>ML675611.1:17943879-17960611 GCA_007922155.1 Mesoclemmys tuberculata | reverse complement strand
TCAGTGCTGCTACAACACAAGTACTAGATATGCACTGATTGGTGAGCTGAGCAGAGAGGCTAAGGAACATAGGGCAGATCCTATGGTCCCCTCTCTAGGTGAAAAAAGGCCCAAAGCAATGGGAACCCTGTGCTGCTGCTGCTGCCCCGGCAGCAGGCAGAGAGCCTGCATCTTCTGGCATGCTGCAGTTTTCCATGGAACAGCTGCACTCTGGGAAATTCCACAGAGGACAAGCAGAAGAAACCCCCAGGCCACAGAGTGGGAGTGTGCCCCACTCCATCAGTGGACTGGGAAGGTAGCCTGTGGACCCATATAATGGCAGATGCAATGGACCAGCCTTTGTACGTCCCCCTGCATGCTGAGCGGCATCATTTCAGAACACAGCTCCACAAGCGATGCAAAGCCCTTATCTGGGTCCCAAGAAACTACCCCTCTTCCTTCCACAGTGGAACAGCATTGGAGGGTCTCAGGCAGGCTCCTCCACCACCACTGGCGTGCATGCAGGACTTGCAGCTCAGTGTTCACCAAGAGGGAAGGAACATAGAACG
Organism: Mesoclemmys tuberculata; assembly: GCA_007922155.1. NCBI lineage: Eukaryota > Metazoa > Chordata > Testudines > Chelidae > Mesoclemmys > Mesoclemmys tuberculata. The sequence continues at coordinate 17,960,063 of ML675611.1, read as the reverse complement.
ATTTGCTCTGGAAAGTCATCTAAGATGGCTGCTTCCTAACACTGGTCCAGGTTGCAATTAAATGTGCAAACAGATTCTAGCTGGAGCCAGCGAAGAATCCCTGCATCTGAACAGTGTCCCTGTGAATCTGCCAGCAGGAGACACTGCCTTAGCAGTGTTTCCCCATTAATTTTATATCAAGGGGTGATAGGAATGCCATCCCTTCAGGATTGTCCTGAAGTCTCCAGGAATTAAAGATTAATCTTTAATTAAAGATTGTGTCATGTGACGAAACCTCCAGGAATACGTCCAACCAAAATTGGCAACCCTCAAGGGTGATCTCATTTCTTCTAAAATAAATTGTTTTTTGAAAAAAATACAGGAAGCTGTTTAATGTCAGTTGGGCCAGATTCTCAGCTGAGCTATGAGGGTGGAACTCCCCACAGCTCAGCAGAGTTACTCCTGATTCATACTGGTGGAACCGAGATCAACATTTGTTCTCCAACTCCCCCCCAGCAGCCATCTGCACTCGGTGCTGGTGCTTTTTTATGATTGGAAAGCCCAGAATTTCAGCTTTCGAGGGACGCCAGGGCAGAGCTGAAATCCCAGGTGGCCACAGAGACATACGCATTGAAATGGCACCCTGATATTTTTAACTGAATTTAGTGCTCACGAAAGAGGTGACGCTGACAGCTCGGAAAGCTGTAATCCTCTCTCTAGTCTATACAAAGCAGGTTCAGCACAGCAGGAACATACGAGCTCATCAACTTTCCCTCAGAATCCTCCTCCAGACTGACCATCTCTAGAAGGAAGAAATAAAGTCTCCTTATCCACTGAGTCGCTGGCCCCACAACTGAATCTGCAGGTGCCATCAACATCAACTCTGGTGGGTTTTGTGTCACGGACCCAGTGCACCAGGCATTGGATTGAGACTCACAGCTCACAATGAAGATAGTAACAACTTTCAATCACCACCCAGTCTGGCTGGTACTGATATTTACAATAAATTGCTTTGCTTTCTTTAGGTGGATAGGAATCGACAGAACTGGTTAGACCAATGATCTGTCCTGCCCGGTATCCTATACAGCCGGTTGAAAAATGGGGTTTATTTTCCTGCAGAAAATATTATAGAAGAACCAAAAACTTCTGTGTCGGCACCAGAAGACTGAACAATTCCAGTCCCAAATCACTGAAAACTGCAAAATGTTTGGCTTTTGGTTGAAAACTTGAAAAAAAATTTAGGAGAACAAAATCTTCAAAATCTTTCATTCTGTGGAAACTCCAATTTCCCTTTGGAGAAAAAAATAAAAAAAAAAGGTTTGACAGAAAAATTTCAAGCAGATCCAGTCTCCTGCCTGTAACAGTGACCAGCAGCATGTCTGCAGGAAAAGCTTGTTCCGTTTGAATCATTCCTGTTTCCTTCTTTTTCGTTTCAGAGGAAGGGTGATCTTGTGGTGAAGACACTGGCTGCGGAACGCCACAGTATTCCTCAGTTCCTCATCTGTAAAGTGAGGATAAGAACGTTCCCTTTCTGCTGCCTTTTGTCTGTCTTGTCTCTTTAGGTTGTATGCACAGACTGTCTCTGCCATGCATAGGTAGCACCCAGACGGCCTCAATCTAAGCTGGAACTACAAGGGGCTGCCATGATACAAATAATCATAACTGGTAAAAAATTCAGTCACCTGAGAGGAAGAAAGGAGTGTGGGAGATAGAGAGACAGAGCCAACCCTAGACCAAATGGCATCTCAGGAGAGGGGTGGCTTCAGCGCCCAATCCCTCCATTTGTTAAACCTTACACCTCGCTCCTCAATTTCTTCTGCACTGGGACAATCACTACTGCCTAAAGCCTGGCCTGTGTTGGTCTGTTTCAGATATTTTCCCATCAGATCTGCCCCTTGCTGTAAACTAGATTGCAACTGAGCTTTCGTTTCCTATATTGAGCTCCTGAAAGCTTCTTCAGGGCATCTTTTATTTTCTAATGGGGATAACAAACGCTATTAGGGAGAGCAAAAGTCTATGTTCCGCAGTCTTAGGAAGTCATCAGACCTTATGTGTTAAGAATGGTAAAAGACGTAACAGTATTTCATTTATATTATTGCGTAGATAAGGGTTCAATAGATGTCATTGGCATCTCAATAAATATATCCTCTATTCGTCGCTACTTACACTCTTCAGGTCTTAACACACAAGAGCGCTTTCACAATCACACAACAAAACAAGATTCAAAATCTCGCAGCGGGCTCTCACTTCACTTCATTCTCATATCTCACTGACAGACTGGCTACGCCCCGCCCTTTATATACCCACAAAGGCAGGGCTGACAACATTCTAGGAGGTTTGAGGAAGAGGTAGTTCTCAGAAAGTCTGGAAGGTTCCACGAGATTCTACAAAGGTCCAGAACATTCTGGTAATGGAAAAATAAATCCACATATAGAATAACTGAAACATTTTTCTTCAAACATTCTATTTTCCGTTTTGTCACTAACAACAAAAACAGCACCCTGAGCCTAGCATCCCCACTGCCCCCCAAGTCCGGCACCTCAGATGGTAACCTGAGTCGCCTGCTCCAAAATCCAGCCCTGGAGAGAGACTGGATAGTCCAGTTTCTACCCTCACTTACACTGGGGCAACCCCACTGGAACTGAATGCTATATGCAAGGACAGGATTTGGCCATGTGTATGTAACAACAATTTCTTTTCGGCAACTGCTGTGCAGCTGCTGTAATTCATTGCTCTTGCTCCGTAACTACACATGGAGACACACAAATCCCTGATGTCTACATGTAATCAAGCTTTAGGGCAAAAAGGGTGATTCCTGCCGACTTGCCGACAGAGTTTTCATGTCTAAATCCCTCTCACCTGCTATTCCCCGCCAGCATGAAACTTATACTAGGTACATACCTGGGCAGGCCAATTCCCTTGTCAACATTCAGTGAGGAAATTGTATCTTGTATCTGATATTTAAGGGATCCCACCACCCTTACCCATGCTGATTAGCACCATCAGCCAAGAAAGTCCCTTTGAGTCACTGTGAGCAAGGGGATGAGAACATGATAAGCTGGTAGTGTACAGTAATATGTCAGCTCCTAGGAATAAAGAAAATGGTTTAAAATTACCCTGATTGCATCTATAGTATAAGCAAGGTTTGTGGCACCAGATTAAGAACATCCTGGAAAGAGCTAATTATGCAGATTCTTGAACCTTTAGAGATTGGACAAAAGTCTGACCTTGAATATATCAGGGTATATCCATTGCAAGGGATATTAGAATCTGCCCTACAGTTTCAATGAAATTTACTAGTAAAACTTCAGGACCGGATACAATTCTTACTCACAGCAACGTAAATCTGGGGTAACTCCACCACACTCAGTGGTGTTACGCTGCTGTGAAAATGAGGTTTGAATCAGGCCTTGCTCTAATATTCCAACAGCAAAAAACCCACCGCATATTCCTTTGTTTTTACATTATTATTCTATGTGTCAGTGTTAAAAACTGATTTCCTCTAGAGGGAAGCTGCATAATGTACCTATATGAAAACAAACAGTCCTGCCAGGGGCTTAGGTTGAAATGCCTTCCCCTCTACTAGAAACCAGCCACACTGAGCTGCCCTACTGTTGTACTGTCTCCAAAATGGTGAAGCACGAATCTGAGGCCAGGTATACAGTGGAAATTTCTAATGAAGTCCCACAAGTCAAAGAAGAGAAACCACTAAAATTGCAGAAATTAAAAAGAAAAAGAATAGCAAGGGACTGCTCAAAAGCACTGCTGTGTTTACAGTTCATCTGGCAACAGAAGCTTCTCAGGGCAGTCAATGCCTCTTCTATTTGGAGTCAGACACGCAGAGATCTTTACCAAGCTCTGTAAAATGGCTCTGAGTACCCACTACTCCCATTGCAGTCAACTCTAAAAATCAGGGCCTTCAGTCTTCTCTGCTGACAGCAAAGATAAGGACTAACCTTGCCAGGTGCCCCCTGTCTTCAATTCCCAGTGGTTTGAAGGCTCAGTCCCTCTCAGGATCAGGCTGTCACGCGGGCTGCATTAGGAGGGGGGGGGCATTGGTGTTGTTTGACCTTGATATGTCAAAATCATAATAATTCATGTAAGACATGCCATGTCAGGTACTGTTAGAAAGGTTATGATATGCTGAATAAGATGATAATATTTGTGTTCATGTGTAATATGTGTAAGGAAAGTTATGGAGATCTTTGATATCCCTGTATTTCAAACTGTGCTGTGGAAGACACACCCCAGACAGAGAGGCGGCAGGACAATAGCTTGCTTAATAGCCCATTCAAGGCCTTAACAGAAGCCAGAGGCCCGGGAAGAAACTAAAGGCATACCTGAAGAGTTACCAGGATTGGCCCATGTGACTATGAACTTCATTTTGGTTCCAGTAAAGTTCCACAAGCCACATGGCCAGTAACAGAGGGTATATAAGATCAAACCACAGAAACCATTTTGTCTTCGTCTTGGTCTTTGCCTTGTGTCCTTGTTCCTGTCCAGCTGCGGACACACCTCTGGATTAACACACTTTGCAACTGAACTGAAGGACTTAGACCCATCCAGGTACTGGATGTATACCAGAGGAACTATACAAGCCTGCAACTCCACAATTGTTCTAGAAACCTGATGTATATGGACTTTTAAATCATCTGTATGTATCTGATTGCTTTAAGCCTTTAACACTTCTCTTATTGTTTGTTTTTCTTTTATCAATAAACCTTTAGTTTTAGTTACTAAAGGATTGGCTGGCAGCGTGGTGTTGTGGGTAAGATCCAGACTTATAGTGAACTGGTACTGTGGCTGATCCTTTGGGATCAGAGGGAATCTTTTAGTAAAGAGCATAGAGTTAAAGCAACTGGTCTCTTTACCGGACCTAGTGTCAGTTTGGGAGCCAGAGACTGAAATGCAGTAAAGGGGGCTGTGTGTATTTGCACAGTGGCTTCTTGATAACCAGTGTGGGGGAATCAGAAGCACTGTTTTTGGCTGGTTGGGAAGTCTGACTGTGGTGTCACCCACCAGTGCTGGGAGAATTTGCTCTCCTTTTGCAGCCTGCCCTGACCCTGGCATTATCAGTGGGCTACCCTGGGCACGGACGGGTTACACAGGCCCATCAGTAGAGTGAAACATTTCCCTTCAGTTGAGAAAACATTCCCACCTGATCTTGAATACACACTGCAGGGCATGCTGGGTAAACATCTGGAATTGCTTTACCTTTTTTTTCCCACCCCCTGGCAGCATTCTGTTATCAAGGGGACAGAAAACACTATTTTGGAGCTGTCAATTATCAATATTATCAATTGACAATATGACAATTGATAATTGTCATACAGTAGGTCAGAGAAAAGCCAAACATCAGACCCTGCCTCCACATCCCCTAAGTGGAAGAGTCGTTAGAGCACGCATGAACTGTAGCTGCAAGCCGCACATAAGCCCAGAGGAATAGATAACTCTTAGGCAGCTAAAGCACTGAAGTAGTTTACATGCTGCCAAAAACCATCTGTTACAGGTCTAGAGACAGTGATTTACAGTCTGTGCCTATGCGCTTGTTCTGTATTAAAACAACAATCAGATTGATTGACCCTGTTGTCAAGTTTAACAATTTCTTTCATTAGGTCTATACACTTATAACTAAGGGTGGAATTCCCTTCACATGTATAAAGTCATAAGATAGTTGCCTCTATCCATGGAAGATTCTAAAATATAGGATCTTAAAATCAACCACATCATTACAGCATATTTATGGATGCGCTAATTTAGACCACAGACTTAGTATTTGCTAATTAGAATTTCTCTTTTCCTCAGTGGTCTGAATAGCTGGACTCATACTGTTAAGCAGGGCTGTAAAAAATTCAGCCCAAACTTTCATTAAAAAACGCCAGGGTGATGGTATTTGCAACCTTGACAATTTACTGTCACAGAATGTTTGCAGGTGAGAAAGTGTATTGTGAGAATTTGTATTCATGGGAATGTTCTGACTGAAATCATATTAGAGGTTTAGGAGCCATCCATGCAAGAAGCAGAAACAGTACTTAGTGATCAATCATAAATAATACATTAAAATAACACATGCCTGAAGCAATAACATAGCCAATATTAACAGGTAGTATGGACCAGAAGATAGAGCACTGGCTTGAGACTCACAAAATAAGGCTCTATTCCCAGCTCTACTAATATGTGAGCTGGGGCAAGTCATTTCATCCCTTTTTTCCCTCCCAACTTTTCTCTCTCGTGTCTCATACAATTATAAGCTCTTTGGGGGCAGAGATGGTCCCTTTGTATGTGTTTGTACAGTACCAAACATAATGAGGGCCTTATCTCAGTTGAGGCATCTGAGCACTGTTATAAATAACAACACCATAGTCCATAAACTAAAATATATTTGCATAAACCATTCATTGATAATTCTAAATAAAAAACCAAACATGTAAAAACTCAAGGCTGTTCACACATAATTTGTGAACAGAAAAGGGGACAAAATTATTTTAATAAATACATTGTATGCTACATAATCATAGATTTTAAGGCCAAACAAGACCACTGTGGTTATCTAGTTCAGTGATTTTTAACCAGGGGTATGTGTATCACTAGTTGAGAACCACTGCTGTAAAAAAATTCTAACTTATACTTAGTCATGCAGTCTATTGCACGTGTTGCTGTTTATGCTGTCTTTAATCACTGTCTTAGGCAAAAGCTTTTTGAAGATTGTGAGGGTTGTGTCATAGACACCCCAGGCCAATGGCACCATGACTGCGTGACTTGGATTTCAGAGGATATAAACTGCAAGCTTCGGGGCCTGTGTGCTGAACTATGTTTTGTAAGCTTGTGGACTCTGTTATTGCCGTAAATTATGTTATGCTAAGTTAAAGTAATGTCTTTGCTTAACTCAAGAACATTTAGCAGGCGGGTTGACCTTGGCAAAGGCTGTGGAATTTGGTCAAGACCCATGCTGTGTTTTAAAGAAAATGACCAAACCAGAGGATGCATGTTTAGAGCATTCTATGGATTGTCTGATCCACACAAGAAATTGCAGACCCCTACTTAGGAAGCAGACTATTTGTAAGAAATCCAAAAGGATTAAGTTAGAGAATGGCGAGGGGCCCTATATGCGGTATTAAGCTTGTTAGCTGTAAATAACAGTGTTGAAAAGGGGCTTTGTAACCATTTGTGTTTCTGTAAGATGGCCTGTGTGGGCCTTATATATGAGAGAAATGTTTTTGTGAGAACTCTGCTATTGTGTCCTTGTGTATTTACAGCAAAAAGCTGAAATGTGTGTAGTAGAAACCTAGGGGAGTGGGGGGGAAATAACCCCAAAAAAGTGTTTTCTATAAAAGGAAAAAATCTGTAAAAAACATGTGGCTGAGTACAAAGGCTTGACACCCCCATTTCCCCTCCTGAATTCAAATGACCCAACCTTTGTTTTCACCAGGGGCTAGAGTTATTAGGTAATCAGGTCTGCTGGGCCTCACTCATAGTAAAGGAGGTGGCTAAATGTTATTGGATAGTTTCAATATTACCTTGGGAGTTTGTAGAATGCGATTGGACAGTTTAAAAATAAAGCCTCAGGAATGGGTAGGTAATTTTTATCCTAGCAACTCAAAGTCATGACAAGTTTAAAATACTATATTAACAGCAACCAAAAAAAAAAAAATCAAAGCTTCCACCATACCTTTCATGTTTTTAAAAAAGCATTTGTTATAATAACACTGTTATTTGTTGAGTGTTTACAATGGTTGTGGTACATTCCTTTTATTTTAAAAATATTTTAACATTTTTTAATTAAAAAAAATTGTTGTAAGAACAATTAAACATTTTAAAAGCTGTGGGTGTTTACTATGTCTGTGGTTTTCTATTTTTATTTAAAAACTTTTAAGCATTTAAAATAAAAACAGACAAACAAACAAAAAACCTAAGCCATTTATTGATATTTGCAAGGTCCTGCAGTCAGAGAGGGGTACAAAGTAATATTAAGGACTGTTATGTATGACCATTTTTGTTTAATACTATAAGAAGGTCCTACAGTTTTATTTAAACAGGAAAATATTTTTTTTAAATTAAAACTTTAAAACAGTACCTAGTTGTACTTAAAAAAGTACCCAGATCTTAAAAACCAGGTTTGCAGGTTACAAAAGGGAACATTTGGGGTGGGGTATCCATTAATTCAGAGGTTTGGTAATCAAAGCACCTTGCTAACTGGACTTAGAATGATATAAAAACCTCATTGTTTTTGGAGATTGTTTTTTTTCCCTAACAGACACTATTTGAACTGCTGCAGGACTAGGTATGTTGCTTATTCTTAACTTTGAAAACTGTATATATTGTAGGAGAGTAAAAAAAAAAAAAAAAAGAGTCAAAAGCTGGACAAGTAGCCAGGCCTAAATTACAGGAAACTTTGTTTTTGGGAATCTTAGTTAGAGTTTGTCTTGTTTTTTCTTCTTCCTTCCTGGCAACCTGTGAAGGGGATAAGTTTATCTGCATCTCTGGGCAAGGTCTTTTGGTGGGAAGGAAGTATTATCTATTTTTTCCCCCTGGCAGGCCTTTATTTTAAAGAATGTTAGTGGAAAATTTATAGGTTTTAGGGGGGAAGTGCCTTACCTCTGTATGGTATCCTTTAAACAACAAACAGGGCAGATACAATTGTCTGCATTATGTAGTTGTTAATATTCATTTTATAGGTGTTGATGTAACCAAATAAGGGTACAGGGGAGTTGCTGGAAATGTATGCATTTACATACTGTTATGGATAAAAGAACTGTAAAGTAACCCCCTCGCTGCTCATTCCAGGCGTGGAGGTGAAAAGGGTGCCGTCTTTCCAATTGCCATGGGGGGAACCTGTTTGATTATTTTAACATATATTACATAATGTTACTTTTCTGTGCATGCTGTTCTTACTAAGGATGATAGGTGTTTTTATTGCAGTGTGATCTATTGATTGTGGAAACCGATCCTTCAAGCAGCCTTTCACTAGGGCAAGGTAAACCCCCCATTTTTAACTATATAGTTGGGGTTTAATTTTTAAAACCTGGGTATTAAATAGATTGCAGGATAAAGGGTTTGATGCATTTGTAGTATTATACTACAATACTTAGTATTGCTTGCTCTTTTATTTAAAAGGTGCAGCTACACCTGTGCCAGCTTGTCTTTATCCTGTGGTGGAAGGTGAATATTTGCAATTGGTTTTTGAATTTGTGTTTTATTTTTAAAGTTTGAGTTACTGTTGGGGCTAGAGATAAGGACATATTTAAATTTTGTGCAGAAGGTGGTGTTAAACAGTGGGGGGGGGGGGAGGTTTAAAAAGTATTTTGGGAGTTTAAAACTGCCTGGAGGATTTTAGTTTGGCCACATGGTGATATGTTTTAAAAGTTGGTGAGGTTGGGGTTTAAATTGACTGTGGAGATTTGTTTTTTTATTTTGTGCAAAAGGTTGTTTGTGAGGCAAGCTTTGAGCTAAGTTAAGCAGTGTGTTTTTGAAAAGTATTTTGATGGCTTGTTTTTAAAGTTTGAGCACATGGTGATATATTTTAAAAGTCCGGGGGTCTAGGGGTAGAAAGAGTTATGGTTGGGGGATTTTATTGCACATTTTGGTTGTGGGGCCTAGTGGCAAACTAGGATACACTAGGGGTAAAATCTGCGTTTGCTGTACAGACTGAAATAGATATTTTTAAATAGTGTGGAAAGATTAAACCCAACGAATATTTTATTTTAAAAGCTGATAAAACCGTTTTATAATAATGTTGTTTTTGCTTTACAGTACAGTCAAAACATGAAAGAACTTTAAACCTGGGGGTAAATAAGTTCAAAAGAAAAAGGAAAGAGAAACATTCACCACCATCAGCAACTGACAGAGAAATGGAGCCCGGTAAATATATTTGTTTATGTGCTTTTTATTTAAAACGAATATGTAGCTGGTGTAGTAAAGTTACTTTTTTCTAAAAATGTTATATTTGACACTAAATGGAATATTTGTTTTCCTAATCAGGCACGAACCGCTTTCCTGACGTTGTTGTAGTTGGAGTTCCAAGGACACCTCCAAAGAACCAGAAATCGTCTTCAAGGCTGTTTAATGACGACGCCAGCTCAAAACAGCAGAGAAGCCCAGATGAAGCAACAGGAAAGTCCCAAGCTCAGATATGTCAAGCCCAAGGGCTCCGGTAAAAAGCACCAGCACACCTCCATTTTTTCAGCGGTTAACACCACACAGAGCTCTGAAATAGCTGTAAGCGAAAACACACGCGTTCACAAACCCGGAGCACTTGCTCTAGGGTTGTGAATTAAAAACCAAGGACTGATGCTGCGGTATCTGAGAATTATTACAAACCAGGTCCCCGCCTCAATGCATCTGATGCAGCTCTTCGTTATTCTAAAAAGATGTGGGAAAAATATGACACTCCGTTCAGAGAGCAGTTGGGCAAACATGACGCTTTGTTCAGAGCGCAAATGGGCAAACATGATGCTTCGTTCAGAGAGCATATGCGCGAACATGACGCTTTGTTCAGAGCGCAAATGGGCGCTGTATTCTCCAGAAACCATGTAAAAAATGCAAAAGCTCTTAATAAATACACTGAAAAATATTTCAATTTTCCAGAGGGTGGTTTTGAAGCTGCACTGCTAGTCACGAAAAGGGGCACCCGACCATTAAAGTGTAATCAAAAAGGAGCATGCCATTTGAGGGATAGATGCCAAAAAGCGAAGGGCCAAGGTCATTTTAAAAAATTTTAAAAAGGCTAAAGAGGTGATGAAGAGAAAAAAACAAAGATGTATCTAGTGGAGCGACTGAGAACAGGGAGGTGGAAACCAACTTGCAGGGTGGCGGTATTCAGAAAGCTTTCTAGATGGATCCCCATCTGTGCCCAGTGACCCCTTGGAGTCTGACATAGAAGACGGTCCCATAGAGGAACCAAAAACGACCACAGCCCTGATGTGTATATGGAGTGGGTGAGAAGCTGCCAAAGGGAGTTACCAAGATTTAGGGGTTCGGTGTATTGTGAGGAATTTCGTTTTGTTAATCTTGAGCGAATCAGTTCAGCTGAGCAGATCAGTGAAGCCATGCACAGGGGGATACAGATGGCTCTCAGTGATGTTAACGTCAGGCTAGACTGGGACGATTACATTCAGTTACATTTAGAGGGTTGTAATTTAAACAATCATTTGTTTTCGGTCAGAAGAAATAAGGACAACCTGTCTGGTAAGGATTTCTTAAATCAGGCCTCTAAACTGTTGCAGAGTAACAGAGAGGTGCACATCAATGGGATGTTGTGCCTCATTGTGATGGTTGTGAAAAACACGGGTGTGGGCGGCTGTAGGGTTTTAAATTCTATCCTCAACAGTCAAATCGCCCTAGGAGCCAAAATAAATTCCAAAGGCCTCACAGGGGTGGTGAAGGCATCCATGTTCTCCTCTCAGTGTTTTTCAACAAGCTGTGAACTACAGTCTCGAAAACTAGCTTTAAAGGCCCCAAAACTTCTGGGGGGGGCCCAACCAAGCGTTGAGCCCCATCCCTGATTGGTGCACTTTTCCCTTCTGGGACAGCCTAAGCCCACTCCAATTGGTGGAGGGGTCGCACCACCCAGTTCCTGTCAGGTGCTCCACCAGGATCCACTCCTACTCTAGGGGCAAAACCCTATCCCATTGGTGGAGTGCAGATGGGTGGCATTCTCGGATGGGTCGCACCACCCGCTTCTGGTCAGGGGGCCATCATAAAGCAGGGGCGGGGCCGGAGGTCAGGTGACCGGATGGGATGGGACTTCTGGTGAGAGGGGCGGGGCTTAAGAGTCAGGAGGCAAGGACTATGGGTGAAGGGGGCGGGGCTGCCTGGGGGCAGGGCTGCAAGTCTGATGACCAGATGGTGCGGAACATCCAGAACAGGTGACCAGATGAGGCGGGACTTCTGGCGGGATAACGTTTGATTGAAGGTAGGCCCCTTATACTACTCACACCCATTCAAAGAGTACCTAATAAGATTTGTGGATAAGTATATTTAATCACATAAATGCAGCTGGGCCTAAACAATAAGCACATCTTAAAGAAAAGTATACCGGTATTGAGCAAACACTTACTTCTGGACTAGGATATTCTAGGATAGGCTGAGGCAAAGGTCCTATAGAAAAAAATAGCATGTAATCAAGTGATTAAAGACTGTATTATAATGCACAGGCAACATTAATATGGGTATTTCCTAACTTTTGAGTGCTTGATATTGCAAACTTAATAATGTTTTAATGTACTTTTTTGTGTGTAATATGTATAAAACATGGAACTTACGTATAAAATATGTATAAAAATGTATGAATAAAATATGTATAAAACATGCATGGAAGAACCTACGGTCACTATGGGACCCAAGTCTGCCATCATTACTCATGTCAAGTAGCATGTTATTCAGTGAGTAGTCCCATTAGTTTGAATGGGGATACTTGTAGAGTAAAGAAGTACTCATGGAAGGTTGACAAAGTCTAGCTCTGTCTCTCTCAGAATACTTCTCACTCTTCTACATGCGGATCACTGGCCTGCCTTCTTTACCCAAGTGCATTTCTCTGTTTCCATGTTTACTTTTAAAGTCTCTGAAATAACTAAAGAGGCACCCATGTGGATGTGTAAAATCGGGGATTTAGACTCTAAGGCTTGAGGTTGTTTTCAGCTAACAAGCTGTAAATTGAAACTCATGTAAATGGCTAACGAGCATACCTGATCCTCAAGGACAATGGCTAGTGTAAGCATCCGATGGCTCAGGAAGCCAGATATCCTCTTAGTGATTCTAATTCCAATGAGAACAGCACATTTGCTTTTAGAATTTCTGTCTCATCTGCCACCTATCTGTAAGGCCACCCCCCCTTCTTCCTCTGCCCTATCCCCACCATTAGCATTCTTGATTTAAGTAGAGTGATTAAAGTGTCTCTGCATGTATGTAACGACCATTATCACTGTTGTTCTCTACAGTTGGAACAATGTCTGTATGTGTAAGTGAATAGAGAAAGAATTTAAAACGTCCTATGCAATCGATAACGAAGTGTATATAATTGACCACTGTGACACCATGAAGTTGAAGCTGATTTATCAGACTTCCCGGTATCGTGAATAAACCTCTTCAGTATTGTCTGTGCTGCCTGATTCTTAGAGAAAGAATCCTTCGTTCTTTACAAGACATAGGTTGTAAAGTTGATTCTTAAATACTAATTATCAAGAATACATACATTTATATGGGCATGCATATCTAACACTTCTCCACCTGACGCATCATCCACATCTAGGTCATATGCTCTAATTCTTTCCCTGGCATGTTATACATATTATCATGTTGGCAGCTGGAGCTCCCTAGTGATAGATTGCTTGTAATGTGGCAAGGCTGGCAGCTAGTCTACTTGTTAAGTTCAAAGCAGTCTGTGAAGAGTTACAAGGGATCTCATTAAACTGGATGATGGGCAACAAAATGGCAGATGAAATTCAGTGTTGATAAATGCAAAGTAATGCACATTAGAAAACACAATCCCAGTCATGACTGGTGTGGAAAAAGTAAATAAGGAAGTGTGATTTACTCATTCTAACTAGGGGTCACCAAATGAAACGAGTAGGCAACAGATTTAAAACAAAAATAAGTATTTCTTACACAACGCACAGTCAATCTATGGAATTCTGCCAGAGGATGTTGTGATGGCCAAGACTATAACAGCATTCATAAAAGAACTAGATAAGTACATGGAGGATAGGTACATCAATGGTTATTGGCCAGGATGGGCAGGGATGCAAAAACATGCTCTGAAGTGTCCCTAACCTCTGTTTGCCATAAGCTGGGAATGGGCGACAGGGCATAAATCACTTGATGATAACCTATTCTATTCATTCCCTGACATCAGCAGGCATTGGCCACTGTCAGAAGACAGGATACTGGACTAGATGGACCATTGGTCTGACCCAGTATGGCCGTTCTTATGTTCTTATGTCTTCTGAAATCAATTTAGTCCCTACTGTAACAGTGGTAATAGTGCTGCATGTAGGACTGATCCAAAGTCCATTCAAGTCAACAGGAGTCTTTCCATTGACTTCAATGACCTCTTTGGATCAGGTTCACACATTTAAGACCTTTGCAACTGAGGATTTCAATGCTCAAAAAAGCCCACTGTGGAATAGAAAAGGAGCATTTTATACATTTTAGTGATGAGGAAATTGAATTGTAGAGAGGGTAAGCAGCTAGCCCAGGGTCACACTGACAGTTTATAGTAGAGCTTGGCATAGAGAACCAGGACTCTCCTTCTTGAAATATGTAAAGGTATTTTAAATGTAAATGCTAAAAAAACATGCCTAGATAAGCAAAAAGACAGTGTTTTGCATGTCAAAGAGTGGGAAATATTTGGAAAGATTTGGTGATACCGTAGCTTCTTTAAGGCATGTAATCATATTCTAGTAGAGAAACCTGGATTTGCTCAGTGCCAATATTTGTTCATATGTGCCCCTTTATCATTTATGCACATGTGCACTTGCAAGATTAAATATATTTATTCACAATTCCTGTTCATCAGAACTTGGACTGAGGAGGACTCCCTAAAGATAAAGTTGTATCCTGCTATTTCTATTAGAAATGCCCTTAACCCCTCCTCCGCCCATCTTTGATCTCCTATATACAAAGGGTAGTTCTGTACCACAAAGTTTATCAAACCCTCTGCTGGTGTAAAGGGTGCCATTCCACTGGAGACAACAGATTTGCACCCTTCACACAAGCAGAAAAATTGGTTCTTTAATTATGGTGACAGAAAATACCTAAAAAAATCTATTCCTAGGTGTATGCAGCAGTGAATGGCCAGAGTAACATAGGCTCATAGATTCCAAGGCCAGAAAGGACCATTGTGATCATCTAGTCCAACGGTCACCCAACTTTTTATGCTGCACCCTCCCCTTCCTCCTGCCCGCACCCCCTCTCCCCTGGGAGCCAGGGCCAGGAGTGGGGCCATGGTCAGGGCCAGGGCCGGAGCTGGGGCTGGACCCAAAGCTGGGACCAGAAGCAAGATCAAAAGTGGAACCACAACCATGCTGCAGTCAGGGTGGGGGGGCCGCAGCCGGGAGCCAGTGGCCACAGCTGAGGATGGGGCTGCAGCTGGGGACGAGTCAGGAGTGGGTCCAGGAGTGGGGCCAGAAGGTGAACCACAGTCAGGCCATGGGCAGGTCCGGGGGCGGGGCAAGGAACCAAGCCAGAGCCATGAGTAGAGCCACAGCTGGGAGTGGGGCTGAAGCAAAGCTGGGTCAGAGTGGGGCTGGGTGGTGCTCCCTCCCCACCCCTGGTGGAGCCTGGCCTGGGCCCCACCACAATCTCCGGCACCCCACAGTTTGGGGGACCTCTGATCTAGTCTGACCTCCTATATAACACAGGCCATAGCCCTCCCCCAGAATAATTCCTAGAGCAGATCTTTCCAACCACTCCTTATATCCAATCTTGATTTTAAAATTGTCAGTGATGGAAAATCCACCATGACTGGTAAATTTTGGTAAATTTTTCCAGTGGTTAATTACTCTCACTGCTAAAAATGTACATCTTATTTCCAGTCTGAATTTTTTCTAGCTTCAGCTTCCAGCCACTAGATCATATTATATCTTACTCTGCTAGACTGAAGCAATAAAGAGTATAAACGAGCACAGAGCTGATCATTAAACTAAGATTACAATAGCATGTTTAGATAGACACGGCCAAAGTCCGCTTTCATGTCCACCCAGGCAACCACAATAACCGCGGCATGGGAAGACACGTAGGCTGAGAGCCAATCCCACAGTAGAGAGAAATTTTCTGATTAACAGCTAGGGCTGTTGTCTATATTGAAAACAGCTGGGCTGCCATGGTGCTTCAGTGTAAACACTCGCTACACCAACAGGAGAGGTTCTCCCATAGCTGTAGTTTAATCCACCTCTCCGAGAGGCAGAAGCAAGGCTGACAGAAGAATTCTTCTTTCAACCTAGCATTGTCTACACCAGCGGTTATGTTGTCATAGCTATATCTCTCAGGGTTATGGATTTTTCACACCCCTGAGAGATATAGCTATGCTGATGTAAGTTTTTAATGTAGACCAGCGCTAGAGCTGGCAGCAAGATGGACTTTCCTCCCCATGGGAAATTCTGAGATTTTGAAATTTGGCTTTATCCCAAAAATCAAAATCACAGAATTTTTCATGAAGTGAAATATTCTGAAATATTTTGTTTTCCCCTTATTACATTATATTTTAAATT
>ML675611.1:17915341-17943479 GCA_007922155.1 Mesoclemmys tuberculata | reverse complement strand
TATTGAAATGAAACTCTTTGATAATTTCAACAAAATCAATGCACTCCCAGGAAACACTTCCAGTTCATGCAATCAGCATGTTCTGATGGAAAATTTTCAGCTAGCTCCATTACAGACCATTGAAAGGGCAAGCGTTAACAAGGGGCTGTAAGGAGACAGGATAAGAGTTGGTCCTACAAGCTAATCCACCTGCCTGCAGGAGTCTGCCCACATGGAGTATCTTGTAGGAATGGGGCCAAAGGGAGAAACTGGGGCCTTTGCATTCAGCCCAAGTGAACAGGTTACATGTAGGAAAGGCCCACACTGGGACGATGTTATCTTTTCCCTGTCACTCCAAGTCAATCATAGCTTTACAATCATTGTGGGAAGTGTGTTGTCCTTTCTCTCTCTCTCCTCTGGGATGGAAACGGATAGGCAATCATGAGGCAATGAACCACCTATTTATTTGTGCAGTGCTCAGATAACTCCGTGGTGAACCCATTATAGATTGCGAGATTCTCAAAGTGACCTAATCTATCTAAACATGCGGTGAATCTAACAGTTTAGGTCTGTTAATATATAGGAATAGGGTAGTATCCCTTTAAATAGTTTATAAGCCTTCTAGTAGTGTTTACTTTGTCATGTATTTTACAAGCAACAGAAAACGTGTCAGAGCCACCATACGTATGTAGCTGGAACTTGCATGTTTTTGTATGTTTAGCAGACACAGTTATTTGGGATCCAGCTGTACCCATGTGTTTTCAGTATATCTTTGTGTAAAGAGTAAAAGACAAGAGTCTCCAAATTGAGTTTTGTTTTTAAAAGTAGGGATAACATTGTTTAGACGCATTATTAATTAAAACGAACAAAGATTTTTTTTTAAAAAAAAGTCTCCCTTCAGTGCGGTAAGCCAGCTTCTAGCCAAAAAGTGCTACACAAGAATCAGAAAGTGAACATTATTATAAATCAGAAAATTAAATTGACTATAATAAGCTAATAAGACCTACCTCTAATATTGCACTTTTCATCAGCAGATCTCCAAGTACTTTACAAAGGGAAAGAAATATCATTCCAGCCTAGGTGTGCTAGCCACACTGAATCAAAAGCAAAAACAAACAAAAAACATGAATGGAAAAAATTACCTATTACAAATTATTTCAGAATTAAAAAATGTAAGAGGTCAGGACTGTTTTAATATTAAATCTTAACATCATCCATTTAATTCAGAAGCTGCAAGCAGAAGTGACCTATAGCAGTACCTATTCTTCACCACCAGAGAGCGCTGCTTTAATAGCCCAAAAATCAAATTTGCCATTCAACAAGTTTAAAGACACACATATCTTTAAATAAAAAGCTAATATCTTTTGATAGCTGAATTTGTACTGGTTTAAAGAACCCAAACCTTTCACGTTTTGTTTATCTGAATTGATAGTCTCATTCACTGGGGTTAGAGCCACTTTAGCAGTCAAAAGTTGCCTGTGTGGACCATCTTTGTGTGTTTTGTGTTTTAAAAAATAGTTTCAGAACAGTCTGTTGTTCCATTCTCATAAATGATAGTAGAATAGCAATGCTGAAATGAAACCCAGGACAATTTTCTGAAGCACAGCTTGACTGTTTGCACCTTGTGCTTGGGATCCAGGACCTGTTTTCCTTTATTTTGGGCAGAATGGACAACTAGTTAGGCACCCATTCCTGGGTTTAATGGATCTCAACCTAGTGGAATCCTTCCAATTTCGATAAGCCTTACACTAACTACATTGTATGGAAACCTGAATAGGTCCCATGTAACTGCTTGATAAATTAGGCACTGTGTGTTTAATTATTCAGCTGAGTGCCACTGGTGAAACGATGCTTTTTCGTCACTAGTTTGTTATAGGGCAATAAACATTTTAGGCTAAAACAAAACAACTGTGGCATAAATAGCGTAATTGCTGTTTTCTCATCTGTGGAAGCAAATGATCTGTAAGCATCATTACACGGTTAGCCTGAGCCACTTTGCCCTCTTGTAATCCTGGCAGATAATAAATAGCACCTTTACCAATGGGAAGTGTGAAATTGAACGTCAATGTATTAAACGGATACAGAGTCACAGCCAGATCAGTGAGACACTGACAGACTATCAAGGGCACTGGGTGCTCATTTGCAGTGTCAGACATGTAGGTGAAAGTGTTAGGACATGCAAGTGCATAAACTTAGCATAAATTGCATCCTACCATCTTCCTCGCTAGGCTGCACCTGAGCTATGGAGTCAAGACCCACAAATCATGGAAGCCCTTAACAAATCCCCCAGCGTGTCACAGTGGTGCACTGATGAGTTGCACCTTGAAGTGGATTTAACTCGTGGCCACTCACATTCTACAAAGCACTGCAGCACAGGGATTTAAGCATGTGCTTAAAGGTAGGCATGTGCTGAAATACTTTACTGCATTGGGGGCTACACCCCCAGGCTACTCTCTGAACCTGAGTGACCAGTTAAATTCCTATTGCATTTTGGAGGCATGACATTTTCTGAGCTGCACTCTGCATCCAAGCGTCTAGTCCCAAAAGACAAGGAGCCCTTTCTAAATGACAGCCAGAGTGAGTGAGAAGATGGGCTGCAGCTTACAGCAAGTTCATAGCTGCATGGAAATCAAGCAGCAATAGCCAAAATGGGGAAGTGAACCAGGATGAAGCCAGGCAGTCTGCGGGCACATAAGCATGTCATTCTGGAATGAGTCTGCACATACATAGGGCTTTACTTCCAGGATCATAAACGTGCAGCCAGATTTACTCCCCAGCTTGCTGGCCCCCAGGCTAGTAAATTTGCTTGGCACTAGAGCATAGCAGCATAAGCTCTCTGAAACTCCCATTCTACTGGAAGGAATTGGGATCCAGAGATGGCTGGAGCAATATGTAAATGGGCAGGGCCAGGCTGCCAAGGAGACATTGATTCAGTGCCTGTCCTAGCTAGTCTCCGTTGGCAGCAGCAGCATTGCACAGGAACCCTGACGGCTTTGACAGTATTAACGCTCCCCTTGGGAATCCCACCACCGGCACAGCTCTCCCCGATGGCATGCGGGGAGTGGTAGCGCTTGCATCCCTCCGTACCCTCAGGTAAGTCTGGCCTTGGCAATAGCACAACCTCACATTGCCCATGTGAAGATGGTGAATTCAATATTACGGAAGAGTGAAACGTGGCACAAAGAGATCAGGTGACCGCTGTCTGCTCCAGCACATGCTTAGCTCAAAGCACATGGGAAATTCCATTGACTTCGGTGCAACTACTCACATCCTCAAAGTTCAGCATGCTCTGAAGTGACCTTCTGGAGTGGGGCCTTACCAAGTGAGTCAATAGCAGAGGACGTAAAATATGGGACGTAAAATATCATTGCAAAAGCAAGAGCAGTGGGTTGGAAATCTGTGGTGCCTGGGGGGAGAAGAAAGTAGCAGGGAAAATGAATAGGTATTAAAAAAAACCCATGGAATTGGTGTCTGATATAGCCATTTATAGTACAATCAGTTCATGTGGCCTGATTCTTCTAGCACTCATGCTAGTGTCAATCAGGAGTATCTTCAGTGAAGTTAATGGGACTTCTACCAGGGCAAAAACTGGTGGGAGAAGCAAATCAGGCCCAGGGTTCTTAAAATAGACCTACATACACTTGCTTGGTGACTGTTAGTGCAGCCAGAGCATGAGACAATCGTTAGGGAGGAAGACGTGTTCTGTGGTTAAGGCATCAAACAAGCAGTCAGGTAACCTGGGCTCTGTTCTTGTCTCTGCCATCAACTTCCTGTGTGATTAAGCCTGATCTCAGAGCTGCAGAACACCGGCCACTCCCTTTGCAGTCAGCTGGAGTTCTGTCTGCAGGCCTTCTGTAATCGCTCCATTAACCCCTCCGTTTCCCATCTTCTGAACGGGAATGCAAGTAGTCTCCTGCCTCATAGAGGAGCTGTGAAGGGCTGACTCCTGCCCTCCTCACTTGAAAGTCCCATGGAGACTAATGAGAGTTCTGATGAGCAAGGTGGGTCTGTTATTAGTAGTAGCAGAATGGTGGCCCATTGCTGTAACTCTGAAAACTGGAGCTATCCCTTGGGGAAAGGGAGTTGCTGCAAGTAGATTTTTCCATCTGGTTGGATATTCTTAGCTGAAATGTGAGTGTGATTGTGTCTTATTTCTTGTACATTCAGGTGCATCAGATGTATGGAAATCCAGTAAGTACATATTTTTTCTACTGCTTGCACACTGCAGTTGAGTGACACACTGTCACATCACCACATATTCACACCAACCACAGCACACATGAAAATGTTGTCAGGGTTGTGTATAGTTATACAATGTTTGGCAACATCTCCCTGCACCATGCACAAAACATCAGAAGTCCCAACCAAACCTCAAAAGCAAACAAAGCTCTCCAGAGACTGATCCAACACCCATTCGTAGTTAGTAGAAAGTCGCCAATTGACTAGACTCACACCATACATTTCCAGTGCCAACAAACTACGAGCACAATAGTTGCACCAAGGTGCCAGCATTACACTTTGATCAAATCACAGACTTTGTGTTGGGCATATTTTCACCTGCATCTGTTCAATGCTCAATCCCCAATTTACTACATTTGTTTCTATATTTTCATCCCAGCTGATCAGAGTCAAGGAGAACTGGGTGTGTCCCTGCTGCAGCTGGACCAGCCCTGCCAGCTGTTATTTTCACTCAGGTGGATAACTGTGTGCCTTCACTGTGTTGTGTATTTAACCATGTTTGCAGAGAAAATAGAGTATTTACATTTCACTCTGATCTTTATCTTTGATCAGGCACAAGAAAACTGATTTATTCCTTTCCTTGTTTTGCTGCTGCCCTGAAGGAAGCACAGCTGAATGCATAGTGTTGGTTTGGGGGCTTTTTGTTGTATTTATGAGGGCATAAAAGGTTTCACTGAAATAGTCACTCGGTTGAAATTTACAAAGTAAACATCTCAGGGCATAGAGTCTCTTGACTCAAGTTATTCTTAACTCCCGGGACACTTGGATGTGAAACTAAATGAAAATTGCATGTTTCATTTCCTAGGGAAACCATACCAAAATATCTGCAGTCAACATCCTGTT
The DNA here is from genome assembly GCA_007922155.1 of Mesoclemmys tuberculata. Classification (NCBI taxonomy): domain Eukaryota; kingdom Metazoa; phylum Chordata; order Testudines; family Chelidae; genus Mesoclemmys; species Mesoclemmys tuberculata. The sequence goes on along the minus strand of ML675611.1, from coordinate 17,938,418 downwards.
TCAGGAAGTGATAAAAGGCTCTAAATTTGCTGGTATTTCTCTTAGAAAGACTTTGGGCCACATTCTCCACTGTCTAGAGCCTTTGATAGCCATTTCCACTTGTGCAAAGTGGGTGTAAAACCATGCTTCCGTTCTGAACCAGTTTTCACAGGTGCATGTGGCTACACAAGGCACCACAAAGCAGGGAACCAGGCCCTTTGTTTAATCGAATCAGTCACACTTAGCTGAGGGTCTAGCCAGTTCCAGTGCAATATTCCTCCTCTATGAACCTGAAAAATGTCTCAACTCCCCACAACCCTCCCCAGTTTTACAGGCTCCGAGCTAGTCTCCCCAAGACTGTTTTGTGTCCCTCCTAGACTGTGTTCACTATCAGGTCACCTGAAAGTTTCAGATCGGAAGTGAAAAAGCAGTGCAGATGCTGCACTATCTACTCACCGTATGTTCAGAGCCTCTCATGTGACTTCTTTGGCATAACTGTTTCAATCCATAGGAATAAAATGGAAATCATATTTAGGGTACATTTGAGAGCTAGTCTGTGCCAATACTAAAAGGGGAGCACATAACTACACCACCCCCAGGGAAGAAACCAGGGAGCTACAGTTCCCCCAGCCCAGAGGTAGCAATTTTCTATGCATGTATACTAGCAGTAAATCACTGCCCACCTCCTTGACACTGGCTCATCAAAATCGGCTGTTGCATTGGGGTGAAGCTAAAGCTCTTCCCGTTCCCAGCACCTGCTAGAGGAGGAATGCAGAACAGTCACAGGGACGCTGCTGTCCCCTGCACACCCAGACTCAGGGGCTGAATATCCCATGGAGGGGCCGAAGGAGAATTAAGTACTGCTTTATGTCCCTGCACAAGGGCAATGTCCAAGGCACAATCTAGCCTCGGTAATTAAAAACCTGCATGCTAGAGGTCTGCACTTTGGTAGCTTGTCTGCATGAAGACATGGCAAGAACGCTTTTCGTTACATTTAAATTACTGGCACTGATGATTTACCATAACCCTAAGGGCAAAATTTTTCTCCCCAGTCCATACTGTGGATCTCTTATCTGAAGCATGGACCTTTACTACATCCATCCCCTGAACTCCTTCCACGCATGGGATGGGAGTTCCCAGGCTTCAGTGTAAATCCACCCAGAAGATCCACTAATTTTTCCCAGGTTAGTACATTCAAGTATTAAGGCGCAGCCATTGCTTTGCTTTTTACCTACAAACAAATAACTATATAGTGTCACAATCCTCTGAACGCAAGGTCCCCGAATAGAAGGATATTTCTTAGGCAGAGTGGACAGGGCTTCGAACGAGCCATTTGACTGACAATATCCTGTAATATCCTCAACAAAGCATATGGAATTAAAATAAACTTTTTTTTTTTTTAATTCAGTTGAACCTGATGGAATGAGGGTTAATCTCTTTGGGGTACATTGTAATAAAAATGCAATTGTGCACGTACCACTTCTAGTAGCGAGTGCGGATGATAACGTATTTCGTCCGTGATCAGCCCTTTGAAGCTACCCATTGGAGAGGTGCACAGGTGCTAGTTCGAACTGAATTCTCCAGGGACCAGCCGACAAAGAAAGGGTCCTTGGATAAATAGCCTGGTTTTAAACAGGCTCGGGGCCTTTTTCCTGATCTGGCAAATGGATAGAAGGGTTGGAAGGATTGGATAGACTTTTGGGAAGGGCTGGAGGGACTGAGCCTACTGACACGCTGTAAGATCACGTGCTGGTTCGGAGCTGGAGCTGTGATGAACTTGTGACCACAAAGCAGTTCCCTTGGGTGGGGCATCGAAGGACTGCTCCTGCCGGAGCCCATGTGAGGGCTGGGGCTAACTCTGGGGCGCTTATTAGCATATATGTAGGTTCTTTATTGTTTGTAATATGTTTTCTGTGTAGTGCTTTTACCTTAAGGATGAAGCAAGCTTGCATAGGAAGTGGTGTGTGGTACTTTATAACTGTAGCACAGCAACTGTACTTAACCATCGCTGAAGAGAAAGCAAGCGGGAGTCCTGGGGCAACCTGCCTGTGCTGGGAAATACACAGCGCAGACAGGGAACTGTGCACCTGGAAACACCCCAGGCAGAAGTGAAAAGAACACAGGTCTCCATCCAGAAAGATCATGGCTGTGAAACTGGAAGCATGAAGATGGGTGCCCTTACTCAGCCACTGAGGGAAACACAGGTGCAGTTGCCCTGAATGGTGACGCCATCTTTATTATTTATCCTACTGTAGTGCCTGGAAGTCATTGGCCAGACCCCATTGTGCCAAGGACTGTACAAACACAGTGCAAAAAGTCTACGCCTGCCACAAAGAGCTGGCCCAATAAATCGAATAAAGCATCTGATGAGCCAGCTCCCTTTAAAAACAACCTGAGCAGGTCAAAACCCCAAGCCTGTGGGGAGGGAGTGTTATCTAGTGGATAGGACCCTGGACTAGGAGCCGGGAGACCTAGTTCTGTCATTGACCTGCTGTGTGACCTTGGTAAGTCCCACCTCTGTACCATAATGTGTCTGTACAGCACCTGGTATTATGGGCCCCTGATCTTATTTATATGTAGAATGGAAATCTTACAATCCACAGGGTATCTCTGCCTCAAAAGGGGCGAAAAGCAGTGAACTTGTCATCATCAGGCGTGTGCAGTGCCCATGCAGATCAGCGCACATTTGGAATGCAGAAACGTAAGGCATGCCATTGTGGGCTTCAGCCTCTAGTACATTATCTTCTTTCCTTTCTTTCTCAGGGCCTGATCCTTCTCTCAGTGACATCAGTAACAAAAGTCAGAACTAGCATCTTAGGCCCAGATCCTCAGCGGGGTTTCAGTGCCTAACTCCCATTGATTTGAAAAGAAAAACAAGGGGAGTTAGGCACTGAACCCACTCTGAGGATCTGGGCCTAAGAGGCAAAATTTCAGAATAAAATCAATGGGTGTTAGGTGTCTAAATCCATTTGAGGAGCTGGGCCCTAGTTCTTCATGAAAAAAGCATTCAAAATTTGGAGTCTCCTTGTTCTTCTCTCCTTCCCACCTCTTCTCCCCTCCCCTCTGGACTCAATCCTGGTTTTTGTTATGCAGAATGTGCGGAAACAAATCTTTGCCATCCTATGGCAATGGGCGGGCAGTTCTGACTTGCGACTCCTCTGTTACAGGCCATGCTGAGTTCATCTGCACATCAAGTGCCAGTCCTGTAGTTTGGTTTTGTAGCTGCTTTTATAAGCCCTCTCAAGATAGGCTTCTGCAGTGATCTCAGTTTGAACCTGGACCAGCCACTAATACACTTTACTGCATAATACCATGACCACAAATGTTTTTGTAACCGCGCAGCGCCCTCGCCAAACCCAGGCAGCACAGTTTGCAAACAGAAGTAAACGGAGGGCTAGATTGTGACGTTAGGCACGTCGTTGAGCAAGGGACAGTTCATATACTGAGATTCATCCGAGTCATAGTTCCCTTCTCTGCTTCCTATATCAACAATAAATGGCAACACCTCCCAAACTGGCTGAGCTGGCCAGCGAATGGGGGACGAAACCAAAGATAACCCCACCTCACTCCACACCCACCGGCTCTGGACAGAGCAAGAAGGCATGCAGCCTTCTGTACTCCTGAGTGGCCACTCCCTTAGCAAGCATGTGGTCCAAGTCACACTCTAGCCTCGAGTAAACAGCCTGCCATTCCAGTTTAATACAGACCCTTCTCCCCCAGCCCCGATACGCTCTCAGACTGAGTTCAGGCAAGTTTTATCTGAGATTATCATGTCAGCCAAGGGTTTTTCTTCCCCTTTCTGCAGCTGTGAAGTTCTAAGAATCACTCACCCCAGTAACTGAGTCATAAGAAGGCCAGTGGCATCTAGCCAGAGCACAACGCCTACCTCAGCAGTAGACATTCCCAGGATTGCAGCATTCTGCATGGACAGAGCCGGTGACAAGCACCACAGCTACCCCACAATTAGCTCAGAGGCCGTCAGCAGCTGTAGGATAAATGCTTGACAATGTAAGAAAGCAATTAGACATTAACAGCGTTGTATGGCCAGGGCTGGCCTTATGGGTGGCCAACATGGGTGCTGTGGTCAGGGGGACATCATGGCCAAGAGGCTTCAGAAGGGCTGTGCCCATCAGGGGGGCTGGGATAAAGAGGGCTGTGGGGCAGGAGCTCACACACGTCCCCTCGCCTCCGGTAGCACAACACTTGCAGCACTGTCACTGCTCCTCCAGCTGCTGCTCGGCAGCTGTCCACTGCTCAAGGCGTAGCACTTAAAGGGCACCAAAGAAAGTTCGCCCAGGGTGCCATTTTCCCTGCGTATGGCACAGAAGCAGCACTTCACACAACAGCAAATAATCCCTCCTGGTCTTGTGGGTAAGGTGCTGGACAGGAACTCAGGAGAGCTAGGCTCTGAACCTGTCTCTGCCAGAGACTTCCTGTGTGGTCTTGGACAAGTCACACGGGCAGATTTTCAAGGGCTCAGCACCAAATCCAAAGCTAGGTTATTCAAAAGCGCTTGGTGCCCCATGTACTCTATTGAGAATCTGAATGTTTCACTTAAGTGTTTAATGGGCACACAGCTCTACTGAAAGGCTGGCCTCACCCGGGGTTGCTGACTGCTTTTGAAAAGTTACGCCTTAATCTCTCTGTGCCCCAGTTTCCCATCAGGAGAGCCGATACCTTTCTCTCACCCTTTGTCTATGTAGATTCTTCTTTAGCTCATCAGGACAGGGACTGTCTCTTCCTATATATTGGTACAATGCCTAGCACAGGGGGCACTGATCTCAGATGTGCCCTTTGGGCACTAGTGAAATACAAATCGGTGATAATAATTAATCCTAAATTGAGTGATGGGAATGATAGAAAGCTGTAAGGTGTTGATGAGTTCTTGAGATACTCAGAGGAGATTCCATACTGTGAGATGTAAGCGCTCAGCCCTGCTGCTGGAATGTCCTCTTTGGCCTTCTTGCTTAAATGAGAAAATATGCACACAAATTCTTTTGAAATAGGAGTCACTCTTCCTTTCTTTCCTGACAACTCATAGACTCATAGGTCAGAAGAGACCAATATGATCATCTAGTCTGACCTCCCGCACAAGGCAGGCCACAAAACCCTACCCATACACATTTATAACAACCCCGAACCCATGACTGAGTTATTGAAATCCTCAAAAGTGAGATTTGAAGACCTCAAGCTGCAGGGAATCCACCAGCAAGCGACCCATGCCCCATGCTGCAGAGGAAGGCGAAAAACCTCCGTGGCCCCTGCCAATCCGCCCCGGAGGAAAATTCCTTCCCGACCCCAAATATGGCGATCAGCTAAACCCTGAGCATGTGGGCAAGACTCACCAGCCAGCACCCAAAAAAGATTTCTCTGCAGTAACTCAGTTCCCATCCCATCAACATTCCCACAGACCATTGAGCAGACTTATCTGCCGATAATCCAAAATCAATTGCTCAAATTAAACTATCCCATCATAACATCCCCTCCATATACTTATCAAGCTTAGTCTTAAAGCCAGATAAGTATAGTAAAAGAACGCTGTGCCTCCACGGGACCTTCTGTGCAATACATGAGTCATATTATTATTTTAATCATGGCAAGTGCAGTTAACAGTCACAAAAAGAAGTCTCATTTAACCCCAATCAATTTACTGTGTGCGATCACAATTTCCATGCAAAAAAATTGTTTTACCCAATAAAACATCAGATAATTTAAAAATACCATAATCATTTGGTCTTGTTCAGCTCTCCAGATAGCCATTAATATGAACAAAGGCTTAGGTATATACGCTACATGTACAGCTATATATTAGTTACTAGTATGGATGCTATCACCATAGCATCTGAGCACACCACAATCTAAAATGTATTTATCCTTACAACACCACTGTGAGGCAGGGAAGTTCTGCTAGCCCCATTTTACAGCTGGAGAACCGAGGCACATGGAGACTAAGTAACTTGTCCTTGGTCACACAAGGACATCTGTGGCGGTGGGCGGGGAATTGAACTCTCCTAAGCACTAGGCTATTATAGTAACAATTGGACCATCCTTCCTCTCCTGGGTGTTCATTTATAGCCTATATACTATAGATTAGCTATAATAGAATTATTCCTCAGGGCACCTGACCTTAGCTTGGGATACCTGAGGAATAGAGAGGAGAGGGCAAAGGAGTTATTACAGTCTTTCCCAGACCCTGCAATCCTGCGGTTATCAGGGTTGCCAGTGTAAACTTAGAGCAGCCTCAGGATTTCTCTAAATTTACACCAGCAAGAACAGGAACTGTTCTGCTCTCTGACGATTGGCCAGAGTGTGGCATGTGTTCCAGCTATGCCCTTCTCCCATGTCCCCTCTATTCCCAATATGCCCCCTGTGGTGAGGGAAGAAGCAGATGGTGGAAAGCAGGGTTTGCACCTCCTTTTTCTGGGGAAGTCCACATCTGCTCCTTTAGGGGGCTTGGAATCCAGGGTCCTCTGCAACCCTGGCAAGACTGAGCATCAGCTGGGGGGAAGGGTGCAAAGACACAAGAGCACCCACCTTTTCTGAACCCTTGTTTGCAGAAGCCTGAGTGTGAACAGGAGTGAGACTGACTACATCCCCACATCAGACCTAGCTGCAGTCCTCTTCTCTACAATCAAACATGACATGCGCATGTAAAGTAGAGCCAACTTCATAAATATTCCAGGCTATTATCCCCTCCAGATTACAAGCAAGGTCAGCCATTGTTCTCCTGAATGCATAAGCTTTGAAAGGGCAGCCTTGTATAAGAAAAAGGCTTGCTGTTTGTATCAATTCCATCACTAAAATGAGCGGGGGAGGGTTACATTTTTCCTAAAATCACACACTAGACCTAAGTACTGCACACACAAAGGGGTTCTGTTTGGTTGCCTTCACTTAAAACACCGATTTGATTTAGCAAAACTGGGCAAGAAATACAGGGACAAGTTGATGGCTCAAAGTGCGGAACATGCTGCTTCTATTTCAGCACAGCAAACTGGGGTGATGGGAACAGATAATCAGAAAAAAAGGAAGGCCATTCTTTTATTTCAGGTTATACTTAGCTCTTCTATCACGCTGGTTAAAGGTGACCATAGTCAGGTACAGATTTTTCACTGAAAACATTAGCTTTGTATCCAAAGCCTAGTCCACACACCCTATTGCTTTAACTACTCTGGTGTAGTTAAAGAGGTACAAACCTCAGGCCCGGTCTACACTTACCTTTGCGATTCGGCGGCAGTCGACGGGATACGCAAGTGATGTAAATCGCTTGCATATCTCCTGTTGACTTCGCGGCGTCTCCTCTGCACGGCATCTGCACTGCGCTGCGTCGAAGGGAACAGCGCTCCCTACAAAGTAGCACCACGCCACTTACGGGGGTGGTTTTCCTGCATCGCTTCCTGGATCGACTGAGCGCATCTACACAGACCACTCAGTCGATCCAGAGCAATCGATGTGACGGCGGCGAATTTGCCGCCGTCAGCGTAGACCCAGCCTGAGTGTGGATGCAATTATACGAGTCCAAGGATCTTTCAGCAGTGCCATTTATTATTGTGCAGGAGAGGAATGAGCTCTACGGGTATAACCACATCCACACGAACGGTTCTACTACGTTTCAGTAAAAAGGTGCTTTGCTGGATCAGGGATCACATGCTCAGAAACTTGCAGGAGTGAGCCCTTGCAAAACACTTCCCATGAAACAGAATGCAGTTTACTTTTGCCCATTTCTGCATCCCCAACATTTTGGGGAAGTTGTGTCACAGATATGGTATTTTGACTGTAACCCATGCATGTGACTCATACCCACTAGGTGTGGCGCTCTGTCCCCGTGTGGTGGCTTCTCCACCTCAAGGTTGATGAGCCTGCTACAGCCTTAACATGGAAAGCTGTCTGTGTTAACTAAAGCAGTTGAGTCTAATGGCTTAAGATCTAGCAGTCCCAGGTTCACTCCCCTTTGTTAACAATCCAGTGTGGGGTGTGGCATTACAAGACTGTGAGGATAAGTGAAATCATAAAGGCTTGTGTGCTTTCACTGTGAACACAATTGCAGTTACAAAGGTGGCTTTCCACCTCAATGAGCCCTCATGACATCAAGAGTCTGGCTATGTGGATCTGACTGGGGCTTTAGTGTGAGCATTTTATAAAAACAGATTGTTTCAAATGTACAACCAAATGTGCAAATGCTCAAATTTGCAAATGCTTTATTGATAAAATGGCACAATTGCTACTAAATACAAATCTTTCACTGCCATGTGACATTTACAGTTTATAAATTATACACATACATTAAGGGCCACATCGTTCTCTGATTGAAGTTGCTCAGATGCCCCAGTGATGGACTCATTATAAAAATGTAAGGTAGATGGATTAGCTAGATATCAGTAGGTGTTTTATCATTAAATTCAAGGGGAGCAGGATTAGGCCTGAAACAAGCAAAGCAAATTTAGCTCTTGACCCAGCAAAAGCTACAGGAACGATTTGACACGTTACTTCAATGGGACTATTTTTCTGGATTACGTGTAGTCTTTTGTCTGCTCTAACTTCTGTGTGTTTGATTGGCACTGTCTGACTCAATTGGCACAAATGGCTGGCACTCAAATTGTTTGACCCATTTGATTAAGTTACAGGTGCAGGAATGTATTTAAGCAAGCCATTTGCATAACCCCGCAGAAGACATCTCTATTAGAGGGCATCCTGCATCTTTCACTCATAAGTTATTTGTGGATGCTTATGAGTATTTAAGAAAAAAAGAGTTACCCGGTGCAGGAAAAGAAAACAAAGAACATACAGGCACTAGTCGTCCCAGTAAGATAGATGCTATGGCAATAGAGGGCTGTGAAACCCAACTATACTGTGAAAATTCACTGTAGTTTTCAAAATGCATGAAAAGGCCCTGGCCAGAGGATACAAGAGATGAACCTGACCCAGCAGTGAGCCACACTCAGATAGCTTGAGATAGGAGATGTAAGTCATCAGCCGAAGGTGTCTCATATAAGGATAACGAAGTGTGCAATTCCCTTTCTTTGGGACCTGTGATGGGGCATGTGCCCCACACTGGCACTTATGGACTTAAAAGCAGCCCTAGGAAGGCTGTTTGGGAGGCAGCCAATAGGAGAGAGGCTGGTAGGAACAGCCAATCAAAGGCCAGCAGGCCCATATAAAAGGAGCTGCAGGTTAGACTAGAGCAAAGCAGAAAAGGAAGGACTCTTGCAGGTTGAGAGTCCTATGGCACCTGAGACATTTATGACAGGGAGGGAGGGAGGGTGTGGTGGCAGACCCTGAGGACAAGCAGAGAAGGTGCTAGGGCTGGAGGAAATGGCCCGGAGAGGAATTCAAGGCACAGCAGGAGGCTGCAATCCACAAGGTCCCTGGGCCAGGACCCGACATAGGGGGCAGGCCTGGGTCCTCCACCCTCACCACTGGGGAAGCGGCAGAATAAGTTGCTGCAGGCGCCACTGAGGAAGTGGTGAATGAGCTCCTGCAGTAGCCACTAGGAAAAGTGGCTGGACTCTGAGAAGCCAAACATCCCGCGAAAGGGGGGAAACACTGATTGTGGCTTGGCCAGAGGACTGAGTCATGAAGAAGACGCTGTGGATCCTAACAGCTGCGGGAAGGGCCACAGGCAAACTGGGAGACAGAGTGACCGTGTGCAGACTGGGAACGAGCGTGTTGGCATCCAGCTAATCCCCAGACAACCAGCTGGAGGTGCCAGTCTGTCAGCAGAGAGTGGTACAAATCTATCAGAACCTTAGACAGACATTTTTGTGTAACACGACACTAGTAGCTGGGCTGCTGTCAATAGGGATTGAATTCAGGACTTTAGATCTAAGAGCATGATACTATAGAGTTCATTTATTGGCTGTCCAACATCTTGACAGATGAAAGGAGATGTCACAAAGTCAGTCTGTCAGTGGTGCTTAGCAATGGTATAGGAAAAGAATCTGATATGCGAGCAGCAAACCCTCCCACAGAGGCTACAGGTCCATTCACCAGATAGGAAACAGAGCATGCTCCACCATCTGGCTTGCCTGCGGGCCTCAGCCTGGACTATCTGCAGTGACTGCACCAGCCTTAGCCCAGCTTCTCCAAACGGAGTGATTTTTTTGGGCAGGATTTTCCTAGTTGTCAAAGGGAATGCTGAATTTCTTGAGACCTTGCTTGACCTTATCACTGTATTGAATCATTGGCCTTCCTCTACATCCCAGATAGTTCTTCAGTTGGCCATAGAGCACAACCTTGAGTTGGCCATAGAGCATAGCAAAGGTGGAAACTCTTCAATCTCCACTCCTGCTTAAAATACATGACCCAGCTTTCACAGCCATAAAGGAGGGTGCTAAGAACACAAGCCTGATAAAGACACCTTTGTGTACAAGGTTCAACAAGTTGCTCCAAAAACATGAGGTAAGTTTGCCAAAAGTGACAGAAGCTTTGGCAAGTCTAGCATCAAGTTCGCTATCAAGGTTAAGTGAGCTGGTAAGAATTAAACTGAGATAGCAGAAGTGATGCACGTTATCCAGAGCTTCATTATTGACATAGATTTTAGATGGAATGTTTGTACTTCATGACATGACAACAGTTTTCTTGATACTGATTACCATGTCTGATGCATGCACCAATTTTGACAACTTGTGCATCATGATCTGCAATTCATCAGATGAATCAGAGATGAATGCAACATCATCTGCAAAAAGCAGATCCCAAACAGTAAGCTGGGTGACATGCCTTCTGCTCTGGAATTATCTGATGTTAAACAAGCTGCTATCCATCCTCGATTAGCTAGTATGCCAGATTGATTATTTCCAAAGGTGTACTTAAGAAGAATAGAGAAGATGTCAAACCTGGTGGACACTAAGACACAGCCTTCCTTCATACCAGTATCAATACTAAATTTGGATGATGTTTCATTTTCATACTGGATGGTTGCCTTCATTCCCTCATGGAACTTCTTGAATAGGAAGAGCAACTTTTGTGAGCAGCCAATTTTCAACAGGCTCTTATAGATGCCATTCCTACTAACCGTGTCAGTGGCCTTTTGTAGGTCAACAAATGCTACATAAAGAGGTGCCTGTTATTCACTGCGTTTGCTTGAAAGAAAAAAGCCATGTAAAGGACATGTCAGGTGAGGCCACACTGGCTTTCAGGGTAGACTCTCTCAGCAAGAACTTGGAGTCTTTTCAGCATGACCTTTGCAAGCACCTTGCCAACAACACTGAGCAACGATATACCTCAATCGTCATTACAGTCTGCTCTGTACCATATATATTTTACATAGAGTAATTATCTTTGCATCTTTCAGATCCTGAGATATGTGGCTTTCTTCCCAACAGGTCCAGAGAAGTGCATAGATGTCACCCGCAAGCTTCGTTCCCCCTGCCTTTATGAGCTCTGAAGGTATCTGATCATGGCCTGCTGCTTTCCCAGATGCAATCTCTTTGATAGCTTTCCTTAAATCTTCAAGAGTTGGTATTTGGTCCAGCTCCTGCATCGCTGGAAGCTGGGGAATGGCAGCTAAGGCAGTATTACAGATAATGGCATCCTTTGAGCAGAGTTCTTTGTAATGCACAGTCCATTGCTCAAGTTGTTGGTACCACCTTTCGCTTTCAGGTTTGCAGTCTTTTTACAAAGGTGGAATCTAGCTAGTCACGTGGCCAGGCCCTCCTGCTCACCTCCACAGCCTACCCTTCCCTGGCACAATGCAGTCACCTGTGCTTCTTTATTTATAGTGCATACAACTTATTCTCAATTCCTGCGTCAGGCACTCTAGGGGCTCTGGGTTTTGCAGCCCTCCTGGCCAGCAGGCAGCCTGCCTCACAGTCTTCCCCCGCCTTGCTTAGCCACACTCCTTTCTGGTTTCCTGTGTGGGCCTATTTATCTCCCAGGGCCTGGTCTCCATCTGTTCCCCTTTTCCTCGTTAGGCCAGGGCCCTGATTCAGCCTAATCAGGGCCACAGCTGTTACCTGTACTGTCATAGCTCCCTGGGCCAGGGCCGACAGAGGCAGGTGAAGGGGTTTTCACCCTCTGCTCTGTCACATACCTCCCCCCTTTAATGAACCAACCAGTTCACCCAACCCCTACCTCTTTTCAGGCAGCTATGCTGGCCACTCTGAGACAGCTGATCCCCTTTTTCTGGGGAATGCACAGGGTCTTTCCCCGGAGGCTCATCTCTCTCTGGCCTTGCCCACTCGCCGTACAGACACTTTCCCCCAAGGTGTCCCTTCAGCCCACAGAGCCAGCATGCAGACTCCCACGTGGGCTAGGCTTTCACTTGATCCTGGGCCTCCTCCTTGGCCTTTTCTTCCCCATGGGCATCCTGGCCAACAAAGCCCTTGGGCCCCTTAGGTACCCGCAAGGTCACAACTAGCCCCACCTCTATGGGCTTATGTCTGGTGGACCCCTGCACTGCCAGGTCTGGACACTGTTTCCACAGGTGTCCCCCCCACCCCAAGTCCAGCACTCCAACGCACCCGTGGGCAGTGAGGGGTCTGGGGTACCTGTCCTGACCCCTTTGTGGGTTTCCTGCCCACTTCCCTCCCGCTTGGGTCCTCGGGGGTTGATTGCCACCTCCTCTCCTTGCTTGCATCTAGGCGTTGTGTGTTCTGTGGGGCCCTGCGTCCCCTTGTTCTTCCCTTTTTCCTCCTGGGGGCCTCCCTGCCCTCCCAACTTCCTGGTCAGGGGTTCCCAATCTGCCCCCAGCAGGACGGGTAGGGCAATCCCCCTACTATCCCAACCTGCTGCCATTGAAAATGCCCACGAGCTTCCAGGGACCCCTGGGCATTGCCGAGTCTCCCCATGGATTCACCACACCGCTACCCTGACCCCTAAGATTCCCCATCTCGGTTTCACCAAACCCCACCGCATCAGTGACTGGGTGGAGGTGGGGTCCACCAAACCCCACTGGGGTTCCTGCCTCACCCAGACAGGGATGGTGTCCAGTGGCCGTCCCCTCGGCCTCCCTGGCCGCCTGCCCACGCACAAAAGTCTGCTAGCCACACTCCATATCTGGGCCATCCAATTTCTTGTGACCTGGGCGGCCATACTACCAACTTGTCAGTTCTCAGCTCTTGCCACTGGCTTAGGCCCTTTCTTGGACATAGGCCCTAGGGTCCTTCCCCTTGGTTCCAAGTCTTTGCTGGGCTTCCCTGCTTTCTTAGGCACCTCCTCCTCTGTTAACCTCATGGCCTCCGCCAGCCAGCCCAGCTGATGCCACCTCACCCATACCCAGACAGTCTCTGGTAGGCTCTGCAGGAACTGTTCTAAAATTATGGTGTCTAATCCCTCTTCCATCATCTGGGTGGTTGGTCATAGCCACCAGGTAGCCCAATCTATCACTATCTATCTATCTATCTATCACTATCAGGGTGAACACCCGTGGTTGTAGGCTCCTTGTCTACTTGGCCATCCAGAAATTTTTACAATATTTTTCCATCAACAATCTAACCTGGTCTAGGATGGCAGCCTTCACGGCATTGTACTCCTGGGTTTGGGCCTTCCCCAGCACCTATAGGCCGCCTGTGCCTCACCCCCTAAATATGGCACAAGATACAAAGCCCAGGTTGCCCTTTCCCAGCCAACTGCTGTCACCACCTGCTCAAAAGGCCTGAGGAAAGCATCGGGGTCATCATTTGGGCCCATCTGACAGAGTCCCCAGTTGGTTGCCCTGGCACCTTCCCTGCTCATGGGACTCACCACTTGCTGCACTGGTTTCTGTTGCACGGCAGCCTGCTCTCTGATGAAGTCTGGCAGGTTCATTTGCTGGACAGCCTGTCAGTATAGCAGCAGCTGCTGCTGCTCCACCTGGTGTGATTATTGTAGTTCCTGTACCATCTTCACCAACCACTGGGAAGTCTCCTCCTCCTTGGCTGCCATTTGTTGCAATAGCTCAGATTTAAAGTCCTGGACAAGCTGCCACTTGTAGCAAGTCGCGTGGCCGGGCCCTCCTGTTCACCTCCACAGGCTTCCCTCCCCTGGCACAAAGGACTCACCACGCCTTGTACGGGTGACTGCAAACAAGCTTCTTCATTTCCAGTGCATATAACTCAGCCCCAGTTCCTGCCCCAGGCACTCTAGCAGCTCAGAGGCTCTGGGTTTTGCATCCCTCCTAGCCAGCAGGCAGCTTGCCTCACAGTTTTTCCCTGCCCTGCTTGGTCACTCTCCTTTCTGGGTTCCTGTGCGGGCCTATTTATCTCCCAGGCCCAGGTCACCAGCTGTTCCCCTTTTCCTGGTTAGGCCAGGGCCCTGACTCAGCCTAATCAGGGCTGCAGCTGTTACCTGTACTGTCACAGCTTCCTGAGCCAGGGCCGACAGAGGCATGTGGGGGGGTTTCACCCTCTGCTCTGTCACATGGGCCAACTGCCTCTTTAATTCCATTATAAGTACCACGAAGGTCCCCTCTTTCAAAGCAGCTCTGAATCTTTTTGCACAGGTCTTGCCAATAATTCTGGGCACATTCTCTGATGGCTTTCTGAACTGTCATCTTAGCCCCTTTAAACTGGAGAGTTCCGAGCTTAGTTGAAGCAGAATTTAAGCAAGCTTACTTTTTCGTTTGTATGAGTGGGAGCAGCGGATGTTCAAATACACGTGGCTTGCATCTGTGTATTTGAATTTTAGATGCCTATCCCATAGGTTAAAATACACAAAACAACATAAAAGAAACTGTCCATGAATATGACCATCCCAACCATTAGCTCTCTCCCGTCCCCGGCCACTGGGGAAAAGAGAGAAAGATGTGCTTCTCGGTGTGCCTGGAAGATTAATGTGTAGGATCAGCGGGAGAAGCAATATTGCAGTGGTTCTCAAACTTCACTGCACCCCAACCCCCTTCTCACAACAAAGGAAGGGGGAAGGATCAAAGCCTGAGCCTTGCCATCCTGGGCAAGGGGCCAACGCCTGAAGGCTACAGTCCCAAATGGGGGGGGGCGCAACATGAGCTACACTGCCCAAGGCTGAATCCCTAGAGTTCGGCTTCATCCCTGGACCCCAACAAGTCTAATACAAGCCCTGCCACCCCATTAAAACAGAGTTGTGACCCACTTTGGGGTCCTAACCACAATGTGAGAGCCACTGCACTATTGGTTATGGAGGGTTTTTAAGAAGGTCAGAGAACCAAATCTGTAAGATTTTACCTTCAATTAATCTAAGCTTCAGTACGGCCAGATGTGTCCAACAGAAGGTAGAGCCTGAAATTGCAACAACTGCGATTCTTTAGAGATCCATTAGGCTGAATTCTGGTCTCAGTTAACCCTATATATCCTGTGGGAATTGCAACGGTGTAAGTAATGGGGACATCTCTTAAATACAATATGTGAAATTAATCTGCAAGTGTAACTGCACTGAAATCAACTAGACCTAACTCCTGCCACTTTTATCCCATTTGAAATCATGTTTGAGTTGTAATAATTGTTACTGTGGAAATAAACATAAGGGTACATAACCTGGGGGCTAACAGTAGGGGCAGATGAACTCTAAAGAAACAGAAGCTTCTCTTGTCATGCAAGTCAGTATCTCTCCAAATAAAATATGAGGAGATGAGAATGACTGAAAAAAATTGTTAAATATAGCCTCTGATTGAGCGATGTTATATAACAGAGGCACGAGCAGGTTTTAAAAGAGTTTATCTGAATTACATATTTGTACGCATTTGACCCATTGTGTAAATCCATGCTTTATAAATGGTTTATATTTTTATCTTCCTCCTATTTCAACATCTGCTTTGACATTGTAAACTTGCACCTAAATCCTTTTATGTGGATGTGTGTGCATGTGTGTGAGAGAGGAGGCACCAAATCCAGATCTTCAGATACGTCTCTCCAATCTTTATTAGCACAGCTGTTCTTATTTAACCTCCTGCAGTTTAGGGAACACAAAAAAGCAAAAATTGCTCTATTAGATGTTATGAAATATCAGTGGACATTATCTTTGCCTTTGCTGCCTATATCCCTTACTGTGTTTCCTGATTCAGGAAATTAAATATCTTTTTACTACTTTGCAGCTCAGAACTCAAGAAGTCTTTTACTGTATGTCTTGACCTTCACTTTGGATATCATTTCCATGTGGATTAAGCAAAGAATTAACATTTTAGAAACATCATGAATAACTTTTAGCTCGAAACAGTGTTAGAGACCTGTTCTGTTTGAAAAACATTCAATAACACATAGGTAAGAGGAGCATAAAATAAGATTCATGCCATGAGACCTTGGGACTACAATTTATACAGCTGTGCAGTAATGAAGTGCTGTAGATGTCAGATTCCTTTCTAAACAAGCTAATTACTAAAGGGAGGAGGGTTCAAACAAGGGTTTGTTCCCTTGCATACATTCCTTGGCTCCTGTGAGACTGCCCTGAAGCCATAAGGCTAAGAGAATTCAGTAATTTTAAAGTGAGCAGTGCTGTTATAAGTAAAATATTATGGGTTTACATCAGATCTCACTTACACTGCTGTTACACCTCTGAAGACAATAGCAGAGCTCTGCGGAAACTGGAAATTCAGCGATTTTGAAAAAATCTCCATTCAAAACCGAACAAAAACAACAACCAAACAATTGTAATTTCCTGAAAAATGAAATTCTGAAAACCAATGTGTTTGAATCAATCAAAACATTTGATAAAACTTAAATGTTTCATTTAGATTTCCATTTTTAAACATTGTTATTATACAATATAAACTTTACAAAATTGAACAAAAAGAGCATTTTGAAATGGAAAATCAAACATTCCATTTCAACCTTACCAGAACGCGCCATGTCAATTCCTCCTCCTCCCCCCCCCCCCCAAAATGAAATGTCATCAGAATCAACATTTTTCCACTAATCGTTTTGACACAGCTGCATATTCTGGCGGGAAAAAGTCCAATAGAGTCGAGTCAATAGAGCTACAATGATGTGAGATGAGAACTGAGTCTTTAAGATTTCACTGCTGGAGAAAGAAAGGGAAAAGCTGAGTGTGAAGAGAAAAGCTTTGATTCAGACAAAATGTTTGTACTGATAAATATTAAAAGGGAACAAAGAACAACACCAGTTAAATAAAATTTGGGAACAAGATTCTCTCTTTTCCCAATTTTCTCCTTTGAGAAAGTTCCCCTTTCTGGGTCCAATTCAGCTTCAAGTCACGTTGATGGAAAAATTTGATGGAAAAACTGAAAGCAACATTCCCCTGTTCAGTGGGAACCCTATGTGACCCAGAACCAGTAGCTATTTATTTTGAGGCAGTTTGCTGAGGGATTTAGCAAACATTTCAGCAGGGGCCCAATACAGATGAAAAGTCAACTTGAGTGGCTAAATTCAGCCTTGCTTTATGCCAGCTTATGGTCCCGGTTGGCAGAATGTCCATAGGGGTGAATTTGCCTCAGGGGAAAAAAGCGGGCAGCCAGAAAAACTGGCAGTGCTGGCCAAGAAGGGTGACTGCCAGATGTGTTTCCCCTCAGCATCCGTTTCAGTGCATCCCCTCAGCAGCATTCATTAGCAGGGGCAGAGCTTAAGCAATTTTTTTACATTCATAACTGATGCAGCAAACCCAGAGGTACCAGGGCTATGATCTGCGAAGCCTAGAGGTGCTGGGGTTCAGTCCTGGCACAAATTAAGCATTGAGTTGTTATGCAGGAATCAGATGCCCTTCCCAGGAAGAACAACACTGGAAATGCTGCTTGCCCTATCGAGTGGCCTTTGTTAGTACAAAGGTATTAGGCGTTTGCCTCTCCTTGTGCCAGCAGTTGTCAGTCTAGCCCAGGGGTCGGCAACCCGCGGCTCCAGAGCCGCATTTGGCTCTTCAGCCGCGGTAAGCCGCGGTAAGCCGCGGCTCCGGAGCCGCATGCGGCTCTTTTGATAGTAAAGGTTGCCGACCCCTGGTCTAGCCCAAAGACTCTTGACTATCGCAGCCAGCAAATCAGGTAAATATTAGCTTTCTTGTCAGCTTTACAAAAACATAGCACACATCACTTTCCACCAGGCAGATTTTACAAACTATATCACCAGCACTACCACAAGGCTTTGCAATCATTGCTGCGAATCTGAATGCAACTCTCTGCAAGTAATACTTGCCCGATGCTCTTTTCATACCAGAAGGAGTGGGACTGAATAGAGATGAAGCCAGGTGGGCATTGTCTATACTGGGAAAGAGCATCATGTTAGAAAACATGCTAAATTGCTAATAACATGCTACAAAAACCATACAGGCTGAAATTTTCATTGCTGCCTCGGAGATATGGATGTTTAATTTCCATTAAAAATTAATAGTTGAGTAGCCCACTGATGTGATTTTAAACAACAGTCCTGGTCTATACCGACTGTTAAGTCATGTTTACATTGTGTTAGTTGATGGGTTTTCTAAACCAATGGATTTTCCCAGCGTAGACTAGGTTTTTCAGTACTAGGTCTATGCTTTCATAAACCTGTGGGATATAATGCTGGCCCAGGATAATGGGGCAAATTCCCAGTTGGCTTCAATGAGGCCAGGATTTCACCCCTAGTTTCAAACACGTGATCATTGGGTCCTTCAATTGGAAGGGTCATTTAAGGGCAGATAAACTAATCGTCTGAAACCAGATTCACTGAATAATAAAGCATAAACAGTGAATAGTGAAAAAATGAACAAGAAACCTGGACTGGTGAGCAGCAAAGCATGAGAAAAAGATGTATTAACAGGGATGGGCAAACCTCAAAAGGATCAGAGTTCATGTTTCATTCAGATAAGCAGGCAAGAGTTTGGAAAGTCCAATCTTGCTCCGATTGAACTTGGTGGGCGTTTGACCATTGATTCCAATGTTGCAGAATCAGAGCCTTGGTGCTTATTCAACCCTTATTAGTTTGCAAAATTGGGCTACAACTGTTATGAAACTAAGATTTCAGGCATTTCAGGTCCCATGTTGGAACAGAGAAGCATCCAACTGAACAATGTCATGTGACCTAAAAGCTAGTATTGCGTTGGTACATTGTCTGCATTGGAGATGCTCAAGTGTAAGGGAGGGAGAATTTGGCCCATATAGTGTAATTCTCTTTGCAGATGTATGTAATCCACAGTGATGCATTTTGTGCTAGCAAACTAGGGAAATATGGTCCAAATTAAATTAGTGTAAGGTGGGTGCACAAACATACTCAAAAACTAGTTATCTATGGTTTGCCAACCTGGGAGGCCATATCTAGTTGGGTCTGGTACTAGTCAATATTTTCATTAATGATTTGAATAATAAAGTGAAGAGTAGGCTTATAAAATTTGAGGACATCAAACTGAGTGGGGTTGCAAGCACTTTGGAAGACAGGATTAGAAGTCAAAAGAACCTTGACAAATTAGAGAATTGCTCTGAAACCCACAAGATTAAATTCAGTAATGACAAGTGTAAAGTACACCACTTAGGCAGAAAAAATCAAATGCACAACTACAAAATGGGGAATAACTGACTAGGCGGTAGTGCTAATGAAAAGGATCTCAGGGTAATAGTGGCTCATAAACTGAATATGAGTCAGTAATGTGAAGCACTTGCAAAAAAGGCTAATATCAGTTAGGGTGTATTAAAAGGAGTGTTGTGTATAAGACACAGGAGGTAATTGTCCCATTCGATTCAGCAGTTGTGAGGCATTAGTTGGAGTACTGTGTCCAGTTCTGGGTGCCACATGTAAGGAAAGATGTAGGTAAATTAGAGTCCAAAGGAAAGCAACAAAAATTACAAAAGGTTTAGAAAACTTGACCTATGAAGAAAAGTTTAAAAATGGGACATATTTAGTCTTGAGAAAAGAAGATTGAGGGGGAACTGATGTTAGTCTTCAAATATAATGATGGCGATCAATTGTTCTCCATGTCCACGGAAGGTGGGACAAGAAAGAATGGGCTTAATCTGCAACAAGGGAGATTTAGATTAGATATTAGGAAAAGCTTTATAACTATAAGCGTAGTTAAATTCTGGAACAGGCTTCCAAGGGAAGCTGTGGAACCCCCATCATTGGAGGTTTCTAAGAACAGCTTAGACAAACAACTGTCAGGATGGTTTAGGTTTATTTGGTACTGCCCCAGTGCTGGGGGCTGGACCTGATGCCCTCTTGAGATCCCTTCCAATCCTATACTTCTATGATTCTATTAAATTGTTGCATGAACAATGCAGTACAGAAGTCAATTCCATAGCTATTCTAATTTGATCAGCACTGAGAAAACAATGACAAAAAGTATAGGGAAATAAATTGATTATGGGTGCTTCATAAACCTAGTGAATGTGTTTGCCAATGAAAGGCAAGGTTGAAAAAAAAATGCATCCATGACCCACCCTATTCCATAGAGTTTCATGGAAACTAATGAGAGGCATAGACGGTGATGAAAATATGACCCTGCATTTTTTTGGATGTAGAATAAGAAAAAAGGCAAAGGCTAAATAAAATTACAGAGGAACCCCAGGCGCAAATGGTACGTGTGTGTAAAAAAGAAAACAACTTTTCCCATCCTATTCTCTCTCTCTCTCTCACACACACACAGAGTACTTTATTTTAACAAATTAACATGGAAACCTGTTTTCCTTCCAATTCCTCCTTTTATTTCACTTCAGTGGGACAGAATTTTGTAGTGTAATAGCCAATGTTGTTGCAAAGAGACACATCTCAACTTTGTAACTGTCATAGTCCTTGACTCTTTTTCTTTTCCCTGATGTTGGTGAGCCTTGTCCTTCGTTTCTACATCGGATGATAAAGAGGTCCTCTCACAGCTCAGTCATTCTTTTGCATGGTCACGTTTCCTTTCTTTCCTAACTGATGCACTGAGCTTGTGTTCAACGTGCACCTCAAACCCTGGATAGGAAACAGCATGGCTACTGATAAACTTTAGAGTAGGATGGGGGAACTAAGAGCAGCTCAGGAAAAAACTCAGTGAGACCCTGGTACAGATCAGAGAAGGTCCAGATACACCACTTTGTTCAAAGGCTCTGAAAGAGTGGCTAACATAGAGCTGGCTAAGCTGGCGTGCCCCTTCCCCCCGCACCCCTCCCGGATTCCCAAACACTAGGAGAATCCCCAGGAAGAGAAGAATTAAAGAGAGAATACTGAAGTATAAAATATCTGGATTTTGTCTTTATTTTTCTTCAGCCACTGAAGCACGTGAAGCCATGAAGCACTCCTATTGCCTGGGTAATGGTTAGCCCCTTTAAAATCAAGCTTAAAATCACTTTATTTCAGAAGAACATTCCAGGCAGCCCATCAAATTGTTTTGATGGGGTTTCTATGGGCACTGTGTAAGGGTATTCACTGGTGAAGAACCACACCAATTAAAACGATTAATTTTTCAAAAAATAACAACAATGTGCAGGTTAGGAGTTGTCGCTAAGAGCTGTAATTCTCCTCCCCCCCCAAAGTGTTTTTTACAAGCAAATGCTGACTTCAAAATCTCACAGATCCACTTTTGCCATAGTCAAGTGTGACAAATTTCCAAGAGTTGCGTACTTATCCTGTAATCATCATATGACCTAAATCAAGTGTCAAAAGACTTGGGTATCCCCAGCCCATAGTAACAGTATTACCGCTCAGGCATTGCAAAACAGCTTTAACCTGCCTTTCGGTTCAGCTTTTCTCCTTCTCCAAAATGTGTTTGCTATGTGAGGTCACTGGTGGATTTGCTGAGCTGAGTGAATTACTCATCGGCGCTTAGTATGAGACTGGGATTGCTATTCCGTGACTGAGTCAGCTTCCCATAACTCCCCTATTAAAGGCGACAAAAGTCCTTGTCCCCTCTGTTAGGCAGAAAAGGGCAATGCATCCTCCTTCCCCAGTCCTATCCCTTTTAATAATAATAATGCTTTGAAAGGTAAATTAAGCCTTATTCCCATTTTACAGATGGAGAAACTGAGGCACTGAAGTAACTTGCCAAAGGTCATACAACAGGCAATGGCAGAAGTGGGCACAGAACTCACGCCACTGGAATCCTAATCTGCTACCCTACCCACTGGTCCTCACAGCATCTATGTAGCCTATTCCAATCCTCTGTAACTTCCCTCTCACCTCCTTTTTCCTCTCCTCCCTATTCTCCCTCCACTCCAGCACCAGAATAAAGAGGGCTCCAGGTCCCATGGTCAGAGGGAGCCCGATAGAATAGTGAGTCAGTGCCAGAGTAGCAGGTAAGCACACAGCTGCCAGCCACCTCCTCCCTGGTGTGGACAATTGCACCCGGGAGGAAGAGCAAAGATTGTGGGAATCATGGCTCACCCTTATCCATCTGCCCACTGACTACCAAAGTGGCATGAAGTCCTGCAGTCACACCAGACTCAATGAGATGTGGTGGTAGCAGGGACCCGAAATGCCTTTTCCCATCTGAGACTAGCATGAAAATCCCACTCATTCCTCTCAGACATGGACAAGGCGGTAACTGGGAAAACCGTGGAAGATACAAGGGAATTGCTGTCGGTCCAAACCAAGGTCTTGCGCAGAACAGGTAGAGGAACAGATCACTGCCGTGAACCATTCACTGGGCTCCCATTCAGTAACAGACCCAGGTTTAGGGCCTTGACCTTGAAAGCCATGTCTCCCTCTACTCAATATCAACATGATCAACATGAATAATAAGAGTTGATGGCAGAGAGATGAAGTTCTTGAGCAGAGGCCTAGGTAATCCTCAGGGGAAGGGATCCAGGAGTGGAATTCTCTGCTGCACATCAAGCTGTGCTCCCACTGTCTCACCTCCTTTGGCCCAGAAGATGGACCCAACAGAGGCGGTGCACTGATCAGTAAAACGACACCTATCTCCGGAGACTGTCCTAGACGCATTGCCATAGGTACACTAGACAAGTGCATGGCAGATGCAAGGAGGACAAGAAGAAATCCATCCTACTGCTTTGGCTCCTATGCTGCGTTTGCTTCATTCAACATTGGGAGGGTTGGGTTAACGCTGAGGTGGCAGCCTCTGGATATCCCAGCAACGGCCAGGGAAGCAGAACGCTGGCTCCCCAGCCCACACCCCTGTGGATGCTACAGGTTCCCCATCATTTTCTGTCACCTGTGAAGCAGGCTTTATCTATCCCTTCCCCATCACCCGGCCACCCGTTCCCTATCCCTTCCCCATCACCTGGCCACCCTTTCTGCCACCGTCCCTTCCCGTCACCCAGCCATCCCTTCCACCGTCCCTTCCCCATCACCCGGCCACCCCT
>ML675611.1:17825192-17915331 GCA_007922155.1 Mesoclemmys tuberculata | reverse complement strand
CACCCGGCCACCCCTTCTGCCACCGTCCCTTCCCCATCACCCGGCCATCCGTTCCCTATCCCTTCCCCGTCACCCAGCCATCCCTTCCACCGTCCCTTCCCGTCACCCAGCCATCCCTTCCACCGTCCCTTCCCCATCGCCCGGCCATCCCTTCTGCCACCGTCCCTTCCCCGTCACCCGGCCACCCCACCCCTTTGCCTGTCCGCCCCCCATCACTCCCAGTCCTTGCCCTGTCTCTTCCCTCTCCAGTTCCCGGGCCCGGGGGGGACCGAGGTCTCCTCCGCCCCCGCCGCCGCGAGCCAGGCCCTTGCACCGCAATGTTGCCGCAGCGCGGGGAGCGGCTGCCCCGTGGCTGCTGGGGAGCCGCAGGCGCGGCGGGGAGGCGCCCGGCCCCGGCGCTCCCGGCGGCCCCGTCTCCGGATATGCGGGGCGAGCGCCGCGGCTGACGCTGGGCCGGGCTGGCCGGACCCGCCCCGCGCGGGGCCCGGGCCGGGGAGAGCGGGGCGGGGCGCGGCTCCTTCCACGTGGGACGCGGGGCAGGGTCGCTCCGCGCAGCGCGTGGTGCCCGCGGGGCAGTGCCTGCCTCTCCGGGACCCAGCCGGGCACGCAGCGGCCGCAGGGGGACGATGGTCCTCGGCTCCCGGCCAGCGGCAGCCGCCTGATGTGAAGGAGAGGAAAAACCGGCGCGGTAAGACCATCCTCTCCCCGGAGCTGGGGCTGCTGCGGGACGCGGGAGGGAAGCGGCCGCGCCTTGGGTTTTCGTGGGGCGCCCCGCCAAGGTCCCCGCAGCCAGCCCTGCCGGATTGTCGGGGAGCGGCGCCTTCGGCGCGGATTTCTTTCCCCCGTTGGAAGGCCGGTGAAAGGTCTGGCTGTCTCCCGCTCTGCTGGGCGAAGAATTCCAGAGGGGAGGGTAAAAAAAAGCTGGGCTGGCACATCCACCTTATTGCAGGCTGGTGTGCCAAATAGGGGGGAAATCAGATGGACTGCTGGCTCGCCTGTACCTTCACTTTTGTCCCTTACTTTGATTGTGTTGCTTTTTTAAAATATCAGATACAGTGTAAAAAAAACCAAACCGTATTTTTAGACTTGAATTTGTAGGGCAGGGGTGTTTTTGCAGTTGTATTTTGTAAAATGTTACTGTATGAAAGGCCAGATTCTGGCACCTTACCCACGGGGTGTTACTCAACTGGTGATCCGTTCATTTCAGGTCAAGTGTCAGAATAGACCCCTTACAAATTCGCTTTACGGGTTCTCATGTTTAAATATTATAATAATTTACTCATTCTGGGCTGCAGGCTAAATGGGCACTATTATGATCTTCATGCTGGATTACTGACTTTCTAGAGTACAGCACAGCAGGGTCATTGCGAAGGCCATATGTTATTTAAAATTAAACAACTCAGTTTTGCGATTTTTTTTCCCCAAGTGGGGAGCAATCACTTGTAGGATTTGATTGTGAATGCTTTAAAAGCTGCTCTGAACTTTTTGTTGTTGTTGTACTTTATCGAAAACACCGTTGGCAGATTTCCTGGAAACATTTCTAAAGTAAAAATGACACTAGTAGGTGCTGTTTGAGCCAGTCTTAGATGAACGACTAAATGGATGTATAGGCTGACCGATTTTCTATCTCTAAAGATATGGTCCTTCTGGAATAGGGTGAGGCACATTGGTAGTGGAATATAGGGAAGTTTCCTCTTCTGCTTTCTATGCTAGATCTAGAGACATCCCACATCAGCAACAAGCTTTTAAAAATTGCTTTGAAGTAAAGTATTCTGTCTGGCATTTTTCAGTGAGGCTTTCCACATGCTGCCCCACCCATTCCCGCGTGCGCACATACACCCCCACATTGCCATTTCCCAGGATGTGTTTTTGCTGGCATCCTAGCTTGTGAAGGGATAACTTCATCAGCTCATCAACAACCTAAGATGAGTTCCAGAGCCGTGAAGAAAATCAAGGCGTTCTCTTGACATCCTGACGCCATTCTCAGGCAGGAGAAACTCCCCAAAATCCTGCTTGAGGTTCTGATTCCCAGAATTATACCCATTTTATGAGACGCAGGCTCCTTGGACTCGGCATACATACATGCCAAGAGACCTGGTGTGGCAACTCCTCTGGGTGGGCAAACCCCAATCGGAGAAGCACATCAAACAAAATATTTTATAGCTTGCACAGTCCTCAGGCTTTAGACTGTTGGCCCCATTCAGTCCTGGTATAAAGGAATTGAACTGAAGTGAGTGGAGTTACACTAAGAATGAATTTGGCCTGCTGCATTTGCCAGGACTCTGACAACTGTTCCTCAATAGTCAGACTCAACCCTGTTTGATCCTTGTTGGCTTGATTTTCCATTATACAGAGGCTAAGTAGTTGATGTCAGATAAGACCTAGAAACACGGTATGCAGAAATGTACCAAGATATCTGAAAACTTATTTCTGTCTTGTAATAAATTAATAGTTCTATCAGACTCTCATCAAAGGATTTCACTTTACAAACTTTAATTTTAAAGTCCCACATGACCATTAATAGATAAAGGATTTCTTCCACCACTATATAATGGAGCCACCTTTGGTGTAGAAGATGGGAGCTTTTGATAGCTTCACAACGGATCAGAAATAAACAACATGTCCAGTTAAAGCTCCCCTAATGTTTTAGGAGGCAGAATGTAATTATCTGAGCTGCTGTTCAACTGCCAGGGTTACAACCTCTGTACTAATGGAAAGCGTTTATGGGGCTCTATCAGTAATGATTCACAACAGACTGCCATCTACTGAATCACCAATGCCACTTTATGCAGCATATAACTGGCCCATGGAGGCCTGAACATTGAAATACACCACAGACCCATCCCTGCCTCGTTTTATTAGGTTTGACAGCAACACAGCACAACACACATGCAGGGTATGTCTACACTGCAACAAAACTCTTGCAGCTGACCCATGCCTGCTGACTTAGGCTCACTGGGTTCAGGCTGCGGGACTATACATTTGCGGTACAGATATTCAGCTGAAGCGGAAGTCTCGGACCGTGCTAGGGTGAGGGTGGAACCCAGTCTATATCCCATGCCCAAACACCTACATGGCAATTTTATAGCCCTGCAGCCCTGTACCTTCCCCCTCCCCACGAGCCTAAGTCAGCTGACATGGGCCAGCCGCAAGTGGTTTATTGCAGTGTTGACGAACCACAGAGCCTAGGAATTATCCATGCTTATTATATACTTGCATTACTTTTTACGTGATTGAGTAAAATTGTTAAATATTTTGTAAATTCCAACTGTAGACTGACAGTGTGATTTAACAGCTTTCTACCTTTGGGGAAGGACTCACCACTCAATTCTTATAACATTATCCAAGTATTTTCCTTGTCATTTTCACACCACTTTATTATATGTCTCTAATTCACAGCTAGAAATAGAACTCAGGTTTATTTTCCTGTTTTACTGTATAACAGACATACTTATAAGTGCTGTACTGCCAACATTGACTTTGTCTTGTAAAGTGGATTAAAAAGCTCTGAAAGCACAAAGGACAGCATGGATTTTGCAAACATTTCTTTTTTAAGATACTTGGGAGGCCCTCCTATACTATGGTATAAAAAGCCATGCAAATACTTATATAGACGATTAGATCAAATCAATAAGGTTGAGATTTGGCCTATTGCCCTTGACATTATCCCTTTGATTATAGTTAATTTGGCTGGCATTGTTTCGGTTAGTTCTGCTGTGGATTTGGGCGTGGGCTCTGACACAATGTTCTAGTTGTTCCAGTTTCGGGGCTGTGCTGGCAAAATACTAATGAAGGAACAATTAAAAGAATCTTGCAAAAGAGGTGCATCAAATACTTGTGTGAGTTAGCCAGGCAAGTAAAGTTTCTAATCGGAGGCTGGGCACCATTTGTTTTCCCTGGGAAAGTGACTGCTGTATAACAGACAAATTTCGTAATTGCTTCCAGATGTCGACAACTGTGGCTGGGTAGCCAATTTTATGGAACTGAATGTAGAAATAAGTACAAAGAGGGTGTATGTATTCATCTGCTGTTGAGTCATAGCATATGCATATACAAGAGTTATTGCAGCTGAATATAACTGGCTGTATAATGTAACCGATGAACATTGGTTGTGATTCATCAGCATAGTTTTTTATCCCTACAGAAAATTTACTAGTCTTTGTTGATTACCAGTATGATAATTTTTCCATTTGATACAATGATCGATATTGTTTCCAAGTTCAGCTGTTTCCAACAGCCTGGCACCCTACCTGACATTTCGAAATGCTTCAAAACACTGAAGTTAAAAATAAATGAAAACATAAGATTTCATGATATACTTTAAATGACCTTAGGAAGCCTGTGAATGCATAGAGGGCCTGACAACAAAGTCAGTGGAGTTATACTGGGCAGGAATTGGCTGCAATGGATAAAATCCTGGCTCATTGAAGTCAACTGGAGTTTCGTCATTGATTTCAGTGGGACTAGGATTCCCAAGTATGGCTCCCAAATATGGCTGAAAAGGGTCCCAAGTATGGTTCCACTCACTATGGTTATAGTTATGGCAGGTGTCACTGCTAAAGATCATCTCCCAAGTTTTTTGTCTTAGTACATGAGCACATTTTTAGTCTTAGAAGACATGCTTTTGGTGGTGTTAGTGTTTGGGTTATATATATAAAGTTCTGTGTAGAGGGAACTGTGCCAGCAGATGAAGAGTTTGTTCTCTGCCTTGGTGTCCAATTAGAGTCATAGGCCTGGCCTACACTTACAAGTTAGGTCACAATAGGTATGGAACTCGGGGGTGTGAAAAATTAACCCAGCTGAGTGCTGTTGCTAAGCCAACCTACTCCCCAGTGGAGATGCAGTTTGGTCTGTAGAAGAATTCTGTCAGCCTACCTTGCCGTTCAGGGAGGTGGACCTTCTGCAATGACAGAAAAACCCCTTCTGTCACTGTAGGAAGAGTCTACAATATGGGTTTGCCTACACTTGTGGTTATGCTGGCAAAACATTATTGCTTGGGGGTGTAAAAACCTCCCCTCCCGAGCAATATAATTTTTGCCGGCATAATTACAAATGTAGCCGTGTTATAATAAAACCACGTAAATTAGCTGTGGCTGCTATGTTGGCAGAGTGTCTCCCGCCGACGTAGCGCTGTCCACACTCACACTTTTGCCGGCAAAACTTATATCGCTCAGGGGAGTGCTTTTTTTTCTCACACTCCAGCGCAACAAAGTTTTGCTGGCATAGCCGCAAGTGTAGACAAGGCCTTAGGCACTACAACAGCATAGCTGCAGCACTGTAGCTGTGTGGCTTTAGCACCCATGGAGTAGACATAGCCATGGAGCTTC
Source organism: Mesoclemmys tuberculata (assembly GCA_007922155.1). Classification (NCBI taxonomy): domain Eukaryota; kingdom Metazoa; phylum Chordata; order Testudines; family Chelidae; genus Mesoclemmys; species Mesoclemmys tuberculata. The sequence continues at coordinate 17,910,004 of ML675611.1, read as the reverse complement.
AGACCAGAAAGGTCCACCAGACCACCTAGTCTGACCTCCTGCACATCATAGGTCACCTAATCCCCACCCACTTACCCTTGTTCTGAGCCCAATAACCTGTCAATCGAGTCTGCTACTGCTTGGCAAAGGGGGCAATGCTGCATCAGAACAGGAGACTGAGGTCAGGAGAAGGAGCAACAAAGAGTATCTCAAAGCATCCGACCACCACAGGATTTTTAATTCACTTGTGTGTTTCTGGCTTTGGAAAGTTGAACCATGTTTTAGTGAGCCAGGACATCAAAGCTTAAGGATAGGAGTCTCAAGAAGCGAATAAGGCAGAATGCAGTCCAGCTCCATAGTGTGCAGTGCAGGATACTCAATAGACAGAGCAAGACTTGTCCATGGCCCTTGCACAAGTTGCAGTGTGTAAGGAAGGGCTGGAAGTAGATTTCTCTCATTCTTGGTAGAACCAGGGACATTACAATCCCTGTGGCCAGAGCAGCAGAAGAACTAATCCCTTCCTGTTCTCCTAGGAACATACATCACTTCCATGGGGCAGAGAGGAGGTGTACTAGACCTCCCTGCTAGTGCTTAATCTGTAATGAAGGAGGTGCTGGGGCTCAAGCAATTAGGTACTGGGGCATGAGCAATATTTTTACTTTCATAATTAAGGCGGCAAGTCTAGAGGTGCTGGGGCTCATCCGTGGCAAGCCCTGGCACAAATTAAGCTCTGCTCCCAGTGCACAGAGGCAGCATCTCCCTAAAGGCTTGAGGCACAATCCTTCCCTGCGTCTACATGCAGCCATGTGTCTCTGCACCACTTCCAACACAAGGCTGCGCATAGACACCCCAGCCATCTGGGCTGTCCAAGAAAATGGATGAAGATGACATTGTTTTTTACTTAGCTGAGCCGGGTCTGTTTGTCTTGATATAGCTGGGAAGTAACTTCGTTATGCTCCATCCACTGGCAATTAAACTGAATTATTTTTAACAAGGTATCTCTCTCTGTGCTTCTTATTCCATGTTGGTTTTATCTATCTGCAAGCTGTCTTCTCCTCATCCGTTTGGATGTTATTCTCTTCTATCACGTCATGCACATCCACCCCAAAAAGGGATATGTTGTATTTTCTGTATGAAGAAAACGTTTGCGTCCTTTCTTAGAGTCTCCATATGGAAACATAGGCTTATCTAATGCAAGGTAGTTTCATTTTGTAAATAGAGTTTCTTCTATAGTTCAGCACCCAGAAGGCCTGACTATCCATTGCCTTTGCATAGTCATTTACAATAGTGCACTGTGGCAGTAAAAAACTACTGAGTAAAAAATTCTGAGGCTTGTCTACGCACCAACTTGACCCTGTTTAATTCAACTAGGTTAGTTAAACTGCTTTTGTACTGGTTTAACTAAATTAATTTAAAATCATACATTAAATTGAACCAGTGCACCTCTGTGTAAAGTCCTGCTTGGGTAGTATTTTACACCCATTTTTCACTGGCGTAAATGACCCCGGAAGATGCAGAGCATTGGAGAATCAGGCCTCTTTCCCTACCTGATCCAAACCAAAATGTTATCTTCCAGAAGGCCATGATACCCCCATCTAGGCCTCTTTGCCTTGCATCTGCTTCCCAGATCATTACTTTTCATCTATGTGAACTCTCATCTACTAGGTTTTTTTTTCCTAACATAAATTATCAGAAGCTATTTTGCTTTCAGTTGTCCGTAGCTTTCTCTCCTGTAAGCATGGATCTTTTGTTCTCCAATGGATGTATACACCATCTTTATTTAATCATACCCAACAACCTCCACCCCACTTTAGTTTCTCATTCAAAACCTCATTCTAAGACCCAGTCAGTGGAATTGTACTTTTCTGATGTTACTTCTATAATGTGACAGAGTCATTTATAGATTATAAAGCAATAGGGGACCACTGTAATTATCTAATTTGACATCCTGTATAACACAGGCCATAAGGATTCCCTGGATTAATTGACTCTTCTAGAGAGGTGCTTGCCATTCTCTGTCACAGTTTCTTTTATAAAATGCAGGTTTTTGGGTGGTAGCTAACTCCATAAGACTTCCACCCATCTAACAGAACTCCACCAATCTAATACAACACTGGTTAGTGATTAGTCATGATTAGTCATTAGTCCCCTTGTGCCAGGGACTGAATTAGGGATGTAAATATCGGTTACAAAAAGTAACTATTTAAACTATTAAAATTATATCGGTTAAATGTTTAACCAATTATAATTTTGTGCCCTCCCCCACACACCTCGCTTCCTCCCCTCAGCCCCCAGGAAATGCACCCCAGTTCTGCGGGGTATCCCCATCTTGAACCTGTGATCCCCGGTGTTCCTCAGCAGAGTGCTGCACAGTGCCCACACCAGGACTGCGGCCTTCCTGGGCAGCAGCCACAGCGCGGCCACCTCTGCCATGCCCTGAGACTGTCACCGTGGAGACGGAGAGCCCACATTGCCGGTTAATCCCCATGCCGCCGGTTAACCAATAAGTATTAGTCTTAACAATAAGACTAATGCTTAACAGTTAACCGTTTAACCGTTAAGTGTTTTACATCCCTAGACTGAATATAGAGAACAAAAAGATGTTCCTGCCTCAAAGTGTTTACAATCTGGATGTGGGTTGTGTTTTTCAGCCAACATATAGTTCTGCATTGAGGTCCAGCCAGCAGTTCATAATAAATTATAGATGCCACACAAATAAAATAGGCAGAGATTCCAGGTGCTTTCTGGGCCAGATTGTGGAGCTTTTGCTCAGATTGTTGAGCACTTGAGTGAGAACTGCTATTGATTTCCAAAGGATTGTCTGTGTGAGTAATTGCTCACCATTGCGAATGCTCTACAGTCTGTACCTTTGTGTATTCTTAGATCAAAAATGGCTCACAGCTGCCAAAAAATAATCACTCCATCAATTAGATTAATTACTTCTGCCATTAAAAACTTTGGAAATCATTGGTTTAAGTCTCAGCCACTTCTAGAATGTAGACACAATGGGAATAAAAAGCTTGTTGGGAGTAAGTAAAGTAGATTGCAATATTTATGCAGGATATTAGTGAGTCACACTAAGATACTGTGAAGCAAACATTGACTCGCCGCGTTCATATGAGCTAACACACAGATGGGCACTGAATCAAACTTTCTACTGGGCTGAACTGCAGGAATAAATGCACCTAATGTTATAGAACAGAAACAGCTAAATCATTTTAATCATGGAAGTGTGGCTTTAAGCTCATTCAGTTACAGTTTCTATAAGTAGCGAGGATAAATTACTCCATTTACTTCTATTACAATAATTTCCTAAGGGCCAAAACCTGGTTCCATTGAAGACAACAGGAGTTAGCTCTCAGCATTTGTTTATAGAAGAATGGACCCCAAACAACAGAACAAAAAGTCCAATATTGGTTAGCTGTTTAGTGTCTATCCACCTCTGAGGCACACTTGCAGCTTTTGAAAGCGTGGGGACAAATTCTACTCTTCTCAAATGTTATTGTTATTTCCATCTAGATATTGGAGATACATTGGATTTACACCACTGTAACTGAACACCAAATGTGTCCCATAAGGTCTATACAATGAGGGTATGTTTACACTGCAGTTAGACACCCGTGGATGGCCAGTGCCAGCTGACTTGGGCTTGTGGGGCTTAGGCTCCAGGGCTGTTTAACTGGGGTGTAGATGTTTGGGCTCAGGTGACAGCCTGGACTCTGGGACCCTCCCACCTCACATGGTCCTAGATTCCGGGCTCCTGTGATTAAACAGACCCATAGCTCAAGCTCCGCTATCCTGAGTCAGCCTGCCTGGACCAAGTGCAGGTGTCTAATTGCACTGCAGACATACCTTAAGAGAGTGAGAGGGGCTCTATCACGTGGCCAAGTGACTTAAACTTTCTCAAATCGACTAGGAAGTCCACAAGCCCCAAACTGTTCTAGGTACATTCATAAGAAAGCATTGGAGCAATTCATATGTATAGAGCTGGACTGCTTTAATAAAACATCATTTTATTTATTCATTTAAAGATATTGGACAAGTCTAGTGTTTTCTGTATATTAGGCCAGACAGAGAAAGACAGCTACTTAGCTGGTGTAAAGTGGTGCAGCTTCTTAGACTTCAGTACGAACGGCTATGCTGGGTCATCCATCTAGCCCAATATCCTAGACCCCTGGGGGACACCACTATTTACCTCTCTCCATTCTGAAAACTGACCATTTATTCCTACCCTTTGTTTCCTATCTTTTAACCAGTTACTGATCCAGGAGAGGACCTTCCTTCTTATCCCATGACTGCTTACTTTACTTAAGAGCTTTCGGTGAGGGACCTTGTCGGAGACTTTCTGAAAATCTAAGTATACTATATCCACGGGATCACCCTTGTCCACATGCTTGTTGACCCCTCAAAGAATTTTAGTAGATTGGTGAGGCATGATTTCCCTTTACAAACACCATGTTCATTTTTCCCCAACAAATCATATTCAGCTATGTGTGTGATAATTCTGTTCTTTACTATAGTTTTAACCAGTTTACATGGTACTGAAGTTAGGCTTACTGGCCTGTAATTGCCAGGATTGCCTCTGGAGCCTTTTAAAAAAATTGGCGTCACCATAGGCGTGCACATGGGGTGTGTCGGGTGTGCCCAGCCACACCCTAATGCACGGGTAGCAAAGGACCTTTTTGGTCCGGCCCGTGGCTGCTGCGCACGCCGCTTCGAGACCTTGAAATTCGGCGGCAGAGTAGGACTCGTGGTGGAGAGTAAAATTCTGCAAGATCTCGCGGCAGCGTGCGGGAACGTGAGATCTCAGAGTGTTACTTTCTGCCGAGAGTCCTACTCTTTCGCCAAATTTCAGTTTGCTGTGGGATTTCACAGTGGAGAGTAAAAGGCTGTTACTCTCCGCCTTGAGTCCCACTCTCTATTCTGCCGCTGAATCTCACTTTGTTGTGGGATTTCATGGCGGAGAGTAAAAGGCCTGTTAATCTCCGCTGCGAGTCCCACTCGCCTTTAAAAAAAAAACAGTTCCCTTGGTGCACACCCTAATGAAATGTGCTGCACACACCTATGGGCGTCACATTAACTATTCTCCAGTCATCTGGTGCAGAACTTGATTTAAATGATAGGTTACATACCACAGTTAGTAGTTCTGCAATTTCACATTTGAGTTCCTTCAGAACTCTTGGGTGGATTCCATCTGGTCCCGATAACTTCTTACTGTTTAATTTATCAATTTGTTCCAAAACCTCTTCTAATGACACCTCAATCTGGGACAGTTATGCAGATTTGTCACCTAAAAAATGGGCTCAGATTTGGTCATCTTCCTCACATCCTCAGCTGGGAAGACCAACGCAAAGAATTCATATTGTTTCTCTGCAATACCAATGGAGCTTTGCCTGTTTACACCAGCTGAGGATCTGGCCAAGGTAACTTCCACTTTTCAGTTTATTTGCAAAGATAGAGTATAATGAAACTTACTGCCAACAAACTGTTTATGAAGTTCTTGAGATTCTTGCATAGACGGCACTATGGAAGAGCAAGATGTTATTATTACTAATAGAAACACACTGTATATAACTTAAACAATATTTATAGTAAAGACATTTTGCTTCCAGCATGAACATAAAAATTACTCATAAAGCACTTTGCTTTCAATCTGCCTAGCCTATCACCTCAGTTACAAAACATTGGGTTAGATTTTTAAAAAAATGGTTTGAGATACACAGTTCAAGGAGTTCCCCTGCAAAACTGATGTCTGAAATAATTAATCCCCCATTGATACAAATTCTGGAGCAGAGCAAGGGAAAGGTTAAAATTGACCAAGATATTTTAGAATTACAGAACTGCACCATAAATAAGTTTTTTAAACTGGCTTCAAACTTTTCCATTTGGCTCTAGAGAAAGTAATTGCATTAATTTAAAAATCTTTTTGGAGGGGATTAGTTTCTAAGCCATACTAAAGTCCTTTTCTACTTTATAAAAGAAATGTTTTTAAACAGCTCAAATGCTGCACTTTTAACATTAGCACCTGAGCATGCTCAGTAGCTACTCTTCATAATGTTCTTATGCAAACAAAACTTCCAATAAAGTGCATTCGATAGACAAGGTGGATGAGGAAATAACTTTTATTGCACCAAATTCTGTTGAAAGAGGCATGCTTTTGAGCTTACACAGAGCTCTTATTCAGCTCTGGCTTGTGTCTTTCACTAACAGAATTTGGTCCAATAACAGATATTGCCTCACACCTTGTCTCTCTAATATCCTGGAACCGACACAACTACAACAGCACTGCAAACAATAAAGTACATGGAAAAGAGAAAGGATCCATCCAGTCACATCAAAGAACGGGTGTGTCATGGCATGCTTGTTTGAACAGAGGGTGTGTATTCAGAGGGCGTGTGTAATTAAGCCACTTACTATAAGTAAGATAGTGTCCATAAATATCCATTCAAATTGTGAGTGGCTATTTGGCTCAGTTCTCTTTGTGCCCTTTTCATTTGTGACCATCCATCCAAATATTATTTTTGTGCATAGTGATATTTGGGGTGTGGCTATTCTCCGAATGAACGCCCATCTTCTTGTTTGAATATCCATGCATGTTCTGGCAGCAGTGAAGCCACCGTAGTTTATTTAGTCCTAATTATCCAACAGATAAAGAATTTTCCCAATTTGTTCCTATAATGTTCCTTATCGTTTACCCAAAGGCGGCAGGAGAAATGGTTGTTAGGAGAAGAGGGCTGTCGTGTTACTTAAGTACAAACGCATACATAGGTCGGAAACTCCTTGCTTTCTATGGGCTCCGTCTCCAAAGGAAGTGAAAGCAGGTAGAGAGATTCAGTAGGTGGAACAGAGAAGAACTGGCTTTACAGCCTGTCTATGTTCCTCCTTCAGGCTTCCTTTTCCTCAGGTGTTCAGAATGCATTGTTTATAAGTGAAGAAACAAACCAGACTGATTTTAGATAGCCAGATATCAAAGCTAGAAAATACCCTATCCTCATTATTGCCTCAGCCCTGTAGCAACTAGGAGCAGAGACTTCCCTGCCACAGGCCATTCCCTGTCTGTCACCCAACCAACTACTCTAAGGAGCTTCCTGCCTCCTTGCTCTTTCAGAGGGAACGCTAGAAGAGAAATGCAGGCATTATGGCCAAGGAGAGCACATTCCTTCCCTTCCTTGCAGGTAGCAGGAGTTGTACCCTTGCAGTTTCCCATCCCTGCACACTTGCAGAGAGGGGACTTCATTTGAAAATAGCCCCTCTAGCACCACCGCTGGCCCTAATGATTTCAGAGTCAATGCTCAGTCAGAGAAAAGAGTGCCATCTATTGAAGCATCAAGATTACTTCCTGCAGCACCCTCATTTTCCCCTGGAGTTCTCTTAAATAAGTACTTACTCAGGCTGGGTCTACACGCACGGCGGCAAATTCGCCACCGTCAGATCGATTGCTGTGGATCAACTGAGCGATCTGTGTAGACGCGCTCAGTCGATCCAGCAAACGACGCAGGAAAATCACCCCGGTAAGTGGCGTAGCTGTTCCCTTCGACACAGCGCAGTGTGGACGCCGCGCGGAGGAGATGCTGCAAAGTCGACAGGAGATATGCAAGTGATTTACGTCACTTGCGTATCTCCTGTTGACTGCTGCCGAATTGCAAAGGTAAGTAGACCAGGCCTCAGTCTGACCTGACTTACCCCTTAAGAGCCATAATGAATAGCATTCCTATGCCATTGCTAAGGATTGGGTAGTTTACTACAGAGAAAGTTAGAGAGATGTGTATTACTTCTGTAACTCTCTAACTCCAATCTGGGCAAGTATTTAACAGCAGATCAGTCTTCTGCATAGATCACCCATGTTGCATCTGTTGAGTTACTAGGTCTGTGCCAGCTGGAAACGTGCTGTGCCTCTAGTTTCTAAAATTCTTAACACTCAACCTACAAGAGCCATCTAAACCACTTAGACAGTGCTGGTTAGTCATGTAAATCTACAGTGGCAAGAAAACACTGATTGCTATAATTAGAAATAATCCGATTTTTAAAGGCAAAATTGGCTTATTTATATGTAATTACTTTATCTCATGTCACGTATCCATTGTGTAAGCACACAACACAGTAAATCAGGAAAGCAGCAGTGAAGATCCCACAGTTAAGGAAGCACCAGGATTTTTGTTTAAAGCAAGATAAAAATCTCTCCGTTTCACACATCGGTGATTGAATTAAATTACCAAAGTGTACCGTACTTAGTGTTTAGAGAGCAAATACATTTTCTTCAAGGGCTTTTGGAAAAAATATTTGCTACCTTTTCCAGAGAAAACAATTAGAAACGAGTCACTCTTGAAATTTATCCTTGCGTGTCTCACATTTTTGACTAAACAACCTCAAGCTCATAAATTTCACACACAAACACAAATCCGTAGTCATCATCACATCAGGGGGAGGGAGATCCGTAACCGGCAAATTTGCCTGACAGAAAGTTTGAGCAGCCTACAGTCAGGCCTGATCTACACCTAAAAGCTTAGCTCAAAGTATCTATGAAAAGGTTACGTCTGAGTGCAGTGCTTAGGTCAACCTAACCCCTGGTGTAGACGAAAGGATTCTTCTGTCAGCCTGACTACATCAGCAGAAAAACCCCTTCCCATTGATGTAGGAAGCATCTACGCTACAGTGCTACAGACTGACTATGGGAGAACCGAAGGCACTAAGGGTGTGTCTATGTGTATGTCTTTGCTACAGGCCCTACCATGGCACAGCTGCAGTGCTACAACTAGACCACGGTCGTGATGTAGTATAGACACTTACTACAGTGACAGCAGGGCTTTTCCATTGCTGGAGCAAATCCACCCCCTCGAGGGGCAGTAACTAGGTCGATGGAAGAATTCCTCCAGTCGATCTAGCTGCAACTCCAGCGGGAGCTAGGTTGCCCTAACTGTGTCACACAGGGTGCTGCTCCCAGCTCAGCTGCCTCGTTTCTCGGTGTCAAGGAATGGATGGAGTTCTACTCAAGCCATGGAGTTGGAAAACCAAGGCAGCGGCAATTTACTGCTGAGCTGAGGTTTTCTTCAACAGCAGGAAAGTGTCATTGAATTTAACAGTAGAAGTGGGTGCCCTTGTAAGAAAAGTTAATCTTGAAAAGGTCATGGATTTAGTGTGATTTTGAGCAATAGGATCAGTGCATCGTGGGAGACTATTGCCTCTCATTCTGACCAGTATTATCTCACCGTTGCCTTGTACTCCCTTATATTCTATATCCAGCTGTGGTCTCTTGTCTTGTATTTAAATTGCAAGCCCCTGGGGCAGGGACTGTCTTTTTGTGTGTTTGTACAACCCTTAGCACAATGGGGTCATGATCCATGAGTAGGGATCCTAGACACTAAAATAATACTAATAAATAATAATAATAATGAATATTGTGGAGCTAAGGAGTGCCTAAGTTCAGGTAGCTATTATGACGCAAGACCAGTTAATTGAATTGGGTTTGGATTGCAATGTTGCCTCAACAGGTGCTCTCTTTGACTACTCTTATTAGTATTAATTCAGGGACCCCAGTCAAGAATCAGGGCTCCTTGTGCTAGGCACTGGGCAAACACAGAATAATAGTGCCTGCCCCCAAGAGCTTGGAAATCAAGGGTACAACAAGAGACGAGAGCAGACAGAGGGAGTAGCAAGGAGGTGACTATAATCGATTCCATAAGCGGTGGTCACAGCACACCAGCTTCCTCACCCTTGTTGAGATTTTTGCAGGGATCACAGCAGAGGGGAGTTTTAGGGAGTGATTTAATGGAGGACACTAGGCGGCTTTGACTGTTCGGCTTTGACTACACTACAGTGGGGGTTGCCACTATATAGCTATACCAGTTTTGCTATATTGGCAAACCCTGCTAGTGGAGACATACCTTATATATTGTCAGAAGAGTTCTTTTCCCAGTATAGCTTATACTGTTTCCCTGAACAATAAGGGAAGTTCCCTGAACAGTAGGGCTTTGCTGTCACAGCTATGTCAATTGGGGGTTTCACTTTTCCAATATCCTAATTGACATAGCTATGCAGCAAAATTTTTAAGTGTCGACCAGCCCTTAGTGACCGCGCTGAGCGGAAGTTCACTTGAGCAACCTTAACGCTAAGCTAACTCAGGCCATGTCTACACTATTGCTGCTGCAGTGGCACAGCTCCGGTGCTGCCGTTGTGCCACTGTAGCGTAGATTCTTCTTACATTGACAGAAGTGGTTTTTCTATCAATGCAGTTAATCCATTTCTTCAAGTATCAGTAGCTAGGTCGATGGAAGAATTCCTTCTCCAACCTAGCCATGTCAACACCAGGGGTTCGGTCAACCTAACTATGGGGTTCAGGAGTGTTTTTCACAGCCCTGAGCTAGGTCAAACTAATTTTTAAGTGTAGACCAGTGTGGGAATTTCCGTTTCTATTAAACAGACAATACATGTAAAAAAAAAAGCGGGGGGGTTGGGGAGTAAGGTCTGCAGGTGAGAGGAGCATGCTGCTTTTCCATCACAGATTAAAATCCTGTTCACAATGGAAGTTGCTTGAAGCTGCTATCATTAAACCAGGGTTGGTGACTCATCACAGGAGACAAAGCATAGGCAGTGTACTGGCAGCCATCAGTCATACTGGCAGTGTTGGAGACACATGGCTGGAACAAGTCTGACTGATGAGTCACAGGCTTGGGGTCAATTTTTTAACCTCTGATTGTTTTCTTGTTCCCTCCCCTGTCCCCGGCATGTCCCTTCAGTGGATATGTGCTCCTGGAGAGAAATTGCCATCCAGTGGCAGCATGTCAACATCCATGGAAATTTTGGATTAATTTGTTCTCCTCCATGCATGGACACAAATGGTTTTGGCATGATCACACCAATTCAGAATTAAAATGAGGCCTCTTGGTAGCGGATATCCCTTTAAATTCCTTCTTGCAGAAGTGAGCGATGGAATGTGTAATGTCAATTTTCCTTTCTGTGCATTTTTTTTGGTGAACATAATCTCCTGTGAAACTAATTCTTCTTTAGAATCGGCTCAGCAGTCAACACTGTCAGGATTTGTGGATTACACCTCTGAAATGAGCCTAACATAAAACGAAAATACATTTACTGATGTAAAATCCATCGTGGATTAACATTTCTCCTGTTTTGTATAAATAAAGCCTCCGACTGTTTCCTACAGCAGGATGGAATACTTTGCAAAGTCATTTCCCTGAACAATGAATTATGAGGGTGAAACTGCCCTGCTTAGAGAGTGCCTGGGCCAAATCCAACTCTGGTTAAGATAGGCTGAATTTAGCCCAAAGGTCAGCTCCTCAGCAAGTGTAAATTGATGTATTTCTGTTGAAGCCTAAAGTCAGTTTACACCAGCTGTGGATTTGGCCCTTCATGAAATGTTAGGCACATGTTTGCAGTATGAGATCAGCAGAATTTATGTTATGCTCCAATTTTTTACTTTCATCATTCAGTGGGATGGGGGGAGAAAAAATGTCACTCAAACTACGGCCACAGTCCATTGCCCCAGAATAGCTGGAGGCTTCTGCTAAAATTATCAGTAGTGAAATAGTTAGTGTTCATATTTAAATAACCATTAGGTTTCAGTTAACACCTTGCAATGAAATGAACGGGTGCATTCCATGCCTTTAAGGGCTGTTGGTTCAGACTCTCTCCAGCTACACCTACTCACATTTTGAAGAGTTTTATTTGCAGCCAAAAGGGGCTAGAAACTTTTTCTTTTAAAATTAGACATTAATTTCTGCAGATGCTGACTAGACTACAGAAGAGCTGCTGGCATAAATGTCCAAAGCATACCAATTCAATCTGACTCCCATGTGTACAGAAGTAACTATAGGAATCCCGTATTCATGATCCTGACTCATAGTTGGCCGTCATCACTATAATACTCTGCATGTAAATCATAGATGTCAAACTCAGGCCCGCGGGCCAAATCTGGCCCGCAGTGTAATTATATTTGGCCTGCGAGAAAATACCAAATGTCTACTAGAGCTGGCCCGCCGGTAGACAGCGCATGCACCGATTTCACATGTGTTTATAGTATTAAGCTTTGCTTGTTCCAGATTCAATGTTTAAGCAAAACTTAAGTTTGTTTCCATATGAAAAGGTTCATCGTTATATTTGATGAGAAGGAAAAACTTCCTCAATTGTAGACATTTTTTCAATAAATATCAAGGTTGGCCCACGACTTTGTCCAAGTTTTTAATTTTGGCCCGCTGTGTATTTGAGTTTGACATCCCTGATGTAAATTGTGCTATTCATCCAAAGATCTCAAAGCACTCTAACACCTGGTCTACACCTAAAATTTGGGTCAACCTGAGACCCCCAGGAGACGTAGCAAAGCCGACCTAAGCCTCATTGACCTAGGCACTACCTCTGAAGGGGGTGGATTTACTGCAGTGACCGAAAAAACCCTTCTGTCGCAAGTGTCTACACTACAGTAGAATAGCCGCAGCTGTGCTGTGGTAGTGCTGGTATGGTAAACAAGAACAACACCCCTGTATGGCAGGTATTATTTTCCAGAAAGGGATGAGGCAGAAAGGAATTTAAATGACATTCAGATGTGAGTCGGAGTGCAAAATTGAGCCCTTCCTGTAGCTTACATGAAAGGCACTTGCTTTCTCTCACATGAAGCCTTATAAGACTAATATTTATGTAATCATAAGCACTGATATCCTGCCAAGCTTTTTGATACAGTGCGACTTGCAGACACATCAAGGATTAAGACTTTATTAGCAAAAGGTTGCTTTGGCGTGGAGCAAGAATGATGGAGCTTTGGAAGCGAAAGTTTACACAGTTTTTTTAAAGGAAGCTAATTGGCTTCAGTATAAGACAAAGACTGCAACATGATTTGGCTTCTGCTCCTAGACATGAATTCCCTCCTCTCTGCCAATTTTACCATCCTCCTGTGCAAGGAGTAAAAATACCACCAAAGATACTTTGTGGCACTAGTTTTCATAGCTGGTTGTTCAACAGCTTCCTGCTGCAAAATTAATATAATTGTCTTAGAAAGTTACAAAAGCACTTTGTTTGTTGCTGGGTAACAAACAATTTATTTTCTTCAGGGGATCAAAAAAATTAGCTGTAACAAGTTGCATCTTGAAATGCCAGCTGCCTTAAGCTTTGTTACATGTAGAGAGAGAGAGAGAGAGAGAAAATGAATGCTGAGAAGGTTGGGAAAGGAAGGAGTCAGATTATACACAGTAGATGTATGGTATAGTTTGTTGGGATTTGAGTGAGATTTTAGGTTATGGTCCCTAAGCATTGCAGCAAGATATTTGGCCTTTAGGGTTAGAAGTAAGGAGGTGTGTCTTACTGAGTTACAGTGGGTGTGGCTTAATGGGGAAAAGGGTGTGTTTCATTTGATTGTGTTATTTCAATCATGGTCATCTTCTCCTCCCAACACCAAGGCCAAGTAGCATTTGTTCTTTTCATTGGTTTCTTGGCTTGCGTAAGTATCTCGAGGGGCAGCCACCTCAGTGCAGCTCCCTCCTATTGGTTACCCATTAAGGGTACCTGGGTTGCACTACAGGTAGGTTGGAATGGGATATTGGGTTTGTGGCTTAGTTGATATCCCACTCCCACTTAAGGTACCGTGGGTTTGACCCTGCCTGTGTTAGAGCTGCCAGTAAGACCAGCTAACAGGAAATCCACTCACTCTTTGCAACCCAACTCATTCAAGAGAACTAGTTTAACACAGTTGAAAAACCTCTTTAAGAAAACACGTTTCTTGGCTGTTCACTAGCCAAGTTAAAGCCAGACTTCTCCAAAACGAGGGGGAGGAGATTGAGGTCCATCATGCCTGTGGAAGTTGTTTACAGAAAGCTTAAAGCCATAATCTATTTGCCTTTAAGTGACTAAGTAGTCTGGCATGCTGAAAAAATAAAAGGGTTCAGCCTGTTTTCTGTGGCTGGGTGAGCACAGGGTTTTCACAGAAGAAACCATATAATTAAAATGCATTTTAACAGAGCGGTGTTCTGACTGCTCTAAATATGCGCAGGAGGCCTTATTAGGAAAGATCTGCACCTTTGAGAGGAGCTGCCACTGTTCTCAATTCGGAGCAAGAGGGAGCAGGAGTGCAGGGAACACAGGCAGGAAAAGCAGCACTTAGGGTTGAAATCCACTGGGCAAGACAGGTCAAACTTTGTGGATCTCAGTGCAGAGCTGCTTCTCTGCCAGCAGAGGAAACAGCATGGCTGGCTCTGCTGCTCTCTGTGCGACCCTGCTTTCTTAGCAGAGCACATGGTTTGGGCCCCTCCTCTTGTGTGGTTCACAGACCCCAGAGCGACAGTCACCACGCCTGGTAGTTACTGCCGCCTGTAGCCGTGGTGCTTCCGGCCAGGGATGTGCTGGAGGGGCCTCTGAGGGTTAAAACAGCAGAGTGCATCATGTTACACCTAAGGGACCCCTCCGGGTTGTGCTGTGCTAGCAAACTCCAGGCGCCCAGCTGCGCAGATTGTGGGTGGTTCGCAGCGCTGCACCCACACTCCTGTTAGACTTTCTATCATGGGGGTTTCAGACCCCATGTTCAGGAAATGAATCAGAACCAAGAAACAAATAGACCAGGTTCAGCCTATAACATCCCATCCTCTTCAGGTTCTAGAGGAGGACTGCAGACTGCCCTTCTACTGTGGCTTTACTCAGCTGTTACATCCCTCACGTCATGAGCGAGATCTGTAATGATTCAGAGCGGATCCTCTGCTAGGCAGCTCCAGTCTCCCCAACCCAAGGTCAGAACCAGAAGGAAGTGTTTACTCCTCCCTCTCCCCCAGTTACCTCCCAGAGACAGTGATGAATAAACTCCCCGTGAGTCACTGGTTCCTATTAAGGAGAACGTGTATTAGCACGGGGCACAAAGGATTCACTTCCAGGGAACTAAGTATGAGTCAGAAGGGGAGAACAACCGGCAGTTGGTTCAACAAGCTGGGTTGGATGGACTCAGAGCGCACAGCATGGCCTAATAGATTTGCAGAGCCCCACTGCTCAGTAGAACGCCTGGTACCATGAACATCACCATCCTCGATACACACCGGCGTAGGAACGCTAGGACAGCTACGCTCTTTACATCTTACCAGACTATTTCTGCACTGTGAGCTTCCCCTGTGAGCTCCCTCTTGCACACTGGCCTAGCCGGCCTTACGGAGTGAGACGTGAGGCCACCACAACTGCATTTACTCTCAGAGTGGAAATATCCTGGGGCTGGCCCAGCTGGCTAAAAGTGGTCAGGAAGGGCAGAGACCAGTCGAATGTTTCCTACAACTCAAGTGGAGCCCCCTGTAGAGTGTTTCACATCTCCAGTTGCCTGGTGCCAGTCACTCGCAGCATGGAGTGTGGGCCGTGGGGCCACCACGCATGGCTGGATGCATTAGCCCTGCTCCGTCCAGCACCTAGGAAGCACTATTGTCCTCATCCTGCCAGGGTCCACACTGTGAGGGACAGGAAGGAAGAGATGAAGCTCCTCCACCCCTTCCTCCATGCAGAACAAGGCAGAACTGAGCCTGGCACATTGTCTCCTTTCACAGGGAATTCTCCTTGATCCAGCCAACACAGCTCAATTTTCTGATCCCTAGAGGACATGAAAAATACATACTGCCTGTTAATCCGTCATGCACCACCCACTGATTAGATCATTTACCTGCTAATCTGCCCTTGTGGTCAGGAGATAAAAGGAAAACGAGGAGCTCTTTAAAGATGAGGCTAAATGGATTTTAAAAAGTGCTGGTACTTCATGGAAAATATGGAAAGACAGTCCATTTATAACATCTCATTGATGTGTTAGCACATATATCATATCATCAGTATAATGGGACCATTTTGTCTTCTCTGTTTGTTCTCTTCCCATTTACAAAGCATATTTTTTGGATATTTATTCTCTTCTTTTTATAACTAAAGATGTTTCCACAATAACAGGCACTTTCTGGTTTATGGAATGATTTTATTCTCCCTGTACTATATTGCAGTTAAAGATGAGAGGTTATTTTAGTCAATCCAGACTTTTCAGATTAATGTGCAACATTGAGACTTTATGCTTTTCAGATGCACCTGTTTGGATTTGTGCTAAGCATGTCTTCTCTGCAGATCTATGCAGCACAGGTGGGGAGGAAGGGATACTTTAAGAGCAAAACACTGATAAACAGGAAGCTGTAATCAGGATTTCCTGTCTGAGTTTAGAGCTGGTTTAGCTTCAGATATTAACTTGAAAATACCAGAAAGGCAGCACAATTCTGATATCTTCAGACTTCTATGGATGATTTTTAAATAGATTTTATAACAACAATATATTTCAATAGCTAAAGCAAAAATATATAAAAAATAATGGCATTAATTTCCAGGTTTGATATCAAAGGGCTTGTTGCCGTGCAAAGAAATGAAAAGCTATTTACACCAAATCTAAAAGAAAATAATATTAACAGAGAAAAAGGAGGATCTGCAGAATTGGGGGTTGCTTCTGCAGCCACAAGGCTGAGTGACACAGAACTACAGCACAGCCCATCTGTGGAGTCAGGGAAAGGATTTAATTCCCTAAGCCCTGTGGAGATCTCCAGTGCAATGTTCATTTTCTAGTCTTTGCACAGGGTAGGAGCTTTGGCTCTATACTGTACATGAAGGGTTAAAACGTGCAACTCTGATTCACGCAAAACTCCCATTAAAGTCAATGCCACAGATTCTTCTGTCCCTTAACAGCGGTTTTGTCCCCATGTAATTTCACTGACCGAGGAAGGGCTGTATAGTTTTGGCCTTCAGATACATGCTTGTCATATAAAGGAAATTATCCGTCACATTTTGTGCAAACGCTGCATTTTACTGAAATATAGGAATGAGCAATACAATAAGAGTTTGCCCCTCCAGCTAAGGATCTCAAAGCACTTTACAGATGCTTAGGAATTAAATCTCAAGACACATCGATGAGCTAGGAAAGTATTATCAGGGCCACTTTACAGGAAGAGAAGCTGAGGCTCAGAAAGATCACAGAGTCAGCCATGGACACACAGAGCCAGGAACAGTACCCAGATCTACGGATTGTCACCCTTTGCCTTGTTTGTTAGACCATTCCTTCCTCCCAGGAGAAATGCTATGTGCAGAACTAGACCTAGACAAACATTAAGGAGTGGGTAGCAATTACCGGTGCGAAGATAAACTTACATGGTTTGAATTCTTTGGAAACCATTTGTCACGCCCTTCCCCACCCAAGGAGACGCTGCAGCAGCAGGAAATGTGCTTGAGGAAAACAATAGCCCATTAGCATTGTTTTGCAGGCAGAGGAGGCTTTTATCTGCTTCGGTATAATACACTGAGGTCATCTGGCAATATGGAGAGGTGCTTTTATCTATTTACTTTCCTTAGGGAGAACCCCACCTCCTCCTGTAAAGCTACAGAGAGTCCTGCTGGCAGCTGGGGCAGAGCCTACTGAAGTCAGCTGGAGCCTTTCCATGGGCTTGGCATCAGACCCTGGAGGGAGTGTGGTTTTGAGGCAGCATAGGGCAAGAATTGAGGCACATGGAGACGCTTCATCCCATTGAATTTCATGGCAATTTTGCCCAAGTTAGGACTGCAGAATTCAGTTGCTAATGCCAGATGATAAAAGGCTGGGTTCACTTTGAAGGGATTTTTGGTGTTGATGTATTTTTAGCTGTACAGTTTGTGCTGAAATGGCTTATTCACTGCTTCACAATGTCACCATCGTTTTTTCAGTCAGCAGAACTCAGAAAGAAGGGGACAGAGATGAAGCAGTGATCAAATGTTCTTTGTAGCTCCAATAAGCAATTGATATCAGGAACTTTTGTGTAAAACTCCCCACAGCGACACCGCTTCTTAGACCCTCACCCACCATGGCGTTTTATAATCGGTACATTTTGACTTTGGTGTGGCTGGCAAGCCTGCGTAATCAGAGCTAGTCTACTGTAAATAGAAGTCAATCCACATGGAAAAGTTCTGAAAAGCTCAAGTAGTTACAAGTCTAGTACATTCCATTCCGATGACACGTCCATACTGCAAGGAGACACATCTGAAAGCATGCTTTAAATGCCTGCTGCTGGTGAATATACACATACACACACACATACATTATATATATATAATATATAAAGGTTTCCAAAGGCATGGCAACCTTAATAAAATTCCCTCTGAATCTGAAAACCTGACTGTATGTACAACAGCATAATGAACATGGGGTAATCCCTATTCAAAGGTTCAAAAATCACAAGTCAGGCATCAGGACATCATGAGATTGGCTTTAAAATCATGAGACTATTTTGAACAATTATAAATATTGAGTGCTTTTTATTTGCCTTTTGAACCATTAGGTACACTCAACTCATGCTTTCAAACTTTTGTCTGCAACCAGGAGGGCTAGGAACTTATTGCTTTGCTGGGGTTATTTTCATGAAAGCTGAGATTCTTGTATAATCATTTGACTTCAGGAGCTGGGACTTTAAGAGAAACCTCAAATATTTCAAGACATAGTACAAATCTCGAGAATTGGCAACCCAATATATTTTTTCATAGGACTGTTCAGTTTGTAGCTGCCCTGCAGCTTACGTGTGAGGCCTGTGCTGCAGAACGTTAGTGAGTGAGGATACAGAATCCTACTTGCTGTAACCAAAGTGACTCTTTCATCCATTATTATAGAACAACTAGGACTCACGTCTTTCTGTCTTTGTGAGTGGAGAAGATGAGCTCCCAGAGGATTGAAACGGGAGCAGCAAAGACTGGGGGGCTACCTTTGTGCCATCTTTCCCTCACCCATCCATATTGAAGCGAGCCGTTGGATATTTCACCAAGCTGATGCTTTGTGGCTGAAGGGGAGCTATCAGGGACTAGAATAGGGGAACATGCTTTACAACATCATCCCGCTCTTCCCTGATTTTGTGGGCCTAACTGCCTTAATTTACTGTGGTTTCCTCTCTCTGGATGGAATTCCCTATCCAAGGGAGGTGGGATTCTAGGAGTAGTAGAGGTTCCCTGGCAGCACAGCTGGGGAGCTGGCGAGAGGGGAGGTACTCCAGGAGGCCAGATGAGGAACCAGAAGCCAACGTTGAGGCTCAGGGTCTCTGTGTGGACAGCACTGGTCTCTGAGATCTGCCAAGTTTAGAGACTGAACCCTGGCCTCTGCTTGTTCTGTAGAAGGCAGCCCCTCCCGGCCTCCAAAATCAATGCCAGAGAAACTCCATAAGGCAAACTTTGGAGCTTGCAGTGACCTTGGTGGATAATGCCCTTATTATTTTGATTTGAACTGTTCTGCTAAAATGCAGAATAAATGACAAACTCTTTAACCTAGCACAGTGCCTCTCAACTTTCCAGACTGCTATACCCCTTTCTGGAGTCTGATTTGCCTTGCATACCCCACGTTTTACCTCACTTAAAAACTACTTGCTTTCAAAATCAGACGTAAAAATACAAAAGTGTCAGAGCACAGTTTCTGAAAAATGGATTCTGTTCTCATTTTTTACTTTATTATTATAAAATAAATTAATTGGAATATAAATATTGTACTTATATTTCAGTGAATAGAGCAGTATAAACAAGTCATTGTCTGTATGAAATTTTAGTTTATACTGATTATATAGATTAGAATAGCCATGAGGTTGCCCTGGCCTAAACTATGTCATAGATACAGTAAGCATCAGACCACGCTCTGCCAGTTCATAGCCAGCCACGCTCCTCTTACAGCACATGCCCCACTTTACACCATGCAAATATTCTTCCTACATCGCTAGTGCTTTTTATGTAGCCCTGTTGTAAAACTAGGCAAATACCTAGATGAGTTTATGTACCCCTGAAAGGCCTCTGCCTACGCCCAGGGATACACATACCTCTGGTTGAGAGCCACTGACCTCGCTTGAGAGGTGTCTGATGCTGCCATGAATTACTTGATCCTGATCCTATTTTGACATTGCTCTGAGGGGACTCGATCTCTCTGCCTCCTTGCTGCAAATAGAATGCCTGCTGCAGACTAGGTCCTTATGGTAGAAGGGCCTTAAAATGAGGTACCCCATAAGGCTTACTGCTGTTATAATATCCTGACAGTGCAGTTCTTCAGCATACAACCCATTGCACTTTCACGTATAATATGCAAATAGCACATTTCGCAAGTGATGTCAATGAGAGCAGAAGAGGAAGACATTAGGAGACTCTACCAACTTAACTATCCACATCAATCAAACAGAATCAAAGGAATAGAAAACATTTATAGTAGGATATGATCCAACTGAGTTCAAGAGCATGTTCTGAACACTTACAAACTGTAAAACAACTGAGCTCTGATGAGATCTAAAAACAGTAAAAGGGAAACTCTCAGATGCCATAATGATATATTTTTAAACATATTATTAGTTATGCATGTATGGAAATATAACCAGAGATTATTGGAATTGAAAGAATTTTTACTTTCCAATGTTCATAAATGCCTGGACAGACAAACAGATGGGATAGGTCTATGGTGATTGTTTGCCTTGTGTACTTAGCTTGAACAAAGAAGCCAGGCTTAGCAAGTTGCCTGTTCTTTCTGGCAAGGAAGCATGAACTTTGTAGAGTTAAAGATTTGGAAAATCTATCTGAGGATTTGCAAAACTAGTTGAAGTTCACAAACCATTTAAACCCCTGCTGGGCTCCATCCTCTGCTATGTCCAATCTCTGCTGAGTGTTGCAGAGGCAGGGAAGCCATAAAGGAAGCGATTGCTACTCCCTAGTCCATGGGCAGCTGAGGGCAAGTTTGGCTCCCTAGCATAGATTAGAACACCCATGAGGTTGCACTGGCCTAAACTATCTCATAGATATGGTGACCATCAGACTACACTCTGCCAGATCACAGCACAGCTGGCCACACTCCCCCTTGTGCCAGCACATCCCTTAGGTCCACTTTACACCGTGCTGATATTCTTCCTACATCAGGAGACTCCCCAGCTGGCAGTTTAAGCCAGGTACGTAGTCACTCTGTGCTATCAGAGTGGCACAATGGAGCTGTTGCGGGTCTCAGAATTGAGCTCAAGTGTTTTCCAAGGGTGGTTCCATTAAAAAAATATAAAAAATGAAGCAAAAGAACGTTGCCCCAGCTGAAGGGAAGCCTGTGCCATGTATCAGAAGAAGGACTCCCTCCTCAGCGTGTATCATTTAGAGGGGTGTGATTAGCTTTTCATTACAATATTTCCATCACTCCCTCTCAGTTCCTTTTTCCACTGTCTCCTATAAGGAGAACACTAATCTCCATATGGCACATCATGGGTTTTGTACAGTGGCTTCACCCCTCTCCAGTACCTACCTGCTTTCATTTCTCATTCTCTTGCACCATGCTGCAATGTTGGGGTTGGAAACACCATTGGGGGGGATATTTAAATCCACATACTAAACCCTTGTGTATATTGAATTAAAAACAATTAATATAAACTATTATTAGATTTGGAATTTTTCTTTTACTCTTTTTTTTTTTTAAAGCAGTGTAGATAAGACCACATCTGACCCAAACAAATCCAGCAGGAGGGCTAGTCAGAATTTTTTCCATCAAAGCTATTTAATGATGGAAAATTGGGGTTTGACCAAAGCAAACAAACAAACAAACAAACAAAAAACAACCCTTAATATTTTGCTTTTCCATCAGAAATTTTCAGTATTTGAATTTTTGCCCAAGAAACAAGAAAATTTCTGTGGAAAATTTAGATGAAAAATTTTCTGGGTGGGGGAGGGCAGGGTAACCCAGATGTTCTTCAACCAGTTCTTTTCAACAAAACCTAGGAGACGGCTCTCATTTTGTCTTCTGGAAGAACACAGAGCTAAAGGCAAATACCATCGCCTCATAATACAGCACTTACATCACCATACTTTCCATTGTGTGAAAACTAGCAAGGGGTTATTGAGTGATGTAAATTAATTACTTTTAAAACCATGGATTACTGTCTCTGATGTTCTAATGGTTAAAGCAGTCTGGACACATTCCAGTGATTGGTTGTAAGGTGAATGGATTAAATGCAATAGTATCTTCTTCCGATAGCTGGAGGGCAACTGTTCCAGCTGATCAGTGTACCTGCTGGGTGCTTGAATCTTGGTTTGCGAATAAATAAAGACCTTCAAAATCTGTGATTTAAGTCTCTGATCACCATGGGAAATGCTCCTAAATTTGAGGAACTGTTGCCAAATCCAAATATTTCTCACTTTGTCTTTTCATTCCCTTTAAAGGAGAAATTATTCATGATGGCTCTCAAGAAGGAAGGTACCCATAAAAAATGGGCTGCCATAAAGGAGAAACTTGGGCCGCAGGAGACTGACCAGTCAGAGGCCAACCTGGAAAATGCAGAGCCAGAGTTATGCATTCGCCTCCTACAAATCCCCTCAGTAGTGAACTACTCTGGTCTCAAGAAGCGACTGGAGAGCAGCGATGATGCCTGGATGGTCCAGTTCCTGGAGCTGAGTGGCCTAGATCTGCTCTTAGAGGCCCTGGACAGGCTCTCTGGAAGAGGAGTTTCCAGGATTTCTGATGCCCTGCTTCAGCTCACCTGCATTAACTGTGTGCGGGCTCTCATGAACTCCCACAAGGGGATCGAATACATTGTCAGCAATGAAGGCTATGTCAGAAAACTCTCTCAAGGTAAGAACGCTTATTGGTCCTCTTAAACATACACACATCAGCTTCACAATAAGGCTTCTCGTTGCTTAGTTACCAGCTCCACTCTGAACATTTTATTTTGCAGATACGTATTAAAGCGTTTTTTATATTTTTATCATTGTGTTGCCTTTTAAATATTATAGGGCTTTAGTAGCTTTCTCACAAGGACTTTCCTTAGATGCTATTCTGATGTCTACCAATTTAATAAAACAGGGATTTTTTCCTCTTAAAAAAACCCTGCTTTTAAATGCCATTTCCCCCAATTTCTGGTAGATGGGCTGAGAAGAAATATTTGGACCCATTTCCACGCTGAATTCTTCCATGTTTTGCCAACAAAGTGTCAGGGACACACACTGTCCTTGGATAACACAGGAACTACTGATTTCTTACCTCTCCAACTTCATCTGGCAGGCAGACATCTGTCACTTAATTTTTGTCACGTGTGGAGAGTTAATGAAATGAAGAACAACAGCTACAATTGACAAAGAAGAAGGGTGTCCCTGTGGTAAAGACTTGGAACATCCAAGTTCTATACCTGGTGCTACCACAGATTTCTCTGTGTGACCTCGAGAAGGTCACTTACTTTCTCTATGCCTTCGTTTACAACTGTAAAATGAGGATAATTCATTCTTCCTTCTTTTGTGTATCTTGGCTATTTAGATTTAAGTTCTTCAAGGCAGCTCTTATTATTAGTTTGTACAGTGCTAATGAGGTCCTGATTTTAGCTCAGGTCACTAATGTTAGTCTATACTACTAATGTCATTGCCATATCAAGAAACACATTAGTTATAGCTATTTAAAACCTCCACTGTTTGATAAGTTTGTTTGCTCTGCTTTTCTATTTTAAAGTGATCTTCCTTTTTAGCCTCCCAAAAAAGAAAAGACTTGTCCTTCGTAACAGCAATAAAATATAGGAATGGACATGTTTCACTGGAAGTAGGAATATTGTAGGGTTAGTCAGGAATGCAATCTCTTTGCTTCAATGTAAAAGATCAATAAGGTACCCTGGCCAATGCCGGGGTACACACAGGGAACCAGGAAGCAGAAAATATAGGATGGCTGACTAGAGCAATTCATAGTGGACCCATTTATACTCAAAGAATAAGATTATTCATACAAAAACCTGGAACATTTCCCCTGCTTTTCCAGAAAGCAAACTGTTTCTGTGAATTTGAAATAAAATGTGCAGCTCTTCAGTGTCCAGGTATTTGAATCTCACTGCAAACTCTTCCTGTAACACTTGTACCCATGCAAGCCACAACCCTATTGCTGGTGCATGTCACAGACTATGGATGTTGATGGAGTTTCAGAGAAGTATACACTAATATACAATTTCCCTTTTTTTGCAGCACTGGACACATCCAATGTCATGGTCAAAAAGCAGGTGTTTGACCTGCTAGCTGCACTCTGCATTTACTCAGTGGATGGGCATGCCCTGGCTTTGGATGCTCTGGACCATTATAAGGCAAGTGCATTATTGCCTTATAGAGTACTGTATAGTGTTATTATCTAGTTATGCATGTGATAGGTAGACCAGGGGGATCTCTTACTTTGGCTCTGATCCTGCAGTCGGATGCACCCCTCCACCTGGGGGCACATCACAGGCATATGGACCAAGTAGCATCATTCTGGTTAGAGAGTCAGGGACTTAAAGACTGAGCTTTGTAGCAAGCCAAAAAAAAAAAAAGCTGCCTTGTCAGCAGAAGGCTGAGTGGCTGCACAACGACTCAGCTAGAGGCAGGCAGCTGCAAGCCTTAAGGACCCGGGTGGCAGGCCTGCCTGCATCAGTGGAAAAACCCACAAAAAGAGCTACAAAATCCAACCCTGCATGGCTGTGTCCGGGAGCAGGAAGGAGTCTCACAAAAGGTCAAAGAGAGAAGCTTTCCAATGCAAGTGATCAGTTTCCATTTACTCTCTCTGCTGACTAGACGTCTGCTAAGTGATTGAAGGAGCTGTCTCTCCCACTCATTTTCCTTTCTCGTGTTTTAGTGAGATGTGCCAATGAGGAATGAAGATACTGATTTTGTTTTAGAGTCTGCTTTTAAAGGGAAAAAAAAGTTTTGGATTTGGAATGTCTACTGTATCCCTTGTGTGTTAATAGACTGTGAAGAACCAGCAGTACCGATTCAGTGTCATAATGAATGAGCTCTCAGCTACGGATAACGTGCCTTACATGATAACGCTGCTGAGTGTTATTAATGCCGTGATCCTGGGGACTGAAGAACTAAAAGCCAGGACTCAACTTAGAAATGAGTTTATAGGTAAGAAAGTTGGCTGGATATAACTTTATCGAAAGAATTAAACTCATAAACACAGGCCAGTTCTGTGCTAGGTTTTCAGAATATCAGTGAGATAGGTAAATGAAAAAAAAAAGTTGCACAAATTGCTTTGTGTCATACCTGAGACACCAATAATGAGCCTAACCTATAGCTAGTGCAGTAGCCTTGGACTCTTGTTTTAACTTTGATAAACTTTCTTTAGTCCCATTATTCCCAGCTTTGTTCTTCTTTTTCACATAAACTTCATCTTTTCTTCTTCTATGCTAACAGAATTCCAGCTTAATCTACCCTATACCTACTGTAACCTCTATTCCATGAACTAATATAATCAACTCATAGCTGGAGCAACCCAGTCTTTATTCAAGCCTGCTCCACACGACATGGTTGGGTTGATGTAAACTGTTTTGCCCTGACCTAGTTGAGTGAATGTCTTCACTTAAATCTGGCTCCTGCCAATGTAAGTGCCTCGCTGTGTCGATTTAATAACACCCCCTCCCCGAGTGGCGTAGAGTCACAGTTGATGTAGTTAGGTTAATGCAATGTCAGTGGAGACACTGCGCTACTTACGTCGACTGTGGCTGGCTTTCAGGAGCTGTCCCACAATGCCCACACTGACAATACAACCGATATAAGTGCTCCTGGTGAGGACACACACCGCTGACCGAAGGAGCCAAGTGTGCACACATACAAGCGATTTGATAACTGCAGTTGCTGTAAGCCGACATAAGTTAGGTGAACATAATTTTGTAGTGTAGACATGGCCTTGGTAATACACAGCCAAACTGAGATCTGATGCAACGCTCTCACAGTTAATGGGAGTTGTGCTTTCTTTTGCCAGGACTCAGTTTAGCCCATAAAGTGTAGCCTGTGATTTAAGAATATAGTATACTCTAATTGGTTGAACATAAGGAATGTTGGATACAATGAGAGAGATGTTAAAATATTCCATTTTAAGCAACTTTATGTGCACTTGGGGATAATACACCTAGGTTTTTCCCAACATTGTAAATTAAAGTCCTGATCCAACAGATACTTAGCTCAAGGGTATTGCCCACACGCACAAATATTTGCAAGATTGGGGCCAAAGCTCTTTTGAATGAACATTCTCTTTTTTATGTCCCAGCCTTGCAAACATTTATGCTTTGCTTTACCCATTCTGAGTAGCTCTGTTGAAGGCAGTGCAACTGCTTGCAGCAGTCAGTAGTACTAAGCATGTGCATAAGTCTTTGCAGAACAGGGGCCTTAATTTTTTAAAATTTTCTGTACAGCTTTGCAATATAGAATGATTATAGAGTCCAAGAGAAGAATTAAGTCATCTTGGTAATAATTAAAAATGCTACTTTTAAATAGCAATTTAATCATTTGCACCTGGGAAATGTGAGGTTTTATTCAAATACAAACCCCTTACAGAAGTGCCTAACATCTAGTAGATTAGAATGACAACACTTTTTATTTTCCTTCATCAGGTCTTCAGCTGTTGGATATTTTAACTAAGTTAAGGTAAGGTTTCTTCTTTTAAACTTTATTTTATAATGTGATTCATTTTGATACAACCATAGAAATACTTTGCACTTCTTTTAGCAATTCTTTCACTTATACAATTTTTCTTTATTTATTTCTTCGTAAAAAATAAAAACTTTGGCTTATCTATATTTTAATGCTTCCTTTCTGAGTTCTCTCCTGGTTAGAGATATAAAAACCACTGCCTTTCACTTCCCTGTGGTATTTAATTTCTTCCCTGCTTCACGTTAACTATGAGCCAGAACAAAAAACCAAGAAGCACACAACCCCAAACTTTTGCAGTGTTCCAGATCTGAACCTTGATCTTAAATTTGTAAATTGCGTCTTTCGCTAAACCAGAACCTAGGATCCAAACACCCCAAATTCCAGAGTGTTTGAAATCTAGCTCCAGATCCAAATTCTGAGTTGTAAGGCCCTGATTCTGCAAGTATTTGTGCATATGCCTAGCTTTCAGCCTGTGATTGTAGTTCTGTTAAAGTCAAGTGAACTACTGCATTCTTACAGTTAAGAATGTGTTTAAAGGCCTAAACCAAAGTCCATGGAAGTCAAAGGGAATGTTTCCACTGACTTCAATGGGCTTTGAATCGGTCCTGATATGTTTTCCTGGATTGGACCTAAAGTGATCAGCACCTTTCAGGTTAAGCCCTAAGTGAAGGGAGGCAGATGCATCAATGTTTTCCTTTTACAATTTGATTCTCACTTTAGGCAACCTCTTGATGTATTTTTGTGTTGCATAGTTAATAAAAAAGATGGTTAAAAATCCCAAATCTGATCTCCTTTAAAAGATATTCTCCCTTCCCATATCCCTCCAACTCACCTTTTATGGATTGTTTCTGATTTATCAACACACTTGTGCTTTAAAGCAACAAGAATACTTTCTCCACATCCCACAAAAAAAAAAAAGGGGGGGAGGGCGGGGGGGGGAGAGAGAGAGAAACCCATCCAACTTACTCTGGTTCCTGTCACATTGTAAATACTGCAGCAGAGGTGCCAGATTCAAAATCTGTCAGGCTTCCATGACACCGAAGCTCTAGAAAATCAGTCTCGGTGATACAGAAAGCCAACAGTGGTGGTAAATTGAACCCAGACTGTAATACTCATGTAAACCTTTTTTTGCCTTTTTTATCATTCATTTTGGAATCCATTTTTGAGACAATTTAATTTTAGCGTTGTTGAAAGATAAGCTAAAAATCACCACCTAGCACAGAATTACCAGCTACCTGGGTAGTGAAAATTCACAGCTATGGGTAGAGTGAGAAACGTGGGTTTTTCCCAGTATGTCTGCACATCATCTAGCACATTGAATCAGAATGCTACTGCTACTACTAATAATAATGCAAAATCCATATATCCAAGAGTTTTGACTCCTCCTGGAACTTTCTGCAATTCCCTAGACTGGAAGGTCTATCCAACAAGCAGGATCAGACCCATGCTAGCTGTCACCGTATTCAAACACAGTTGTTTCTATGGTTTTGGCCCCTCATCTCAGCAGTGCTGGAACAATTTATTATAGTGGGGCTGCTGAGAGCCTGTGAACCAAACTCTAAATGATGGAAACTACTTCAAGCCAAGGGGTGTGTTGCACACCCCCGCTCCACTAGTTCCAGCACTATGCCCTGACTGGAATGTACTGGAATTTGTAGTCAAGGATCATATAACCCAGGGATAGAAATCATATGGTATTAAATATTGTTTCAAACCTCTTCAATCTACAGTAACGCTTTAAACATGGTTTGCCGGGCTAGTGTAGAAAGGGTGCAATGGTTGTAAAATTAAACTCAAGAAGTTTTAGGCCAGCATGGCTTAAAGCCTAACTTACCTGGCTTTACAAAACAAGTTTTGCCACATCCACACTGACCACAACTTTAACTGGGGCAGTTTTAAAGATTGTTTTTGCAAAGCGTTTCCAGACTCAATCCAAATCAGTGTGCTGTTGTCTTGTTGAGTCTATCTCAATTCAGCCTATAATAGCAATAGCTTCTGGTCACTGAATAGTTTGGAGGCAGTTTACCATTGCATTGCTGATTCCAGTCCCAGAAACATCCAGCGAAGGCACGTGGTCGGACGCACCTGTCTGAACAAATTGTTCAGTTGGAAGGACATCCAATGAGGAAACCATGTCAAGTTTTAAGATATGTGCCTAAATAAATGTCAATTATTCACATAGTTGGGATGTCTGCCCCAGTCCTTTAAAAATTAAGAGACAAGTGTTATTTCCATTGCCATCAGCTAACAAGGGCTGGGAACCTGTTCTGTGAGTCCTGCAGATTATGATTTCCAATCAAAAAAAACCCTTTTTTGATCAACAGGAAAGGAACTTCAGTTAAAAAACCAAATCAGTGGGATGACCCTCCTTTGTCTGGATCAATAACTGGTGTCAAGTGAAAGGGAAAGAATTAAAAAAGGGAAATGTCTTCATATTGTCAAAACTCCAAGCAGATTTTTACTGTCTGTGCTCACAAATGTGTACGGGATCAGATTTGGCCACACTTCTTTACCTTGATTAATACCTTACTCTGCAAGCTGTCCCATTGATTCAGG
Source organism: Mesoclemmys tuberculata (assembly GCA_007922155.1). Lineage (NCBI taxonomy): Eukaryota > Metazoa > Chordata > Testudines > Chelidae > Mesoclemmys > Mesoclemmys tuberculata. The sequence continues at coordinate 17,881,099 of ML675611.1, read as the reverse complement.
GCATTACTTGCAGAGGAAGGTCCTCCGCAGTGGGATTGGCTCCTTTCTAAATAATAAGGGAAGGGTAATTTCTGCAGTGAATAGTCAGGTTGACAGGTGAAGAAATACAAGCAACACAGAAGTGTCAACTAGAATTGCTGCTATATGCTCTCCAGTTAAAAATGGATGTTGTGATATTGTAGAGATATCGAGGATGAGGACCTGCTTATCCAGTGTGAGACATTTGAGGAGTCCAAGGCAGAAGACGATGAGGAATTGTTAAAGATATTTGATGGGATTGACATGAACAATCACCACGAGGTCTTTTCGTGTCTTTTCAATAAAGTGAGTAGGACCTACTTTGGGGATACTGTTCTGCAGTGCAGAAACCAGAAGTTGGTGCTGTATGCTGTTTGAAAGGGAGAGGATTCAATTAATAGGAAACTGTTTTGCATTTCAGGTAAGCAGCTCTCCAGTCGCCATCCAACTGCTGTCCATTCTCCAGACCCTTTTGCATTTGGAACCTTCTCATCACACCAACCTATTGTTGTGGGAATCCTTGGAAATCTTAGCAAATAGAGCCATTTTGCTTGCAAATGACAGTAAGAACAACTTGACTGATATTTCAGGCTTTGCCCCCTACAACTCTCCAAAATCAAATGTACATAAATTACTTCCATTATGGAATCCACTAAGAATTGAACAGAACTCAAAGGAAAAAAATGTAATCTGTGCTGAAGTCCTTGAGTGAAATGTTGGCCCTGTTGAAGTCACTGGAATCTGAATTTCACTCCTTGGCCTCGTCTACACTAAAGACACTTTACCAGTATAGCGCTGGCAACAGAGCCCCCTACTGGAAAAACAGCATAGATCAACAAAAGGAGTTCTGCCATCATAGGTACACCACCTCCCTGAATGATATTAACTTAGCCTACAGAAGCACTCTTCTGTTGACGTAGTTGCATCTATCCCAGGTTTTTTGCTGGCATAGCTATGTTGGTTAGAGGGCATGATTTTTTCACACTCCCAGCTGACATAGCTACACTGGCAAAACTTTGTACTGCAGACTAAGTCCTTGTCCCTATTTTGAAGCACTTGGAGGTGAGAAAGATGATCAGGAATAGGCTGATTCACCAAGGGCATGTCATGCCTGGCCAACCTGATTGCCTTCTATGATGAGTGGCTCTGTGGATATGGGGAAAGTGGTGGATGTGATATACCTTGACTTTAGCAAAGTTTTTGATACGGTCTTCCAAACTATTCTTGCTAGCAAGTTAAACAAGTATAGGTTGGATGAATGGACTATAAGGTAGGTAGAAAGCTGGCTGGATCATCAACTCACCAGGGAGTGATCAATGGCTCAATGTCTAGTTGGTAGCAGGTAACAAGCAGCGTGCCCCATGGGTTGGTCCTGGGGCCAGTTTTGTTCAACATCTTCATTAATGATCTAGAGGATGGGGTGGATTGTACCCTCAGCAAGTTTGCAAGTGACACTAAGTTGGGGGGAGTGGTAGATATGCTGGAGGGTAGGGCTAGGATACAGAGTGACCTAGACAAACTGGAGGATTGGACCAAAAGAAATCTGATGAGGTTCAACAAGGACAAGTGCAGAGTCCTGCACTTAGGACAGAAGAATTTCATGCACTGCTACAGATTGGGGACCAACTGACTAAGGAGCAGTTCTGCAGAAAAAGATCTGGGGGTTAGAGTGGACAAAAAGCTGGATATGAATCAACAGTGTGCCCTTATTGCCAAGAAGGCTAATGGCATATCAGGGTCCATGAGTAGGAGCATTGCCAGCAGATCAAGGAAAGTGATTATTCCCCTCTATTCGGCATTGATGAGGCTGCATCTGGAGTATTGTGTCCAGTTTTAGGCTCCTCTCTACAGAAAGGATGTGGGCAGATTGGAGAGAGTGCAGTGGAGGGCAACAAAAATGATTAGGTGGCTGGGATAAATGACTTATGAGGAGAAGCTGACGGAACCGGGCTTATTTAGTCTGCAGAAGAGAAGAATAAGGGGTGGATTTGATAGAAGACTTTGACTACCTGAAGGGGGTTCCAGGGAGGATGGAGCTAGGCTCTTTTCAGTGGTGGCAGATGACAGAACAAGAAGCAATGGTCTCAAATTGCAGTGGGGGAGGTCTAGGTTGGCTATTAGGAAAAACATTTGCACTAGGAGGGTGGTGAAGCACTGGAATGGGTTACCTAGAGGTCGTGGAATCTCCATTCCTAGAGGTTTTTAAGGCCTGGCTTGACAAAGCCCTGGCTGGGATGATTTAGTTGGGATTGGTCCTGGTTTGAGCAGAGTCTTGGACTAGATGACCTCAGAAGGTCCCTTCCAACCCTAATCTTCAATGATTCTACAAATGAATCCCAGAGTTTACTCGAATCCAAAACCTCTTGAAGTCAGTAGTAGTCTTTCTGCTGATTACAGCTGGTATTGGATCTGGCCTTCATTGCTAGGCAGCGCCATTTATATACACAACAGCATTTTTAACATGTGAGGCCCGGCCCCTGCAGCAAGCTTAGTAGGAAAAGCTCACTGCAGCACAGATCAGTTCTCTAGGTTTCTGTAATGTAACCGAAGAAACCTGTGCGATGGCCCACATAGCTGCAGATAAATTGCTCAAAAGAATGTTTGACTAGTATTTGATCATGTTTAGTTTACATTATTTCCCCCTAACCTTGATTTAAATACGTGATTGTTACAGTCCAAGGGAACAGCATTGAAGAAGTCATGGAGAGACTGTTATTCACGAAGAAGGATCCAAACAAACAAAACTCAGAGCAAACGCGACCAGCTGAGAGAGTGAGCGAAGGTACTCAGACCGACACCAATTTAGGAGAGTCCCTGAGAGCAGCTCAGTGCTTTGCTACAACAGCCCGCCCGTCGGAGACAGCAGCACCTCCACAGGGGCCACGGCGGGCTGCAGAGAACATCTCACTCCGCCAGCTACCAGTGTGCTCCACTTCAGAGCATTGCATCTCCCCGCCTAGCACTGGTCCTCTTACACTGGCACCACCACCACCTCCTCCCCCTTCCCCTCCCCCTCTGCCCGGCCTGGGCTCCGTGCCCCCTCCTCCCCCTCTGCCCGGCCTGGGCTCCGTGCCCCCTCCTCCCCCACTGCCCGGCCTGGGCTCCGTGCCCCCTCCTCCCCCACTGCCCGGGTTGGGCGGCGTTCCTCCTCCTCCCCCACTGCCCGGGTTGGGCGGCGTGCCCCCTCCTCCCCCACTGCCCGGGTTGGGCGGCGTGCCCCCTCCTCCCCCTCTGCCCGGGTTGGGCGGCGTGCCCCCTCCTCCCCCTCTGCCCGGGTTGGGCGGCGTGCCCCCTCCTCCCCCACCGCCCGGCCTGGGTGGCAATGTGGAGGAAGTGGTGGCTACATGCATAGACTACGCCTTAGGCAGTGCCAGGCCTTTCCGCCAGAAGGTGAAGACCCCGACGCTGAGAATGAAGAAACTTAACTGGCAGAAGCTGCCCTCCAACGTGGTGCGAGGTAGGTGCTCCTCATGCAGCACTCAGTCATTGATTTTGTAGCTGCTGTAGAGAGAGACACGCCCTCCTAACTGCCCCCCAGTGTGTCCTACACTGTGTGTTCCCACTTGATTTGGTTGGGTTGGGGGCGGGGGCAGTCGGGGGAATACAGTTTTCCTTATTTAGCGCCACCTGGAAGCAGAGCCTCACGGCCCCCTGTAAATCTGCGCTGCAAAGCTCAGAGAACGGAGTTAAGCCTGAAACGGTGACTGGGTGTCCCAGCCAGATCGCCAGCTGGGGCACATCCTGCCTAGAAAGAGAAGGCTTTTCATTCAAAATTAATTTAATTTCCAAAATATCTCCCTCGCCCCCAGCACAGCCTGACGTGCCCTTGCACTGAATCTTCCTGTTGGCTTCCATGGGCTTTGACTCCCAGCAGAACCAGCTACCCCACGGTGTCTGCTGCTGCACATTTAGTCGTTCATTGCCATCGGAGCCAGAAAACGAGACTGGAGGAGGAGATGGAGCCATGCCCCCAACACCCCCACACACACTCTACCCCAGCCAGCTGTGCACGAGAACGCAATCTTTGTTCTTTAAGGAACATAGCGGTGGCTGTGTTTCCTCACCAGGCCTGATCGCTCCTGAAAGCATCTTGCCCTCATCACAGTGCTTTGGTGTAAAGTCACAATTTAGTATCCAAACAAATGAAGCTTCCCCTTCTGGCACATGGCAGAATTATCTCTAATAGAACTGTGGATGGCTTTACATACTGAGGCGTGCCCATGAGTTATTGATATGGTTTCTAACGCGCCTGACAGCGTTACTGACCTGTGGGGGTCCTTAGGTACTCTAGTCAGAGATGATAACCTAATTGGCGCTCAATGTCCCATGGGCCCACCGGTGACTCTGCAACATTCAGCCAATCTGCTAGAGCAAACAGGTGTTAGTAAAACCCATTTAGCTCAACTGCTGCCTTCAGCTCAGCTAAATCGCTTGTGGCTGCAGATTTCCTGGTTTAACTCACCTTTAAAACTTTGGGATCCTGTCTGTGGGAGCTGCCACTCTTCAATAATTCGCACTTATCCAGGGCTAAGGTGCTTTTCTTTTTTTATTTATTGCATGCATCTTTCTCAGTGTTTCCCTTGTAGTAAGTAGGGTTGCCAGTTTTGGTTGGACATATTCCTGGAGGTTTCATCACATGACATAACTGTTAATTAAAGATTAATTTGTAATTCCTAGAGGCTCCAGGACAATCCTGGAGGGTTGGCAACTATAGTAGCATTACCTTGACAATGACTGTTGAGTTTTCAGCTGCTTCTGCAGCATCTTTAGTGCCTCATCTCTTTCAGAAAGTCGCTCCATGTGGGCTTCAGTGAGCAGCAGCAGCGATGAAGCTATAGAGCCTGATTACATGAGCATAGAGCAGCTGTTTTGTTTTCCACAAACAAAGCCCAAAGAGAAAGCTGCTGCCCCAGTGAAGGTGGAACCCAAGGAGGTAATTGGCTCCCTCTCATCATTCGAAGATTCGGGTAAAAAGCCACTGCAAATGGCTCATCTGACATAAATTATTATATTTTAAACAGATCACATTCTTAGACTCCAAGAAGAGTCTCAATTTGAACATATTTTTGAAGCAATTTAAATGGTAAGTATGAACCGTTTTCATGATTGTTGAATAAAGCAACAGTTTGACAAGGGAAATTAGCATGGCTTTTGTAGCAGACAATTTTGTGAGGGCCTGAAAAATCCATAGGACTCCCAAGACTACAGTAAACACCCTAGCCACTGGTCCATCCTTCCTCCTAGGACATCCAGGGCTGGTCATTCAAACAATTACAAATAAGTAGTTTTATTCACAGCAGGAGGGTTCAGCGGGGCTATTCACTGTTTGAAATATTTGCAGGATCACACCCTAAATGTTTATATTTTAGAGACAATACAATAAAGGTTTGAGATTTAAAATTTGCAGCTGCCCTGAAGACTCAAACCTTAAGGAATAAAACCAAACTGAATTCTTTATCTTTACGCTACTAATTGGGAACACAAAAATTAAAGGTTACACACTCGGCACCTAGTCAAAGGTTACACACTGATGGGAAATATACTGGCTCTTTCCTGTTCTCTGCAGCTCAAATGAAGAAGTGGTTGACATGGTTCAAAAAGGGGACAGAACCAAATTTGATGTGGAGGTTCTGAAGCAGTTACTGAAGCTGCTACCCGAAAAGCATGAGGTTAGAAGGAAAAAAACTCTTTTAATTCAGTTCATAAAGGCTGTAGATATGATGCAGTTCTGGGGTCTTGAGTCTTGTGTTTTCTTGTCAGATGGAAAACCTGAAAGCCTTCAAGGAAGAAAAAACCAAGTTAGCAAGCACAGATCAATTTTATCTTCTTCTTCTCGGGGTTCCCAGGTAAGGGAGAGCATTACCGACTTCAGCCTGATCTTTTGCTAGCATATTATTTTCTATAACAGCAAGCTTCTCGCGTTGATCCAGTTGGATGTAGCACTCTGTGTCATTTAAAAGGATTCTGAAGATGCTCCTAGTTAGTGCCTTCCTCTACAAAACGTTCTGAAGGCAGGGGCATTTGCTGCAATTGGGGAAAGCCACCTTTAAAGATTCTCTTTTATTGTGATAACAGTATAGAACGGTGTTCTTAAAAAAAAAATCTTTTAATGGATTCGTTTGTTTAAAGCCAAGCCTTTCTTCAAATGCTTTTCCTGTACTCCATCGTTGTCGGGGTTTTTTTGACGTTCGTATTCATATTGCACTTGAATATTTATTTGCCTTCCACGTGCCTCTTCCATCAGAGACTCTCAAAGGTCTTTACAAATATTAATCATCCTCACCCACATGAGGAAGGGCATAGTCTCTGTGTCAAAGAGGAGCAGATACATTGGTACAGTGAAATGTAAGTTGTACATCCCTGAGACAACAGCTTAGTAAGGCTGCTGTACTGATGGAAGGGATAGAACCATGCCCATCTTCTGGGTTTGTTGCCAGAGAAATCAGTCAAACAGCAGTCGGTATCCCTACCAGCAGATACCGATGAGAGGATGTGATGGCCATGCCCATCCCCAATTAGTGCTGCCTCTTTTTCAGGCTGTGCTGGACGTCTGTGGCCCTGTAGTAGAGGGAGAAGGAGGCCCTGGGATGAATCTAGCCCAGTGGATAAGAAACTTGCCCAAAATCAACAGGAAGCCTTTTGGAGTGTCAGGAATAGAATCCAGATATCCCAATTGCCATCTGGCTGTCCTCCCTCTCCACTGAGATTAGTGTATATCTACAGCAGGATTCATCATCTCTATGCTGCCTGTTCTGGACTGCCATTGAGAACGAACTCACCCTGCCCCCTCCCAAGCCACAGACATAAATGGGCATTATCAACGCGATGTAGACGGGGTAGCTGGGCGCGAGCCTGGATGTGGCTTTTGGCGTAGGTTAGAATGCGATCGTTTTGGGAATGGGAAGGGGGAGATTCTGCTGGTGGGGAATCTGTTAAGCATAACAGGAATCTGTTAGGCATAACTTATATTTGTACCGGCTCCCTCTCATAGTTACCAGCTGCGGATTGAGTGTATGCTGTTATGTGAAGAGACTACCGTCATGCTAGATATGCTACAGCCAAAAGCAGAAACAATCAGGAAAGCCTGTGAAGGTAAATAGGACAGTGTCACCCCTCTGCATGTGACCAGGCGAGGCCTCATTTTGGTTTATAGTAGTCTGTCTATCTTACCCTAGAATTTAAGGAAAAAGTGGCCTTTTGTCTCCATCCCATATACATGCAAATCTGCGATTGGCCAGAAGTTGCATCCCCATCCTATCAGACACAGACCTAGCCATGATGGCCCAGGCATTTATGGCCACCAGATTTAAATTGTTGCAACTCATAACTAGGACTAAAGCCACAGGCCTTGAAAAACCAGCCAGGTACAAAGCTCAGTAGCTTGTCTGCTTAACACCATCAGCTACTATGAACACATCGCCCTAATACGCCAATCTCTGCCCTACTTCACCCATGAGCACAGATTGTAGGTTGAACGGTCTTTCCTGGTGTTTAAAGTCCTCCATGGAGCTATCCCTGGGTACCAGAGAGAGGACACTTCACCCTCTATGACTTCCCAGGATAGCCACAGTCCACTTGAACAATGACATTGTCAACCAGTCAGAGGCTTGTTAGTGCAATTGACACAGCTTTCAGAGAGGCTGTTTTAAGACTATAGGACTCACTCTTGCAGGAGTTAAGAATGACTACGTTTAGAAGTAGTCTGAGCTAAACAAATTCATTCAACTGAGTTTTCCCTCAATAAGTTCCTCTCACGCAATCCCATTTTACCTCAGAAAAAATCCCACAGACAGGGCAGGCTGAGAAAGTTTGAATTTTTGCTGTTTTAAATAGGAAGTGCTCATATACAGCAGCAACGTGGGACATGGATACACCTTAGTGGCATTCACTATCTGTTATGCTTCCTGTTTAGGAATATGTGGAATTGTTTAGGGAGCACAGGACTGATATGAAAATGCCAAAATGGGAAATGCTTCTGGAGAAGAAAGGCAGGGGAGGAAGGAAGGTATAAAAATGTATTGGATGATTCTCATTCAAGATCTCCCTCTAGTGGAAATAAAGTCACTAGCTCCGCTTTTAGGGCTCTTTCTAGAGTTTGAATTTGTACTTGCAGATTTCATTTTTTTGGCCATGGGAAAAATACAGAGTATAACTTATTTTTTGTGGGCCTGATCCAAAGCCCACTGAAGTCAGTAGGAAAACTCCAGTTGTCTTCAATGGACTTGGAATCAGGCTCCATCTCCACTGTGAAAGGCAGCATAATCAGAAAGTCTGACTCCATCAAGCTCTGCCACAGTTTTGACCAGCTGGGATTTGTGGGAAATGCTTGGGACGGCTTCGGACATACAGCCCGCCTCTACTGATGTTCCTGCTCCTGTCTGTGTCAAAACTCTGCCTCCAGAGCCTCTCCTGTCGGTGCTAAAGCACTTACAGTTGGGAAATAAGTGAGGGGACACATTGCCTCCTTCGCAAGCAGCTCCCTGATCACCCTACCACCACTGGGGAACAACTGGATTAGCATGTACACTGGCTAGGATATAATTGCAAGGGCTAGTCAAAACTGATTTCACAGAACACTGGGGCAGGCTCGAAGGCCCAGAGGGATTTAGACTCCTAACATCCACTGATTTCAATGACAGTTAGGAGCCAGTTACCTTAGAGAGCCAGCCCTATGTGCGTTTTAAGATAAAAATCCTGGAGCCTGATTCTCTGACTTACACCAGTGTAAATCTGGAGTAATTCTGTTCAAGTCAATGGAGTTACAGCAGTCCGACACTAGTGTATATGGGGAGAATCAGGCCTCATATAATTTTCCTAATGAAGATGAAACAACTTTAAAATGTCCAAAGAATAAACAAAGCTTTTTACTCAGCCCAGCTAACAAAGCTAGACAGGTCCTGTTACAGTCTGGTTCCCGTTAGCCTTCTCACACATGAGATGCCAGGCAGCAGCATTTGGGTTGCAAATATGGAAATCCTGCCTTGGTGCAAGGAATTTTGATCCAATTTGGGAAACATTCAGTTTTGAAGCTGACCCTTCTGTAAAGGATACCTTTATTTTGCAGATCTTCTAACGACACATCGCCTGCCCGTTTTTTGTCAACTGATTCTCAAAGTTGGAAACTTTCTTAACTATGTAAGACATCTTTTGTTGTTTTTGTTAAGAAATCGCTGTGTTTTATAGATGAAAAGAACTTTTTCTCTCTCTTTCGCATGTATAGGCTATAAATATGGAGTAAGGCTTTGACTTTGACACAGGGGTTATTCCTGCCTCTTCTTTCTGTCTTTCAGGGAAGTCACACTGGAGATGCTGATGGCTTCAAAATTAGCACTTTACTCAAACTAACTGAAACCAAAGCAAACCAAACCCGTATTACTCTGCTCCACCATATTCTGGAGGTACAACTGCAGTTTCCTTTAGGGATTTTGGTTGGACATGAACTATTTTTCCAGCCATCCCTTCGGTTGATGTTATGTGCTTGTGTTCATGTGCTCCTCACTTACTTGCATAGTAGTGGAGAGATTGCTTGATTTGCTTGGGTTCATAATACTTGGGCTGCAGGTGCTACGTGGCTTTAAAAGACCTCTGAACAAAGAGTTGAGGAAGCAAAGAGTCTCATCCAGGCCCTAATCATCTTCCATCCTGATTTCTGGAATATCCTCCTCTCTTACTTTCTTGACACCCATGTTACCCCACTCCAACCCATACAAAATGCAGCTGCCAGGATCATCTTCCTTGCCCATAGCTCCAGTGAAGTAACCTATAGCTGGTGCTCTCCACTGGCTCTCCCTTCTCCACCAGATAACATTCAAGTTTCTTGCTCCTAGCTTTAAGGCCTATCATAGCTTTCTTATTGCTGCTTAGCTGCTTTTACATTTATTTTTTGTATTAGCATAGTGACAAGGAGCCCTAGTTGTAGACCCATTGTGCTAGGTGCTGTACAAACACAACAAAAACAAACAACAACAAAAACCAGTTCCTGCCACCCAAGAGCTTACCACTTCTCCCTCTCCTCTCCCAATGATGCCAGGCTTATTGCCTCATTCATTGAGTTCTCCTCTCGCCAATTCTGGGCATTCAAACCCTTTTTCAGGTCCCACTTCTTCCATGACACCCCCAAAAAATTAGACAGCTCATAATTGCTATGCAGAGGTGCTCAGACGATTGTATAAGTATGTAGCTGAACAGGTAGACAGGCAGATAAACTACGATAGGGATCGTTTAATGCATACACAGAACCATAAGAATTGCCAGACTGAATCAGACAGGTGGTCCTTTTACTCCAAGATCCCGTCTCCAGCAGTGGCCAATACCCTGCACTTTGGAGGAAGGTGAAAGAAATCCCACCGTAGCACATTCTGGGAGAATCTGTCCACAGAGAAAGTTCCTTTCTAACTCCCAAGCAGTTAGAGATCAATCTTTGCTCTGAGGCATGAGGGTTCATATCCCTTTCAAAACTCTGGTCTAATTTTTTAATCCATGCCTTTATAATTCTGGATAGGCTTGGTAACCATAGAAACAGCCAATCCTGTTTTGATCCTTTTAAAGTCTTGGCCTCCGTACAAACAGTGGGGGGAGGGGCGGGAATTAAACGTTGCACATGCAACATTAAACGTTCCCTCCATGTGTAACCCTTCCCCCCACCGTGCGTCTGCTGTGTAAGAAAAATAAATACAAAAATAACAAACTTTTCTGTTTTAGGAGGTAGAAAAAAGTCACACAGACCTACTGCAGCTTCCCAAGGACCTTGAACATGTTTCAAAGGCAGCCGGGTAGGCTTGTGAACGTGCTACTTTACATTAAAAAAGAAGAATCCCCCAGAAATTAAGACATAAAGTGCTGTTATTATAATCCATTCATTGGCTGGATTGAGCCTGAATTAGTTTTAACCAAAGAATTTCCTTTCACAAATTCTGAAGCAATTTTAAAAGGCAGATTGGCTAGATGCATGGTTCGGCAATAAGCAAGACAGAAACTAGGGTCAGAAATTGTGCGGCATTCAATTAATTCTGCTTTGCAGGCATTCACAGAAATGGTATGGTGTTCAAGGAGGTTCTACCTTTTTAATCCTAGCTACCTATAAGCAGTGCAGAAGTACCTTTCACTGCTGTATTCAGGGATAAAATCCTAGCAGCTTCAGAAGAACCCTGAATCTGTAGATTAGTCTCGCTAATGTGTTAGTGAAGCCAAACAATTAAAGTCTGCAAGTATCCATTTCCAAATATCTAATACATGAGATTGCAGTTCAACCTGGCCCTCTCTTTCTAAGCACTGCTTGGAGATGTTCTCCTTATGGGGCTGGCAAAAAGCTGGCTTGTTAACAAGCGTGTATGTGTGTTGCCTGAAGATTTTTTTGAGCACTGTTTGGATTCTTCATCTCTCTTACATGAGTGACCCTTTTGCTCTTAAGAACAAAGCATTAAGCACAATAAGATATATGTGGACAAATGTCCCATGAAAATTTGTACAGACATAGTTGTGAGCAAATATTAGCATGATCCACTTTAGCTGGTGATGCTTTGTATTAGGTGGGGGATTTGAAAATCCCACCCTAAAGTGTGTAAGTGGTTTAGGAACATAACCCCATTGAAACATGAACCCCATTGAAAGTGAATGGGCTTGTGCTCCTAAGTCATAGAAGCACTTTGAAAAGCCCACTCTCAATTCATGAATTATTTGCATTAAGTAGCACCTAACGGCCTCAACTGAGAACAGGGCCTCTTTGTGCTAGGTGCTGTACATTCACCCAGGGATTGATGGGCCAGTTAGAAGTGGCAATGAGAAAAATGAAGTGACTTGCCCCAGGCACAGCAGGTCAGCGGCAGAGCCAGAAACAGAACTCAGGTCACCTAGTGCTCTAACCACTAGACCATAGTGGAGCATGTTACTGCCTAGGATTACACAGGCATAGTTTTGCGTTTAATACCAGAGTTGCTGGGAAAAGAGGAGAGGGGAGTGAGAAATCACAGCTGTTTTCCCTGCCTTCTACCTAGCCCAGCGCTCCAAGAAGTGAATTGTTTTTTAATCTCCTGGGGCTTTGTGTTCATTTTCAGAATTAACCTTGAAATTATACGTGCAGAATCCAGTTCCAACTTAAAGAAGCTGCTGGAACTTGAACGCAAGGTTTTGTCATCGAAAGACGACGTGAAAACACAGTATGAAACTCCGATCCAGGTCAGTGAAAGGAGTTTCCTCGCATGAGGAGACGACAGCCGAGACTGCAATGCAGCATGTTCAGGGAGGAGTGAAGAGTGGAAACATTTGTCCACTAATAGACTCTCATATTTGAAAATGAATTTGGACGGCACACAACTCTTGTGTTCATTTGCCATGAGCAGTGGTCAAACAGGTGCTGACTAGAAAGGCAGAGAGCAGGGATAAGGGAGAGCCCAAACTATCTGAGCACTTTTTCGCCTTGCCACCCCATGAGCTGCTGGGCCTCAGCCAAGGATCTGGGCCTTGGAACTGAATTCCCTCTTGTAACATTGTCAACCTATTTTTTCCAGTGATCTTTCCTTGCAGTGTCTCATGCACAGTGCTTCGGTAACTTGGCTTAAATGCATTTCAGGACAGCATAAATGCGTCAAAGAAGTTGGAGGAGGAGTTTGAAATCATTGAAAGGAAGAAGGGGGAGCTTGCAAATTATCTCTGTGAAGATGTAAACAAGTTGTCATTGGAAGATATATTTAGCACCATGAAAACCTTCAGGGATCTCTTCATCAAAGCACTAAAGGTTTGCATTTGTGAACATTATGCTGTTTGCATTTGTGAACATCAGGTGCTGGAACACATGCATCAGTTCAGATAGTATATAGGGCCTGATTTTCCCTTACAGCCGAGCTCCACGTGATGCAGTGACAAGGCAGAGCCATCAAGGAGCTCATTGTGGCCTTCTGATTCAGCCCTGGTGTGTGTTAGAGCAACCAAATGGCTGTTTTAACTTCTCCACAAGAATAAGGTCTCTGAGGGACCATATGCCAATGGAGAATTGGCATAACAGAGTTCTGCTCCGTCACCCCCCCATCAACTTCCACCAGGCTCCTTGCCGTACTCCTTCCATCTCTCAGCATGTCCCCTAACTCAGGTGGGTAGGACGGCAGGAAGTGTTCTCCACTGGCCATTACGAGCTGGAATCTACCCCCTTTGCACCTACTGATCACACTGGGGGATAGGAACCTGAGGGTCAGATTCCTGAACTACGGTCTGTCCCTACTAAAGTCCATGGGATTTTTGCCATTGACATTACTGGATTCTTGGTGTGGTACTGAAATAGCCAGCTTGGGGATTTGATTGAAATCTGCAGGGAGCTTTCAGATGCTGAGCTGCACTAACGAAGGAACCCTCTTTGCCACTTGGGAAGGAGGATCAGTGAGCTTTGCACTCCCATGCAAGAGCTGCAAGGCCAGAAGCTGGCATTAGCCCAGAGTTTGAGTGACGGATCCATGATGGTCTATCTTTTAGGATAACTTGGTAAAAAGGTTATGGACCTATAATGGGTCCAAAACTGATCGCTACGTCCAGCCCAAGCAAACAGGTTTGGCTCAGAAAGAGTTTTGCAGCAGCTGGGGAAGGGCTGCAGAGCCCAGTACAGCGAGTCCAGGGGGATTCAGCCTGCTGTACATCCCCTACATGGGGAGAGTCTGGACAACAGATCCAGTCACTGCTTGTCCCCACACCTCACTGGGGGATGGGAATGGAGCCCTGGCCAGGCAAACTCCCTGCCTCTCAGCCCCTCAACCGGGATAGCAGGCAGCTCCTGGCTGCCTGTTGGATTTCTCTGGGAGGGAGGAGCCAGGATTTCCCCCTTGTTTTGCACCAAGCTATGAATAGACTGAACCACCCTTCCTTTCGGTGGCTTTGCCACCAGATATTTAACCAAACCTTACTTGTGACTTCTCTGGCTACAGGAAAACAAGGACAGAAAGGAACAAGCTGTAAAGGCCGAAAAAAGAAAGAAACGGTTGGAAGAAGAAGAGGCAAAGAGACAAAAGGGAGACAACGGGAAGATCAGTGAGTGTTTGAAAGGGTTTCTTTAAAAGGAGAGATCCATACAATCCATAGAGAGACAAGGTGGGTGAGGTAATATCTTTTACTGGACCAACTTCTGCTGGGGAAAAAGACAAGCTTTCGAGCTTACACTGATCTGAAGTAAGCTTGAAAGCTTGTCTTTCTCCCCAACAGAAGTTGGTCCAGTAAAGTTATTACCTCACCCATCTTGTCTCTAATATCCTGGGACCGACATGGCTACAACAACATTGCATACAATCCATAGTCAGCCAGGTGAGGACTGACAGAAGCTCCAAACTCTTCCCGTATTAATGTTCTAATAATAATCATTCAGTGTAGGTTTCTGGGTGTTCAATGGTTGAAGGTTTTGGGTGTCTGAAAGAGGCCACCTAACACAATGTAACAGAGAGCAGCAAAGCTGAAAAACACGATTACACCCCCCTCATCTACAGTAAAAATCAAAATACAGAACAGGAGCCATTTAAAGGCCTTGGCCTGCAAGGTGCCACAGTTATACTTTGGCACAGATCAAAGAGGAGAGAATACCAGAGGTGCTGACCTTGGTTGGCAAAGGTTGGCTGTCCTTTGCCTTCCATAGCGATTCACACCAGTGCAGTCGGTGTACAATGGTACCAGATCAGAGTGGCAGTGTTCGACACCCACTTTGCACTGGAGTAGATGACTAAGCAAGGGACTGGGCCGTGGAAAATCAGGCTTTGTCTTCCCAGCCTATATCTTGGCATTGTACCATCCCTGCTCGTGACTATCACTGCCCATCCATCAGGAGTGCAGTGTTAGCAATTACCCCCCCCCTTTTTTTTTAACAATAGTTAAGAAAGGGGCTGTGAAGCAGGACGACGTGTGCATTGTTGATGCCCTGCTGGCTGACATAAGGAAAGGTTTCCAGTTGCGGAAAACTGCTAAGAACAAGTGTGAGCCGGACACTCATCCTAAATCCTCATCTGCGGAAATGCCAAAGGAGAGAGAGCCTGGTAAGCGCAAAGACCCAAACCTGTAACCACTAGCCTCCAGCCTGCTGCAAATACCATAGCAAAGCAAGCACATACACAGGAACGTCTCGTTTGAATTTTTGTCATTTTATTAATGGACAAAGGGGACCATTTTCAAATTCAGGATGTGTGTAAGTGCTTTGTCATGTTGGGGGCTTTGTTTTGAACCAAATGCCCTCATGTGATGTTTGGGGTCATTGAATTCTGGGAGGGACTAGTTTTGGGCTTAGAAATAAAAAGCTCCCACCCGCATATGGCCATTATGAATTCACTGGTCCTGCGGTGCGCCCTGAGCCGTTAGCCTGGGGCACATTGCAGGAGGTCAAATTGCTCAGGCTACCCATTGTGTCAGTTGATATCACAGGCTGTACTGAACAACTGTGTTGTTCATTCAAAGGAAAGAATGTTGATGCTTTTGGAGCAGCAGCCGTGAAGGAAAGGGACTATGACACCGAGCAAAACAATGGCAACCATCACACAGAAAACACTCCTGCCTCAGAAGCTGCTGCCACTCCAAAGGCTACAGGTAAAGCTGTCACAGAGACACCAACTTCCACTGAAGTGCGTCCTAAAGACGGAGCTGGAGAAAATTTGCCGCAACAGCCCTGTACTGACAGGAGCTCCTTAAATTCAGCTGAAGTTGAGGGAGCCAGTCAGTCCAACAATGGAGTATGTATTCAGCAGATCAATGGCTCGTGTAGCTTCCAAGAGAACATGAAACACAATACCATTGTGTTCTTGCCATCTGACCCTAGAACCACTATAAAGTTTGCAAGCAGCTATGTAGGCAACTGTACTGGTTTAGGAGATGAACTGGCCAGATCCATTTCAGGAGACACAAACAATGAATCCACACCCACTCAGTTAGAAAGCGGTCCCGTGTCTGATGAACAAACATCACAACCAAGGGACGGGAATGAGGCTAAACCCAGAGCTGGACTAGCACCAGAGAGTGCTGAAATGACTCCAACCAATGCATTGAGTTCTCAGCATACGGAGTTAAGGGAAACAGAGAGAGAAAATGACGACCTGGCCCCAGACTCGTTGCTGGACACCTCGCAGGAGAAATCCTTCTCAGAAGAGCCAGTGACCGATTCTTCGTGCTCAGCAACAGTCCCTCCGGCACAAGCACTTACGGACAAGGAAGGGGAAAGACGGTCTGGGAAAAGGAGAAAGAAGAAACGACACAGCAAAAACCAGCCAGGTAATGCATTTCAGTGCCGCATATGGAGATTAACACCCCTTTAGCGACATGGAGGAGACTGAAGTTCTCCTCTTCAGCTCTCTAGGATTTTTTTAATTAGAAGTATTCCTTCCTCTGTCAGAGTCCAGTCCTGCACCAGTGAAGTCCATAAGAGTTTTACCATCCTCAGAATAAACACGGTTTAGTGCCGATGGCCTTTCAAATTCGAGACTGGCTAAACAATGCAAAACCATTGGTCCCATTATCCACTAGGGGGCATGTATAAATAGTTTATAAAGGGTTGATGATTAATGGATAAAGAAAAAGCCTGTTGCACACATGGAGTGCAGTAAAGATGGTGATAAGCACATCTGTTGAAGGTGTTACAGATGTTAGGATTAGATGCTGACCCACTGGACACTGTAAGCAGTGATTTAACCATTTACTAGAGTGGGGACTGACCATTTGGTATAACTTCTGTTAATCATTTGTTAATCCCATATAAAATATTTATAAACGTATCATTAATATGTGCTATTAAAACTTTTCCCCTGCCCCCCACGCACCCCAGTCACCCAATTTTTATGAGGTTTGCTGCCAGACATCAGTCACTAGGGCATTCTACACATGAGAATTAGTGTCATTGAAATGTAAAGTTCAGATGTATTTTCCCATGACCCTTCCTGGATGTTAAACATGCAAGCACACAGCTTGGGTGGGGAGAGGGGAAAAAACAAACACACTGATGCTTGTGCAAAGAATCACGTTCTTAAGACTAGAGAGAGCTTGAGATGTAGTCCCAAATACGTGCAACTGGGCCAGCCCACTAAGACTGGGGGACTCAGAGACACGCTTCTGTGGCACAGTTCCTCCAGAGTTCTCCATCCCACCTGGGATGTATGGGGAGATGTGCTATACCTTCTAAAGGACTGACACAGTGTATTCCCCCTGCTGCCCCACACCTGACATGTACCCCGCCAGTTCCACTAGTCAGCAGAAAGGAAGGACGGTTGTAGAACCTGCCTCTTCCAACAATCCACCCGTTCTCCTCCCCAACAAGTAAAAAGGAGAAAATATCAGGCACGCAAACCCTGCTCTTCCCACCCGCATGGCTGGAGACATCATCAAAGGATGGGTTTCCCATGCAGAGGGATGGGATGGGGGCTTTACTCCACTTCACTCGTTTAGCGTCTGGCAGAATCCCCAAGCACAATTTAGTAATTTAAGTTTCCAGACTGTTTAGCTATTGACTAAACTAGTAAGTTTTTAGTCACAAGAAGTATAAACTAATCATGTTTCCTAGAGGACAACCTCAGTCCTACGACATTCCATGTTGTTACCTTTATGTCCTAATGGTCAGATATATTGAGTCTCTCTCTTTTATTTAAAAGCAGTGATTGACATTGATACTGGAGATAATAAAACCAAAAATCATTGTGTGATACAGTGAGGTATGTAAAAACTCAAAGTTGCTTTTATGTGAACTAACCCCAGCACTGGGACTTTACACACTTTATGACGGCCTCAGTAATCACCACGTCAGCTAAGCTTTTTGCCTTTATATCAAATTGTGTGTTCTTGGGGTCATCTTAAATCATCTGTTTGTGATTGTTGCTGTCCAAGGGCCTGATGCTGCCTCATTGGAGTGAGTGGCAATACTCCCAGTGCTGCAGGATCAGGACCCAAATGTCTGTCTTCTGTGTCAGCAGCAGCCAACCTACCTTTCCCAGCAGAGACCATAATGTCTGGCGTTAATTATCTTAACTGAGCAAACCCAGCTTGTTGGATAACAAGTCCGTGCTTTTGTCTGATTATTTTTTTTCCAAAAATTGTGAAAATGCAACTTCAGTACATTCATCCTTTTAAAGATGTGACTGCTCCTCCCCTGGGCTCGCTGTGGTGGGTGGGGCATTTCCATTATAGACTTGTTTTTAACATGTTTACTGGAATTATTGAAGCAGACTATTGGACCCAGGAGGAAATACCACTTATACAGGACTACCACTCCAACCTGAAATCCAGATTTCACGGGCTAGTCAGTGCTAAGGTCTTGATGTTGCAAAGACACGTATATGTACTTAAAATTAGGCTCCTGAGTACTCCATGGAAGTGAATGGAGCATGCAGCTGCTTACAGTTAAGCACATGCATACATACAGGATTGGGCCTTCTTTTTGCTTTGTTTGAGACGCGAATGCAGCTATTAGTAAACCTAACTTTTCTGAAACTCTGCATCCTCCACCTGATATCAGGCTATTGTATGTGCTTGACATTTTATATTCCAATCTTAAGAAAGCTTTGGGTGCCCCCCCACTAAGACTTTCATTGTCCAAAGTTTCCCTGTATTTATATTAAGTGGGGGTAGAAAGGACTGTACTGAAATTGCATAGTTACATGTTTTCCTTTGCATTCTAATTATGAGCCACCATAATGAGGTGAACCAATAATCTGAAATCTCTCAATGTCTGATTTCATGAACAAAATTTGTTTATTCTACAGAGTCTGCAGTTTCTTGCTACGTAAGAAGTATTGGGTATCCCTCCCTAGTGATCCCCAGGAACTAATATTCCTCTTAGCCAGTCATCCATTAATAGTGAAATAGAAGCCATGGGAACATCTAAGATATTCTTTTTGCATATTCTGCATCAGTAGACCTGACAGCTGCTCTAATTTACCTTGACAGGAACCAGTCTCTCTCTGGCATTGTGGTAGCCCAGGGATTAGCCAATATGCTATGTGTTCTGTAAGGAGGCCATTCATCTGGTTATGAACCAGACAGTCCTCTTTTTGCATTGTCTGTCTCCCGTCTGGTTCTGAGACAAAACCAGATGTGGTTCTGTCCAGTATTGGATGGAGGACGCCATAATGAAAAGTGTGCTTCTCCAACCTCACCAGCGTGAATGAAAGGTCACGCCCTTGGGGGCGGGGCAGTGCACTCTTCAAAATGGTATCTTCCCCCACCCCCCATGCGGACCATGCAAGGCTATGCTGCAGGGATGGGGTCATGCCAGCAGAGGCAGGCCCACATCCTTCCTGGAAGCGCCAGAATGTCTGCTGTTCTTGGATTGTGAGAGTGACCGTCCGAGTGCTCTAACTCCTATCCTGGCCCCACCCCTTCTCTACAGCTTCTCACTCTTCATGCTGAAAGAGGTGGGAGGTTGCTATGCTGCCTTTTAAGAAGCCAGTCATCAAAGACTGACAAGAGCAGCAGCAAATAGCAGCACTAATTCAGATTTGAGACACGGGTCAAGGTACCAGTGACCTTATGTCAGAAGTGTAGCATCAGGAACGTTAATGACGTTTGGGGAGAGAGAACCATACGTGAGTTTATAATGTTCCTGCCCAAACCATAACTGAGCCACACCCAGGTTTCTTGGACTGGCCTTAGAATACACAGGAAAGCCCCACACAAGAATTTACATTAAGGATCTGATCCAAAATTGGTTGAAAAATCAATGAGTCTTTCCACTGACTACAGCAGAATTTGGATCAGGCCTTGTAAGACCTGTAAAGATGCTGTGAGAAAGCAGTGAAAGTGAAGGCCATTCACAGCTCAGGGTGTCCCAAAATTCTAGCTATGGTAGGGTCCCTCCTTCATCTCTGTCTGTCAGTGCCCTCTAATGGTCAAGTATTGGAAGAACATGCTACAGTGAACCCTCCACTGAAATTCTTTCCTTCTTTATCTGGTGTTTTAATGTTATTTGCTTGTGTGAATTAAAGAGGAGTAGGTGAGAAAAGCTCCTTTACTTCTGCTGCCCTACAGCCTCTAGCCATAGCTTTTTCCTCACCAGTCTGGCTGTAAATATGATCCATGTTCCTGCCTTTATTACAAGTGGCAGCACTTACCTCACTAAGCAACGAGCATTCCCTGTGAGAGAGTGGGAACGAACCCAGTCAAACTAGGAGATGAGTTGTGCTATTACTCATCACCCTCCCCCCCTTGAGAGGAAGTGACTGGATTTCCATCCCTCCTTCCTTTCTACCAAAATACAGCCTTTTATTTTGTAAGCCAAGGCAGCATAGTTTGCGTGGAATCAGGGGAACTGATTCTCGTTTGGGACATGGCTGGTTTTAGAAGCCTTCTGCTGGATCTCGAAATCACTGCAGTTCAGTGTGGGGACAAGAGTCCCTCCTGACCAGATCCAGGTGGAAGATCAGAGCTGAATCTCTGCCTGTTTTTAGCTGCAATAGCAGAAGAATAAACACAGACATTCTCTAAATTTACCTTATTTCCTAGAATCATAGATTTTAAGGCCAAAAGGGGCCCTTATGGTCATCTAGGCTGACCTCCTGCATATCACCAGCCATAGAACCGGATTCCTACATTTACCCCAATTTTCTTTAAACAGCTGTTTGTAAATGCCCAACGATGCTACTTTTGTTCTCTTCCACTCCCAAAACAACAGTTTTATTCTTCAAAGAGTGAAAGATAAGTGCCTGTGCTTGACACTTGTTTCTATTTAGGCAAAGCAGTGTGGTCACAAAAGGGTGGAGGAAAAAAGAAAATAAATCATGGAGAAAGTAGATTTCAATTTATCTATTGTTACAAAGAAAAGTAAAAAAGTTCCATGCACTCTTATTTATTACATATACGTCTGGACAATGCTCTTTCTTTTCCAGAAGTGAGGAGATGCGGAGGACGTATTTCTTCAGTCTTGAAAAAGAAAATAGGATAATTTTTGTGTTGGGTCATTTTTGTTTTTTAATTCCAAAGGGCTAACAGGCCATATTGCCTTCTACAACAAATTCAGTGCTGCTTGTGGTCATAAATGTTCTAATCTGCCACTAGAATTTAATTATACACTTCCTTGGCTGTACTCCTTTAGCATATATTATTTGTAATATATTCACAAGATCCAGAGGTTTTGTTTGGTCAATGAGTTTGATAGCACCTTAAAATGTACCAATTAAGGCTCCAGTCCTGGAAACACTTCCTGGGGTGCCTAACTCATATGAGTAACCCCATTATCTACAATGGGACTACTCACTGGAATAAGGCTGTGTAAGTGTAGAATTCCTCAACACTGGAATTTTGATGTTTTCTTCTGGATGTTGACAAACTGGGAAGATTCAGTTAAGTCCATGCTAAGTGTCTTTCGCCACCACTATGCTAAAACTAAAGACCCCTCTGTATTCCACTCAAAACCCCTTTATGCAAGTTACTCTATGCTAGAACCCTGTACTTGCATGGAGCTCTGCGTGAAGGCAGTCAGAAGTCTGTCTACTCAGATTTACTTGTGGGATCAGTGCCCAAGTCAATGGCAAAACTGCCGGCTCCTGCAGAGGACACAATGTTAGTCCCTAAACTTGATGGGTCTAACTAGCATACAGCTGTAAACCTAGAAGTATATTCCAACACTCGGCATGGAGAACAAGACATTCATTGTCATTGTGCTGAATTACTGGCAGGGACCAGCTCCAGAACAAAGAAACAAAGGTAGACTCTCAGTACATGAATGAAAAAGTTTTCATAGAATACATATATTAATAGTTTTACCAATTTTGTTTGTTCTCTTCTCCCTCCCCCTTCTTTTTTTCTTTAAAGTGCATTGGGGTACCTGGCTTATTTGATGGATTTAAAACCAATTTTCCCAGTTAGTACATCATGTATGGAATGCGGACACACACACAACCACAACTTTTTTGTTTAATTGTTTTATATTTCCTCCAACAGGTGTCACAGCAAAGCAGAAGAATAAATAACAGAGAGAGACAGTGAAATGCTTACAAATCCATCTAATGCTGCCATTCTCTAAAAAGCACGTTCCACAGTGTTGAAATTCCATTATTGATAATGTTGTAGTAATATTTTGGGATGTAAAGTTTCTTCTAAAATGGTCTTTCACTAATCCTTCCATGGGGATTCTGTGTAAATTATTCCAGCAAATATCCGCCAGATGCAAGAGACTTTAGCACCTTCAGAATGTGCCTTATGTGAATGCTGCCGGACTGGTGCTGAAAATGCGCCACACCCACAACTTCTGTTGAAGCTGATGGGAGTTCCATGTGCAGAGGGCTGATAGGAATGGGCCTCTGATAAACTTCATTTGGGGTCAAATCTTGCAGTCTCTTCCTAGCCCAAACTCTTATTGAAGGACAATGAGAGTACGGCCTAAGTCAGTGGCTCTCAACCTTTCCAGATTACTGAACCCCTTTCAGGAGTCTGATTTATCTTGTGTATCCCCACGTTTCACCTCACTTAAAAGCTACTTGCTTACAAAAATCAGACATAAAAATACAAAAAGTGTCACAGCACACAGTTGCTGAAAAATGTGCTTACTTTCTCTATCATCTAATTATAAAATAAATCAATTGGAATATAAATATTGTACTTACATTTCAGTGTATAGTACATAGAGCAGTATAAACAAGTCATTATATGAAATTTTAGTTTGTACGGACTGGCTTTAGTTTGTATGCTAGTGCTTTTTATGTAGCCTGTTGTAAAACTAGGCAAAGATCGAGATGAGTTGATGTACCCCCTGTGTGCACGCCCAGGAATATGCGTACCTTGGTTGAGAACCACTGTCCTAAGTAATGACTGTAACATTTTACCCATTGAGTAATTTTAAAGACAGCAGTGTCTCCAAAACTGTATTATGGGTAAAATTAGGCACTCCCTGCACTGTCACCAGCATCTGATGGGAAATCTGTTACTTCCCATTCTGGTGACCTAGTAACAACTGGAACTGATGTTGGACTAAATATAAGACCCAATTCAGATGAACACACTTTCCCTTGTCATCATTTTAGAAAGGGGATATCTATTAAAGGAAAATGTATTGTAGTGAACACCTGGCCGTATGAACACTAAGGACTTGTCTGTTTGGAGAGTTAGTTCACGTCATGTTGGGGTTTAAATGTACAGTGCACTAGCTTGCTGCACATTAACTGGTCATGTGGACCCTGCTACCTCACACAAGAAGGTTTGTGATGCACTATCATCTATGCCACTTTGTTTTGTACAGCATTCTACCTATTTCAAATGAGAGTAGATCAAAGTGCACTATGGAACTTCTGGTGGGTAGTCACAGAGTCCACAGAACCAGTTGGGGCAGCATGCAGCCAGCTGGAATTCAAATTCTCCATATAGACAAGTCCTAACACCTGGATCTGGCAAAGACTTACACACACTAAATTTAAGCATGTGAATAATCCTATGGAATTCAATGGAACTTCTCACATGCATAAAGTTAGACACATACATAAGTCTTTGCCGGACTGGGGCCTAAAGAATCTATTTTGTTAAGGAAATCGGAAGAGATTTTTCTAGGACGATTCACTCAAAATATTTTTAACTAATACCATTTGACAAATCTCTGATTCCGAGTATTTATTTCCTGCTGCATGCACTCAAAGGCATTTGGACTCAAACTACAGAATGTATAGTCTGTTTCATTTTAAAATATAATGATGCTATTTTTGCTTTAATACCAGGAACCTGCCGTATTTTGTGTTAAGATATCAGAGCTTGATTCCTGACTTACGTTTTATAGTAACCTTGTACCATATGATTTTGTACATAGCTGTCAAGTTGAAATTCTATATGTTTGTTCAATCTGTAATGCAATATTAGATTGCAATGGGAACGGTGTGGAAAATCATGACTTTTAGGAATCACGCCTATATACATTAACTTGCTGAGCATATATAATAGTGTTCAGGCTAAACTATTTTGCTTTGCTTATTAAGACTTGATCAAGGGTCATTTACTAGCATCTGCACTGGACGAAGTTCAGCATTAAAAGAGCAGCTACCTTTAACTAAAAACTTTGCTTTGAGTGTAATGAAAATTGGTTAATGACAGCAATTACCAATTTAGAATGGACCGCTACCATTATCAGATTCGGCTGAGGAAATTGTTTGCAGTAGTGTAGCACAGCTGTATTTGAAATCAAGTTCACAACTGATGTAAGCATGTAGAGGTTCATTAACTTCAGTGGAGCTGCACCCTCCGCAGTGAATTGGACCCTTAGTAATCAGAAAAAACACACATTCACAAGAGCTTAGTGGTCAAGCACCATTGTAGTGGTCATGGCTGGAGAGCTAGCTGCATCCCTCCCCCTTTCTGATCTCTCTGAATGTATTCCCTCAAGGGTCAGGCCTCATGTCTTTACCTATCCCAGGGTGGAATTCCACAGATCTCCCACTCAGGCTGGGACCTGGGCTTCGGTATCCTGGGAATCAACCAGGCTTGCCGTGCAGGACTGACTGGGTTCAGCACTTGTGGTTCTTCCCTTGGGGAGCCTGTGGCCAGTGGTGTGTAGTGACAAAACTGCCTTATTAGAACCAGTGTTTACTTATAGTAACAAAGCTCATAGAGAAAAGCATTTTAGGATAACAAACAGTCCACACTTGTGTATATTACCCAAAGACTTACCAACCCCTCAAGGTCATCGAGTCAGACCTAATTTCTTCAGATAATCTAGTGGATGCCTGCATCTTAGTCTGGTTCTCCCAAACAACAATTCCTCTCGCTGCAGAGAGCAACCCTTTCTAAACGGTCAGAGTTACTTTGTTCCGGCATTCCTGGGCCTTTCCCCTTCTGGACAAAACTAGTTTTGCAGGTTGCCTTGAGAGGAGGTAAAATATTGAAGCTAACAATGAAAGCTGTTAGGTGAAGCTGAACAACGCTCAAGTGTTTGTTGAGAAGTGGCTTAGCCTGAGCCATTCTTCCGTTCTGACTTGTTTTCTTTATAGCCACCTATTAAACGAAACCAATATATTCATACAATAAACATCCCAATAGCCAAGTCAGTACTCACTATTCATAAATCATTACAGAGTAGTTCCAATTTTGTCACAGTAATAATTGAGCAAGAGTACAGGTTACTGAGACGTCAGGAAGAGGAAGGATGTCTGAGTGGGATGTGCAATTTTGGGCCATATTTTACTTGTGATGTTTGTGAGACACTCCCATTGACTATCACAAAAGAGCTAAATATTCATCATGATTTCTTAGTAGTCACCTCAGGACCAAATTCAGTGCCGGTGTAAGCAATTTATTTCAATGAAGTTGCACCCATTTATGCCAGTAGTAAATTTGGCCCTCAGAAAGACACTCACTTTTCCTTCAAGAGTTTTAGTAAAATTACCACAAACAAGCAAGTTAGGGTGTATTAAACAAGCAAGCCCCTGAAAGCCACAAGTTTCTAGGTATCAGGTTAACTCTCCGGGTCCATTTAACATTAAGCAGCATCTTTATGATAAATCTATGGCATAAATAAATTCAAACACTCTTTGTTTTTGAGGTCGTTGCATTAGAGGTAGGGATATTTTTCCCCCTCTTCATTTCAAACACAAATAATTAGCATTTAAAAACGGAAAAAACTAATTCACAATTTTCCTCTTTGTTGGGGGGATTTCACTCTATTTTGTATGGTTGCAGTTGTTGCTATGGTGATTTTAATTATAAAGATAACATATGAGGTTGTAGCCAAAATAAATATTCCTACCAGAATCACTTATTTAGCACAATCTTATCCCAGAGAATCTCAGTCCTTCCCACAGTGAAAAAGAAATCAAATCAAATCATGAAACTAATAATACATTCCACTGGTTGGTTGCACTCTTTTTCCACCCCTCCCCCCACATCTGTACAATGCCTAAAGACTTCATTCTGCAATAACTATGCACATGATTAACTTGAATAGACCCCACAGAAGTCAGTGGGACTATTCACACGTCAAATTAAGCATGTGTATAAATCTTTGCAAGATGAGAGCCTTCCATTGCAAGCTGTTTGGACTGGTCTCCTACTTGGCTATAAAGCACCTAAACACACTGTTGGTGACATACACTTAGTAACAATTTTCACATAGTTATTTTCCTTATACTGGCCTTATCTATGAATTTACAATAGTGTTTGACCTATAGAGGGTGCTAACAATTCAAATGCAGTACAATGTCAGCAGGAGCTGTGTATGGAATAGGTAGAATGCCTTTGTGTACAAAAGTTATACAATAACCTATCTGCCATGGTCTCTTCGTTATTTGATTCACTTATGTGCTATTAGGGAGAGCAGATCAGAAAAACAACAAACTGTCTGTTAAAGAAACTGACAGATAATAGCTTACATAAAAGTTAACCTATTTTCATCCTCTCTAAATGTAAAGCTTAGCTCTACAGCTTAATGTTTCTGGTTTTCTGTATGTAAAGAACTGGTTTTTCTGCGCATAGTACTGTATTTGGAGTGCAGTACAGAGTTTACCAATAATAAATCAGTACTATACAAAATCCTGCCTTTCTTTGTTTTGTAATAATTCATCAAAAACCAAACTCCATTGTGGATCATTCTTTGTTCCTCCAGCTCTCAGTTATGCTTTTGTGTAACGGTATGAAAAATGGTTTGGTCCTTTCTAGAGCCTTGACTACAATGGCAAAAACTGGGACTTGTAATATCCCACAAGGGGCTGTAAAAATGGAGACTGTAGAGCAGAGAGGGCTCTGGTGTTTTTACTGTTGTGAGGTAACCTGCCATGGTGTGCTGAACCGCAAGAGAGAAAAACTCCAGATCAAGTCTGGAAATTACAGCCTTTGGGGGAAGCAGTAAACCCAAAGCTAGATAAATTGCAATCCTTTCTTTCAGGAATTCAGAGTAGACTTCAAAGGATATCTGCATAGCGAACTAAACTGGGTGCTATAGGGAGGCATATTGATAACTGGGTTGATGCCACTGAAAGAAAAGTTTTCATACTGTCACTCTCAACTTTCTAGCATGTTTCTTATAGAGTTATGCTCATTCTGGCAGTATTGCAGCCATTCACATGCCTACCCTCTCTGTTCTGGGCTGGATAAGAGACCTTAAGATCCAACAATAGTCACATTGTAGCTTTCACTGTTCCATTATCTATTAAAGAAGAATACGATTATCTGAATGGTTTGGGCCTTTCTATACTCCCAGATGTAGGGAGCCAGGGTGGATCCTTAGTTGACAAGGCTTCATTTTCCAGGGCAAGCCAGAATATCAATCAAATAACTTTTCTGAGAACATTTCCTCCTGCAGGACTCCGAGACAATGGGAGAAGGAGAGAAGTATTGTTTTTTCTAGTTACATTCATTCCAGGTCCCACAGATTTACTTTGAGACATAAGGCTAGAGCCACTCCCACTGTAATCCACTCCCAGATGTGTTCAGAAAAGTTGGTAGCAATCAGGGCTGGCGGCACCAGCCTCTTCCTAGTAAGGGAGCTGAGGTGGGCTAGACAGAAAATTGGGGGGAGGGGCTGTGCTATACATCTTGTGTGTCCCCTGGGGGGCATGGAATGTATTCTAGGGAGCGTGAACCACCCAGCTCTGATGGCAGAGTGGAGACTGGCGTCTGGGTACCCAGCTTTGAAGGCAGCATTGCCACCAGGAGCGGCAGAGAAGGGTGGCAGTATCATACCATGCCATCCTTACTTCTGCATAACATTTGACCTTCGCGCTGGGGTGGATGGCCACAGGGAAGCTAACGCAAATTTGGGGGGAGGGGCGCTATAGCCCCCTGCTAGCTCTTCCTCTCCCTGAGAACTGCACCTGGTGGCAGTCATGAGTCCAGTGGCCCTTTCAAGAATATGCTTTAATCCTGAAAATGATCAACGTGAATGTAACATCCAATGAGAAGGGTGAAGGATGGAAAGTCTGTTGGATTTTTTGGTTGGTTTTTTAAACCCATGTTCAGTGAGCGCACTTCTTATGAAGTTGCCACCCAGCTTACTCTGGAAATAAAGGCTTCTGTTCTCCACCAGGCAACTACAGCATAGGTACAAGTGGCTCAGATTTTTCCCAAACATTTCATCAATGTGCCATAGCAATCCTAACACTTATAAAGGCAAAAGGGTAGTTTAGCTATATTCAGTCCTAGGCCTCTCTGCAAACATGGATGGGAGGGAGTTCCAAAGGAAATTGTGGGTTTTCAATAGATTTTGCGGACAGTCTGGATTATTATGATCATCAAGACAGACCTCCTACATAACACAGGCCAGGTTTTGTGACAGGTATGGCTCACAAATTTGTTTCACATGTCACATGACCACCAACACATGGTAAATCTCTTCAATCACTACCTGTCTGGAGTCCAACAACCATCCTAGCAATTGAAGCTTTTAAAGCCTGTCGCTAATCCCCTACACAATACATATCCCAATGAAGACACTGAAGAAATTCTTTTGTCACAACATTAAGTAGTACAGTCATGTTCTTTAGGAATGTGCACAGTACCATGCCACACCTTAGTAGTAGAGGGCAGGTCTCTTAATATTACATACATGCTACTTTTGGTTTATTTTTCACGCTGTAGTGAATTGCCACTGGCCCCCTGCCCTTCTGGTGGTCTCATCCTTCCAAAATAAGAGGACTAATAAGTGTCACCCAGTGCAATCACCCATACTCATTCATTTACAGTGTGCAAGTACAACTTCAACTCCCAAACCAGGCCTGCTTGACCCCAAGGCTCTAGGTAGCAGCGGCAGCAGCTCCTTTTCCTATCTGGCCCAGGGGCAAACTAAAGGGGAGAACTCTTACCCACCTCTCACTGGTTTATGTGCTCCCTCCAGCTACAGGAACAGCTGTTCCTGCTTGCCCCATTAGGTACAGTCCTGGCTTGTTTTAATCAGCACCTTCAGATGTTACCCTCTTCCCTCCACTCAAACACACACACACACACACTTTGGCTCACAGTGGTTCAGTAGCTCTGTGATAGTTCTAGATTAGGATCATGCACATTTGCCAAGGCAGGCTTCACACAGGAAGCAATTTTTAAATAGCTAACTAACAACCTCTCAAAAACACAGGATAATGGAAAAGATGGCAGACCTTCAGGAAAAATAACTTGTTTCTAAACAGGGATTCTAATTTAATCCAGCATTGATATAACAGAGAAGCAAAGAGTGATCACACACACATCAGTATAAACCTTGAACACCTGTATATCATGAGCAAGACATGCAGCACTACACAAAAGGGAAGACATATAAAGATACTACAATTCAGTTGCTAAAAGTTAGCATTACCACTTTCTCTCATAAAATCTAGGCATTATGGTACAGTAACTAAATCAGAAATAGGTGAGTAACCTATTATTGGTAATAAATGACATCACCATTCACTGTTCCTCTTGTTTTGGTGTCTTAATACAAATTTATTGATAACAATAATGTAAGTAGAGTCACAAACAAATGTAATTTTTAAATTGCTGCTGTCCCTTTAAAATCTCTCCAAAACCAGAGTCTAGCAAATCCTTGAAGACCATATAACTTTTCCTAATGTTGAAAGTAAAGACTTTTGAGGGTAGAATGTTAAGTAGTACTTACTGGAAAGAAATTGAGATCCCTGTTTTGTTTTAAAACTGTGTTTAAGGTTTTCTTGACTGTCTTATATGTCTTTATAAAAGATCTCAAACAATAATGGGAAGACAAAAAAATTGTGAAATCCTAAAAGTTAATATCCCTTTACCAAATTCTTGAGACAAGCAAAATCCTATTATAACCAGTGTTGCTCATTGTGAGACAATCAGAAGTATGCACTCTCTCTGATGATTGGAAGCCTGTTATGTACACCAACCAGCTTCCTCTCTGGTTTACTTAGCTTCTATTTAGCTAGCAAACAAGTCATTTTATTGCATTTCCACATTTCCTACATAACTGATTTAAATCCTACAATAGTTTTCTATTTCACATTTTAAACTAATACATTTGGATTCACTTACTTTTGAGTCAGCTTTTAAGATAAATCTTTTGAACTAGTATATCTGCAAAATAGGAAATGTCAGGGTTTTTTAAGTATCTATTCAGTAGAGTAATGATAACTAATGAATGGGCTCTCAAGTATCAACTACAGATAATGAGGTCTTTCATGATGATATAGCTATGTATCTTCAACAACTCTAGACATTGAAAATTAGTCTTTGCACAGCTCAGACGTTAGATGAAAGTAAGACTTAAAAAAATCTAACCCTTTAAAGTAAGAATTTAAATCCTAACTTTGGGGAATTGTTTTCTTCTAGATCACATGTTTTCAATGCATTGGTAAAATAGATTTAAGTGAAAGAGAGACACAACTGGCATTCTGTCATACTAGACATCAGTTGCAGAATTAGAATGATTTAGCAGTATATTGAAAAGAACCATAATACTCCTAGTTGTAGGTAAATTTACTTTAACTGGATTATCTAAACTTTGATATTCTATTTCAATGAAACTCTGGCTCCAGGCCTCCAGGCCTGCTAATAGAATTGCTATTCCTTAAACAACCACCTACATTAAATAGAATTGGTTAATTTTCACAGGTTTCTATAGCAAGCCAGTCCTTGCTCTGTTTAGTAAGGTATAGCTAAATTGACTAAATTAAAATGAGGGTTCCTCAAATGTAAAGAGACAAATATTCTAATAGATACTTCATGAGCAGCTTTTTCTGTAAACATAGCCACAGGCTCACTTGGACACTAACAGCACTGCAAGCCAAAGTGTCCTCTAAAAGATAATACTAAAGTTTTAAGCTAACAGGATGGATTTCTCTAGAGGTTCTCATACTTCATTACGAACCCCTTTATCGTTCAAAACATTAACTATACTTGAAATATGAATGTAAATTATGTACAACAGGTTTTTAAAAAGTTGCTCTATCCGTATAAGAATCCTACAAGAATAACTTTAAACCGTTCTCTGAAAAAAAAGCTTCCTAATTAAGTCTATTACTGATTCCATCAATAGCATAATTAATAGGTATAAGCAGTAGAAGTTTAATAGGATTTATTTCTAATATAATATCTCATTTTAGTCTTAACACAACACCAAAAGGATTATTTCTTATTAGGATAGTTCACAGTAATAAAATCCTCACTTACCCTGCTAGAGTAATTACAAACATCTGTACAACATTAACACAAAGATTGTGAGAGCTCCTAAGAGGGATACATTAAGTTGCTTACATAAAAGAAATCAAAATCTACCCTATGTTTGGGAAAGCATTAGTGATTGGTTGTAAAAAAAAAATCATCATGGAAAGTCACAGTGAGACTTCAAGTACACAGCAGATATAAATAATGCTCATTTGCTACTTTAGGACTTCAGCTGTTGGCAATCTTAACCAAACTAAGATTTGAAATGATTCCATCTCATACCTAGCTCAAATGTAACTTTAACTGATTTGATGTTTTTGCTGGTTTCTAATGCAAAGTTCTTGTTCATAAAGTAAGATTAAAAACCCCAGACCCAGTTTTATGGTTTTCCTTTAAGCTCGGTGCCATTGTTCCCAAATTGACTGTGGATACATTCTAAGGTCAGTGAACACATTGTCATAGGTATAAAAAAGTGCTGGCTTTTGGGGATGAGTTGGTTTGAGTTACTGTAGTTTTAGGGCAGTAGAATAGGACTGAGAACCAGTAATTTCTGGGTTCTAATCCCGCTCTATCCTTGACTTGTGTAGATTTTTTGCAAATCATTTTTTAAAATTAATTAATTGATGTTAATCCAGAATTTTGGAAATACAAAGCATGATATAAATACTAAGGCCTCAGTGTGACGAACATGCCTGAGAATAATTTTATTCATGTGTATGGTGCTATTAAAGTCAGTGGTGCTACTCACCTGTATGTTAAGTATGCATGATCAGATCTGTTGTTATTGCTACTACACAAATTATTTAAAGTAGTAGATGTTTACCTGGAGTCCTTAGGGAAGTTTGCCCATTCCCTACAGATCTTAGCTTCCTCACCATTTGAAGTGCAGTAGATAGTGTTTTCACTGGCTTTCCTCTTGAGGTTAGTGACGAAGACCACTGGTAAAGTTGGTTATAAAATGTCAGTAGGTAGCTGATGAATCTAGGAAGGAACTCCACACTTTTTTTTGGGGGGGGGGGAGGGTCCTCTGGCAGTTCTTAATGCCTTCTCCTTGGCCCCACCACATCTTTTCAAGACAGCAGGCTTCTTCTCTCCACCACTTTCATGTGAGCAGCTTACTGGGGAAGCGCTCAAACGTTCTGCTGGATAGCTATAACATTGTTGCATGTATTCCCTGTAGTCTGCCACTGAGACAGCTGTGCACTCTAGCTGAGGGAGGAAACAGGGACCAGTGGATAGGCCACTTGACTGAGAGGCAGGAGACCTGGAGCCTATTTCCACTTTGCCACACCAAATAAGCCACTTATCTTTCTGTCTATTTCCCCCACCTATAACAGGAAGTTAATGTTACTCAGCCATCTCTTGGAAAGTGATCTGACACATGTGGAGGAAAGGCTTGTCTAAGAGCAAGGCATTATTGGTGTTTAGATATGGCAAACTGCCCTACAACTCCATGAGTAAGTCCATTGATTGATTAGATATTATTAGCACCCCTGTAGACCAAACGATATAACGATAAGCTACTACAACTCTGTGGGGTTTTCAAAAGCGATATGTCCTTTAGATAGTGATCTCGTAGGCTAGTATCTTTCATAGAGATCTAAGGTGCCAGCAGCAAACTTCCTTTCACAGGCTATTTGATCCTACATAGGGGTAGTGGACAAAATGTGATGTGACATTTACTTTATGCAAGTCAGAGAAATGGATGCCACTTTTTAAAAAAATCATTACTAAAGGGATTGGACCATGTGGTCTGGGAGACCTCAATAATAGAAACAGTGAAAAGTTAGGCCCTACTCCTACAATTGGGTCCATGTAGGCATACGGGGCTGCTGGTTTCCCTGAGACCTCTTTGTTTGTCCATCCCTGCAACTTCTTCTAACTACTCCTATATAGAGCCTAGATCTGGTTCTTCCTTGTAATTGCCTTACCAGCATGGGATCCTTCTCATCATCTTCCCATTCATTCCATACTTCCAATAAAATTGGGTGGAGGGGCGGGAGTTCACAGGAACTTCATTTTACCAGGCATTCAGAACTTGAACCTGAGCCTGCAAACACTTATGCATGTGAAAAGCCCCATTGAATTCAATAGAACTATTCACTTGTATAAAACTAGGCATGTGTGTGAGAGCTCAGGATTGGGACCCCTATTTAAAGCGTCACCTGCCTTTTTTGTCTCTCCAATGTTAGCCACTACATTGCTAGTGACTTCACTGAGGGTACGAAACAGTAATAATGCTGTCCTGCCTGTTGACAGTTCTAGTTTTTCAAGCATACTGATATAATCACCTCTTTGAAATGCTGATGAATGTGTTGTGACATGGTTTCATCAGCACAGCTACTATAAAGGAGAACACTGCCTCTCCACCTTATTAACGTTCTCTGGGAGACACAATAGAGGAGTGACTAAGAGAAAACCATGAGATATGATTTAGCTGAGCTTTCAAAAAGCCTTTGAGGGAATCCCTTGCAAGAGGCTATGAAGGCAACTAAACAATCACAGGATGAGAGGTACAGATCTGTCATGGATTCCCTGCAAAAAAAAACAAAGAATTAAATAGCTAATTTTCAAGCTTGTCTGCAATTTACTCATGCTGGGTGTAGGCTTCTAGGGCAAGAAGCCAGGCCAGCCACTAACCCTGGGCTACCCCCAGGTGTAGACTATTTGCTCAGATTAGCTACAGCTTCTCTCAGGATCCTCTCATTTTTGAAGTTTAAGTAATTTCAGTGGTAACATGGAGGGTCCCTGGACCTCAGGCCTGGATGACTCATTCTAGGTAAGCCTTCTCCCTGGGTTCTATTTGCTTCTGTTTGGTCTTTTTCCATTGTAGGTGAATTACTGTGGGAAGGAGGAAAAGTCTGCACTGGCTTCCTCTCAGTCCTTGAAGCAGGTGAAACAGCTTATGAATGGATGAGTGATAGGGAAAGAGAACAGTAAGGGAAGTAGAGAGATTGTTTCCCATTAGTTAGTACCTGCTTCTCCTTCCTTGAAAGTTATAGTGCAAGGCTAGGGATCAAGTGGAGATAGTGCATGGGTTTGTGGTATGGGCTTTGCTCTCACTGATGCTGGATTATTTCCTGACATTGACATATTAACACCATGTTTAAAATGTAATTTGTTCATGCAAAGCAGATTGAAATAGTTCACCTATGTATGTTTAACGTAAGGCCTGCTACTTTTGTATTTCTATATGGAATTTTGCTCTAGCTGTCAGTACTGTAGAACCTGCTAATTCCTAGGCCTGGTTGTTTTGTAGAACAGGAAGACAATGTTAAGGAAGCCATGGAGAGACTTCCAGCAAACAAGAAATGTCCAGAGAGTCACAATTTGGCACAAAAGAGACTGGTTCAAAAAGTGAATAAGTGTATTCAAGTTGACATGGATGTAGAAAAGGAGTCTCTAAGTGCAGATCAGCACACTGCTACCCCTCCTGAAACACCAACCCTTCCACTGCAGCCACCAAGAACTTCAGATAACTCTCTCTCTTCCCACCTACCAACCTGTTCAGCTCTACCAAGGCCATGTACATCTCCACTTCCTGCTCTGCCACCATCACCACTGCCCCCTCCTCCTCCGTGGCTTTGCACGGGGCAAAGTATGACACCTCTGGTGCCTGGCATGGGACCCATGCCACCCCCTCTTCCCTTATCATGCAGTAATGCTGCACGATATGATGCTTCTTGTGGACGTGAAAATCGGCCTTGCCCTATGAAGGTAAAGATACCAACATTACGAATGAAGCCTTTTGAATGGCAGAAGCTTCCCTCTGATGTGGTGAAAGGTACATGCTTGTAATGCTGCATTCATTTAATTACTGTAAAACTCTTTAAGAAAAATGTTGCTAGGAAAGGTTAGGCAAGCAGCTCTATGTGGGTGGCTCCTTACAGCTGCTCCGAGTCCCAGTGAAGCAAGCATCCCGCTGCATAGAGGGGCTTAAGAAACTGGGGGTTTAGTTAGTGAACAATAGAAATATTTGCTTGCATGATAGGCCTTGTGGAAGAAGCACAGGTCTGAAAGTTATAAGATCTGTGTTCAGTTTCTGGGTCTGCTAAAGATGAACTTTGACATGTCACTGAACCTCTCTCTTTGCCTGTTTCTCGTCCATAAAATGGGGTTAATACAGAGACTGGTTGAGATGCCACTATTTTAATGTTTATAAAGCTTTTTGGATGGAAGGCTCTATAATACCACTTTAATTTAGTGAGAATAATAAGGCTTTAGCAATTAACTTTACTTCTGTGTGTTTTAATTGACAGTCTTACCTTATCATTTTTTATGGGACCAGTGAAACAGATCTTGCACTACCAGAAAACGTCAGTCACCAGCCCATTTCTAGGACAGTTTATGCAGCCTTAGGGAGTCTTGAAGTATTTTAGGCAGAGATGTTAACCTAATTTTAGCTCAAAGTCCTGTGCATGCATGTTGCTACTCTGCAATATGTAGCAGGTCAGCTAGAGCAAACCGAAGTTAGTAACACCCATTTAGCTCAGCTGCTGTCTTCAGTTTTTCTAATGACAAGTGGCTGTAATTCTCCTGGTTTAATTAACCTTCAAACTTTTGGGATATTATCTGTGGGAACTGCCACTCTTAAATAATTTCCCAGTGTTTCCCTTCTAGTAAGTAATATTGCTCGGAAAATGATGTGCTGAGTTTTCGGGTGTCTCTGTAGCCAGTTCTGTTGCCTTGTCTCTTTCAGAAAGTCACTCCATGTGGGCTTCAGTGACCAGCCGTGGCAATGACTTTATAGAGCCCGATTACACAAGCATAGAACAACTCTTCTGTGTTTCACAAACAAGCCCCAAGGAGAACACAGCACCCAAAATAAAGGAACCAAAAGAGGTAATTGGGCATGCCCACTCCTGGTTATGGCAAAGATCATGGAAATGGCTCGACTAAAATGAAAGATTTCTTTTTATTTGTGGTTGTCTCCTGTATTTTTAAACCATAGTATGCTCTTTATTCTTATTAGCCTTTCATAACACAGTAAGATGCCTGGGATACATTCCTTCCCAGTGCCCTTGATAGCCTGAGAGGGCAAATGATAGACAGTGTTACAGCAAACAATATTTCATTAGCTCCAATGAAGTTAGATGCAGTCTAGTGGGTGGGTACCTGCTAGGAATCAGAAGCAGGGGGTACTCTGCACTCTTACAACCTTTGGACAAATGACTTCACCTCACTGTGCCTCAGTTTCTCTAGCTGTAGGCTGACGATAATCATACTTGCACTCCTTTGCAAATTGCTTTGAGCTTAACTTATGAAAACTGCATATCAGTAATAGAAACCAGACAGACTAAAATCAAAACGCTCTTGCCTAGGTTTTTATTAAAATCAAGGAAAATATTTCTTCTCATCTGATTGTGTTTTTTTTTAACACAGATCACATTTATAGATATGAAGAAAAGCCTCCTTTTGAACATATTTTTGAAGCAATTTAAATGGTAAGATTTGATGAGTATCTCGTTTGAATAAAATACAGCAATGGTATGCAAATCAGTTCAACAGAAATATTTTTGGATTTACTAAAATAGTGATACTCAGACCTCAGTGGCTCAGAAGCCAATTAGTGATCAGCATTACCCAAAAGAGCCCCAGTAGTGTGAATTCATTGTTTCATTTACTGTTATACTATATATATTTATATTCATATTCAAACAGTATGATGGGAAATATTTACTCCAGTTGGCATAGCAGCTATGATTTTGCAGAACCAACACCAGAATTTTTTTGGGTTCACATCAAATATATCTTGTTTCACCACGTGTGGGACAGCAGGGTGAGGTCAAGAGCGGGTTTGGATAAAACATTCTGGTTTGGGCCCATTCCAAACTAGTGAAATGTCTGTGTCAGCAGGAGAGTTGGTTTTTGCTTTGAATTCTCTGAAAGCTGGTGGAGGGAGGGAAAATCTTTCCCTGTGATACTGGAAATTCAACGAAACTAAAAATGGAGCCCTCTAGGTTCAGTGTGCAAGCTAATAAAGTTCAAAACATCACCAAGAAACATAAACAAATGGTGACAACTACATTCTGCTTCTAAAATTCTTCCAACTGTAATAATCTAAGAAACGTATCAAGGACCTGTCTTGACAGTGTCTCTCTTAGTATCATCCTATTTTTCTAGCACACCTATGATCCTAGTAGTAAAGTTAGGTAAGCGCAGTAGTGGAGAAAAAGCA
The DNA here is from genome assembly GCA_007922155.1 of Mesoclemmys tuberculata. Taxonomy (NCBI): domain Eukaryota; kingdom Metazoa; phylum Chordata; order Testudines; family Chelidae; genus Mesoclemmys; species Mesoclemmys tuberculata. The sequence goes on along the minus strand of ML675611.1, from coordinate 17,843,886 downwards.
GTAACTTCCATTTTGATCTTAATTTTTTACTGCTGTGATATTAGCTGCAGAATCGGTTCCTCTTATTTTTGGCATGTTGCTCCTAGTTATACAGTTGCTTCTAAGCATGTTTTTTGTGCAGCTCAAATGAAGAGGTTGCTGACATGATTCAGAGAGGGGACAGGACCAGGTTTGATGCTGACATTCTGAAGCAGCTAATTAAGTTACTGCCTGAAAAGCAAGAGGTAATTTCACTATTTATTTGTTCTTACACATCTACAGTGGGCTTGATTCTGTATAAAATACAAACAAAGTCCCAGTCCCAGCTCTTAAGATATTACAGTGTAAGGGACAGATTCTACAACCAGATCCAAAGGTGCTCTAAAAGATAATGTATCTTCTCATTTGGAGCCGATTGCAGGATCTGGCACTGAAGCAAAGATTAGACAACAGCACCTTGAGAGATTTGGAGTAGATATCACTTATAAGCACAGTGGTCCTCTTTTACATTGGGTGGGTAATGGTGTAACGTGAAAATACATTCTTGGAAGAAGCCAGTTTTCCAGAGGGACGTTAGTGATAAGGAGTGAGCCTTTAAGTTCAAAAGTGGCTCCCTAACTCAGGTGTGTATTAATATTTATTTGTATTATGGTAGATCCTCAGACCCTCCCCAGTCATGAACCAGGAAGCCATTATGCTAGATGCTGTACAAACAGAACAAAAAGATGATCTCTTCTCCAAAGAGCTTATAATCTATATGCATTTGCACTCACAAAATGGCCTTGCATGCCCAGTTGATCACATTATTCATGTAAATATTCAAGGAGGGTGCAGCATAGGCAATCAATTTTGAAAAGTGGGCCCTGTATGAATATGGAAACCAAATGCAATGATTAGTGTTAACTGATTTATTCCTTGTTAGATAGAGAGTCTGAAATCCTACAAAGACAAAGCAAAACTAGCAAATGCAGACCAATTTTATGTCCTCCTCCTTGGGATTGCTAGGTAAGGGAAATTTTCATTGACTTCAGTGTGTGCGTGAGTGAGAGAGAGAGAAATGATCATCAACATTGGTCATCGCTGGGGTCTGAGCCCACAACACTAGAATCATGTGCCTCTACTGCTTAACCTTAAGGAGTAACCCCTCTATTTGCAAACTGTGGTAGATTCCTTTCTTCTGTGCACCAGCCACTATCAAGCGTCACATAACAAACACACACTAAACACTTGCATCTGACGAAGTGTGTTTCTGCCCACGAAAGCTTATACCCAAATAAATGTTAGTCTTTAAGGTGCCACAGAACTCTTGTTGTTTTACACACTAAAGAGTGGATTATTTGTGTGCCATGCAGTGTTGACCAGAGCAGCAGCCTTCCTGAATTAAGTGGGCAGACTGGCAGATGTACAGTAATCTTTGTACTATTTATGAGAACAATGTGACGTGTTTGTAAATTGTGGTGGTGCTGTATGAAAAATCTGAAGGTCTGACTCTTCTGCATTTGCAGAGAGACTCTTTTTTAACGTTCTGCTGTAGAACTGTATTTTATATTTGTCTCAGTGCATTTGTTGCTTTAAAATAACTCTTTTAAAATGCTTTCTTGGCTATTCCAATGTTTTTATACATTACTGTGGATCACTTTGCATTACCGTGAAGGATTCAGGATTTCCATGCTGGCAAGTATTACTCCTCATTTAAGCAGAGAAACACAAATCTCACCCAGAGCTGTACAACAGGAAGCAGTATGGTCTAGTGGACTGGGACTCAGGAGACATGGGCTCTTTTCCCAGATTTGCCATTTGCCTGCTGGGTGATCTTGAGCAAATCATTTCACCGTCCCATGCCTCAGTTTCCCCATCTGAGACCTACAGATGAAAAGTGCGATACAAGAGCTAGGTATTATTCTTATTTATTATTACCGTCATTGCAATGGTGTGTTTTTCTTGCATAGGTTGCAATATGATGTTGCCTACATGCGTGTTCTGGGAGGGGAGATTATAATTGTTTATAGGACACTTGTCTACATGTCTCTGAGATGGTTTGATTTATTTATAATTTAATCCTATGAGAGAAATATCTCATGTGATGGCATTAAAGAGAACAAAATAACACTTATTGCTGAACTAAGACCAGCACATGACGGTGTCAGGCTAGACGTGATTCTGCTAAGCATGCCTGTATTTCTTGCATTGACTTTCTCTGTTAGCTACCAGTTGCGTATTGAATGTATGCTGTTACATGAAGAGACAGGCATTCTGTTGGATTTGCTACGACCCAAAGCACAAATGATCCGGAGAGCCTGTGAAAGTAAGTTGGATGCAATTGCATCAATGCTTTGTGCTCAAAGCCAAGTGGAAAAATTCACTGTTAGTTGAAGTGAAATGATGACACCGTATCGTAGAACCTGGGGAAGATGGGACTCTTATTATCTGAACAGGAAGCTCCTGTGGGAGCACTGGCCGCAGATTCCCATCTCTGGAATACTTGATATAGAACTGCACTTTATACAGTCCAGCTCTGAGGTGGAACACACACAATGGAGGACTGCTTCTAGCAAATTGTGAGTAAAATATAGGTGTGCTGGCTAACTCCTACCAAAGATCTCCATTAGTGAGGGGGAAGTCCCAAATTCTACATATATGACCTTTTTGTTTGTTTTATGTTGTTGTTGGCTCATTTTTTGTGTAATTTTTTTAACCATAGGGAACATGCACAGAAAAATACCTGACATTGACCTTTTTGGCCTGATGCACTTGAGAAATTGTTCAAGCAGCTCGTCGTCCTACTGATCGCTTTATACACAGACATACTCTAAAGTTAAAAGGAAGATCAACTTTCCACACAACTATACATCCAAGCCTACTTCTGCCACTTTTGTTCTGCTTCTCTATTCCTGTTTCTTTTTGCACTGGACAAACAAATCCTATGCCTGGCATGTTTCTAAAGCCATAAAAATACTGGCTCTGCATAATCTGAGACAACAGCTTTTTGCAAACCCTGTTTGAACTTCAGGAAAATCTAATTTCAAAGCACTTCATTGAATAAACCATCCATTATTATTTTTTTCAGCACTTCTTACCAGTCACCGACTGCCAGTTTTCTGTCAGTTGATTCTTAAAGTTGGAAACTTTCTGAACTACGTAAGTAAGCCTTTTTGAAATTATTACATTTTTTATATCTGGAAAAATATAATTGAAATCTGGTCTCCTGTGTATGTAATAAATTATAAATAACAGAAATTGAATAATGGAGCCTTTTTTATTTTAAGCTGAAACAAGGATTTTATTTTCTCTCTCTTTTAGGGGCGTCACACTGGAGATGCTGGTGGTTTTAAAATTAGCACTTTGCTCAAACTCACAGAAACCAAAGCAAACCAAACTCAGATTACTCTGCTCCACCATATTTTGGAGGTACCACTAACGTTTCTTATTCAGAAGTTAGTTTTGCATGTAATATATTTCCAGACATACATTCAGCTGATGTTAATGTGCTCTAATTTCAAATGTACCCCACTTACATTTTAAGATCTGCTCCTGTACCTGTTTGGAAACAATGGGAACTTTGCCATTGATCTCAATGAGATAAGATCAGATCCAGACTTACTGACATCCCCTGAGACTCCCCTCCGTGCTCGACAGAATCCTCCAGCCCCATCACCCTGCTGCAGGGCAGAAACTCTGAGCTCCCCATTCCAGTCTGGGAGGTGGAAAAGGGGGAAGGGAATAGGGGCCTCTGTGAGAGGCACTTTAACTGTAAAAGAGCCACATGCAGCTCACAAGTCACAGTTTGGCCCCACTTTCATATAGAGCACTGTCGAAATTATACCAAAGTCCTTTTCTTGACATAACATAAGAATGGCCATAATGGGTCATACCAATGATCCATTTAACCCAGCATGCTGTCTTCCGAAAGTGGCCAGTGCTAGATGCTTCAGAGGGAATGAACAAAGAACACAGGGCAAGTTATCATGTGATCCAGCCCCTGTCATGCACTGCTGGCTTCTGGTAGTCAGAGGCTTGAACGCACCAGAACATGGGGTTTATCCTTGACCATGTTGGCTAATAACCATAGGTCTGTCAATCTTCCATGAACTTACTTATTCTTTTTTTAACCTAGTTATACTCTTAGCCTTCACAACATCCCCTGGCAATGAGTTCCTGCAGATTGACAGTGCATTGTGTGAAAGTACTTCCTTCTGTTTCGTTTAAACCTATGCCTATTAATTTCATTGATTCTTGTGTTATGGGAAGGGGTAAATAACACTTCTTTATGTCAGGATATGCCTGCTACCATAATGAGAATAGACTGTACTACCTGTGACTCATCAAACCCAGTGCCTTGTGGGTAGCCCAGGAGGGTGAAAAGCTAAGGGAGTAACCCTGACAGAAAAGCCCCACTGCTTTGTGGGTGAAATTGGTGGAATGTAGGGCTATGAGAGTAAACGCAGACAAAAAATCCAATCCTGCAGTGGACCGGGGTACCAGATCTGTTGGTTCTTTCTCCTTTCTAGACTTTACTGGTGATGCTGAGAGGGGGGAGGTCCTGATGCATGGACAATTTCAGGACCTCCATGTTATCTGCCCAGGCTTGTGCCCTGGAGAAGTACTCCAGCTTTACCTTGAGTGTCGACACAATATGGGAAGCAGCAGTGACTGGTTTTAAGCCCTTATTCGGTGTAGAGTTGAGAGCCGAAGGCTGTCTCTTATTGGTGGGAGAGATCCTTGTATCTCACAGGACAATTACCACCCACCATAAAACTGGGAAGCCCCCAGAAATGTGACAAATGTGGTAGAGGTTCTCTCTCTCAAGTGGCTGCCATAAGACTAACTGAACAAATTTTTCACCTCCAGGGTGTATACCCATGGTCTCTCAAAACTGAAGGATGCCTACTACTACTAAGTAACACTTCTTTAGTTACTTTCTCCACTCATTTAAGTTTTTATAGACCTCTGTCATAATGCCCCTTAGTCATCTCTTTTCTTATCTGAACAGTCCCAGTCTCTTTAATCTTTCTTCATGTGGAAGCTGTTCCATGCCTTTAATCATTTTTGTTGTACATTTTCCAGTTCTAATCTCTTTTCAGAGATGGGATGACCAGAACTGCACGTAGTATTCAAGGGGTGTGTGCATGTGCACCATAGATTTATATAGTGGGATTATGAAATTTTCTGTCTCCTTTTCTATTTCTTTCTTAATGGTTCCGAACATTCTGGGTTTTTTTTACTCCTGCTGCACACTAAGCAGATGTTTTCAGAAATCCACCTATAATGACTCCAAGATCTTTCTTCAGTGGTAACAGTTAATTTAGACCCCCATCATTTTGTATGTATAATTGGTATTATATTTTCAACATACATTACTTTGCATTTATCAACATTGAATTTCATCTGCCATTTTGTTGCCCAGTCACCCAATTTTGTGAGATCCCTTTAACTCTTTACAGTCAGCTTTGGACTTAACTATCCTGAGTAACTTTGTATCATCTGCAAACTTTGCAACCTCATTGTTTACTCCTTTTTCCAGACCATTTGAGTGTGTTGAACAGCACTGGTCCTAGTACAGATCCCTGGGGAGGGACCCTGCTAATTCCTTCTCTCCATTCTGAAAATTGCCCATTTATTGCTACCTTTTGTATCCTGTCTTTTAATCAGTTATTGGTCCATGAGATGACCTTCCCTCTTATCCCATTACTGCTTACTTTGCTTAAGGAACTTTGGTAAGGGACCTTGTTAAAGACTTTCTGAAAGACCATGTACACTATAGCCACTGGATCACCATTGTCCATGTGCTTGTTCACCCCTCAAAGAATTCTAATAGATTGGCAAGGCATGATTTCCTTTTACAAAAGCTTGTTTAATATAATATCTCCTTGCTGCTCCCTTTGTCTTCTCCCTATCTTTGTAGCTTCATTCATGTTGTTCCCATGCTTGGGCCAGTTTGCCAAATGAAATGAATTTTCTGTCCTCTATTAGTGAGAGACAGGAGGTCAGGTTCTTGCAGCACACTGGACTGCTAGTGTACATTGGTCACAAACCCTGGGGAGCATTACACCAGCAAAAGGTGACCCTGCGAGTTCTGTAGAGCTGAAAAAGAGGCTTATGTGGCCCTCAAACTCTCTGGTGCTGGCGAGATAGGAAAAGGGGATGTGGTTAGAAGAAAAGTGTGTTCTGGATGATCCTTTGCCATGCCATTCTTGGGTTATTTTAGGTGTAATAGGCCAGCACAAACCAGAACAGTCGTCAGGTTGCTTTGTCAACAGAGTGCAACAAGATTAGCATCTTTGGGAACACACTAGGATCAGAGCAATTCAAAGGAAACTTTATGCACACACCTCTGATTTGATTACTGTGCATTTTGGCTCTGCCCAAAAATCTGGCCAAAAGGATGTAGTCACGTTTCTTGTTTGGTGTTTGGAGGGTACAGCATATAGCACTTACTGTTAAATTCAGCATTTACCCTATAAGTACCAATTATCGGATTACAACATAGTAGAGTCAGACAAGCTGATACTCCCCACATGTACAACTATGAGACTGTTAAAGACAATGGTGTAATAACAGGGATAAATTTATCTCAATACATGTAAACTGTACTTTCTGCGTTCTGCCTTTTTAAAACTAAGCATCTCTGTGCCTACATGTGTAAAGAAATTGACTATACAAAATAAAAACATTTCACTTACATTTTAGGAAGTTGAAAAAAACCACACGGATCTACTGCAGCTTCCCAATGACCTTGACTGTGTTTCAAAGGCAGCAGGGTATGACCTGTTTTTTTTTAATCTTTAAAGGTGGGATCCCACAAAGGTATTTAAATACACAAACCCCAGACTTAGGTACCTAAAATAGGAACGTAGGCACAGTATTCTTATCAGCAAGTTAAAAAAGTATGGGTTGGATGAATGGACTACAAAATGGATAGAGAACTGGCTACAGCAAAGGGCTCAACGGGTACTGATCAATGGCTCCATGTCTAGCTGGCAGCCGGTCATAAGTGGAGTGCCCCAGGGGTCGGTCCTGGGGCCAGTTTTGTTCAACATCTTCATTAATGATCTGGAAGAGGGGGTAGATTGCACCCTCAGCAAGTTTCTAGATGACACTAAGCTAGTGGGAATGGTAGATACCCAGGAAAGGAGGGATAGGATATAGAAGGACCTACACAAATTGGTGGATTGGGACAAAAGAAATCTGATGAGGTTCAACAAGGACAAGTGCAGAGTCCTGCACTTAGGATGGAAGAATCCCATGCACAGCTACAGACTGGGGACTGACAAGGTAGGCAGCAGTTCTGCAGAAAAGGATCTGGGGGTTACAGTGGATAAGAAGCTGGATATGAGTCAGCAGTGTGCTCTGGTTGCCAAGGCTAATGGCATATTGGGCTGCATTAGTAAGAGCATTGCCAGCAGATTGTGGGAAGTGATTATTCCCCTCTCTTCGGCATTGATAAGGCCACATTTGGAGTATTGTGTCCAGTTTTGGGCCCCCCACTACAAAAAGGATGTGGACAAGTTGGAGAGAGTCCAGTGGAGGGCAACAAAAATGATTTTGGGGCTGAAGCCCAAGACTTATGAGGAGAGGCTGAAAGAACGAGGCCTGTTTAGTCTGCAGAAGAGAAGAATGGGGGGGATTTGCTAGCAGCCTTTAACTACCGTAAAGGGGGTTCAAGGAAGGATGGAGCTAGGCTGTTTTCAGTGGTGGTAGATGACAGAACAAGGAGCAATGGTCTCAGGTTGCAGTGGGGGAGGTCTAGCTTGGACATTAGGAAAAAGTTTTTCACTAGGAGGGTGGTGAAGCATTGGAATGGGTTACCTAGGGAGGTGGTAGCATCTCCATCTTTAGAGGTTTTTAAGCTGCGGCTTGACAAAATCCTCGCCAGGATGATTTAGCTGAGGATAGTCCTGCTTTGCGCAGGGGGTTGGACGAGATGACAACCTGAGGTCCCTTCCATGTTCCACTATGGATAAATAATGAGAGAAAAAGACTGGACCCAGGGCCTCCCACCTCCTAGGGGGCTGATCATAACCACTAGACAACAGCGTCATTTTCTTTCTCTCTCTCTTTTTGCCCAATGACAAAGTATTTATTCACAGAGGAACATAGTCAATGAGGGAGCACCACATTAAATTAGCTTTGTAATTAGCATTGATTTAGGCTGTCTGCATTTCTAGAAACTGACATTCAAGGAGTCTGCAGCTAGTAGCTGAGAGAAACTGTAAATCTGGAGAAGGACTCACATGGTTAAATAGTTGCTAAATAATTAAATGCAAAGAGCATATTGATTTTAAGAAAATAGGTAGTATTTTGGTTTTAGCTTAAATTCTGAAGAAGTAGCTTGCTAATGCTGTTGAGAATTTCGCCTTGGAATTTATGTCAAAGTGTATATGTTCCATTAGCTAAAGCTCAAATTTTTGTTTATAGTTAGTATAAAGCATATTCATTATATATATATTTATTTATTAATGTAATGGTACTGTGATTAAGCCTCCCCTTGAGAGTTTTCAAAACAAATTTGCAAACCAAATACCCTGTTGATTTAAATAGCTATCTAGATTTTTATTGGTAAATATGAAGTGTGTGGTGGATGGCTTTAATGCTGCTTTAGCATTGGATGTACAGAACGATTCTGCTTTCCATTATGTTGATATGATACTTTGCCTACCATGAAGGGATAGCCAGAAACTGGAAAGTATGTTGGGCCCCTATGCTGTGACCACATATGCTTTTCAGGTTCATCACAAGTGCAGAGGTCCACCCGTTGGGATGATGTTGCAGAATTGGGATTTCATAATCTTTCCTCTATTAACAAAACAGGCTAGTCTTTGTATTATTTGCAATCCTCCTTGGCTTACCACCTTCCTGGGGAATTTTCAGAACCAACTTTGAAGTTATGAAGGTGGAGGCAGCTGCCCATTTAAAGAAACTTTTGAAAATGGAGCATAATGTGTCATCAACAGATGATTTAAAAGTACAGTATGGAAAATCTATTCAAGTAAGTAACACAGTCTGATCCATCTCACACTTCCCTCTTCCAAAATGTCTTTTATCTCTTGGAGGTCACAAATAGAACAGAGGAAGGGGGTGTCCCTTTATACTTAGATGGAAGGGGGGTCCTGAACTTTTTTTTCACAGTTAATGCACAGTAACAGTATGGAAGTGGTCGAGAACTACTGGTCTATTTAATCCCCCAAAAGCTACAATTAAAGCTAGGATTCTACAGTATACAGCTGTATCACTGTGGCATGACATCCTCTAGCAATGAGGAGTTGATGTGGGTTTACTTGAAAAGCTGTTCATGTTCCTGAAGAACAGCAAGGTTCTTTTGTATGTATTTATAAGCACTGATTCTCATGGGTCCAATCTTATTCTGCTCAATTTAACATAACAGGATCAGGGTAAGCCTATGTTTAGAAAGTAGATGCAGCAACTTAAATAAAACTAAACCCTTTTATATGTACTCCATATCTCCAAAGTAAATAATTCCTTATCCTACCATCCTTCAGAGACTAGAATGTCATATTATGGAGAGGTACTCTTAAGGCAGGGTAATATTAATTAGCGGCAGGGAAGCAGTCATGTTCCTCATAAATTGTCTGCTTAGCGTGTCATGCTGGCCAGGAATTCTAAGAGGTTATGTTATGGAAGTGACGAGGGGCTGAGGGGGCTTTCCCTATAGTTGCACACTTTTGAGGAAAACCAGTAATGTAATTACAAATAAAGTAGAATACTGTAACCAGTTTTAACTTTTCATCAGTTACTATGTTTCCAAAGCAGGAAGTAGGTAGAGTTCTATTTTTCTAAAAGTTATTGCACTGATTTAACTATCCCTTGAGACTTCAGGGTAATTGAAATGCATGTTGCTTTTTCACTTAAATTGCATTGTAAATATGTCTCAGGACAGTATAAAACTTTCAAAAGGACTGGAGGAGGAGCTTGCCACCATTGAAAAGAAGAAGGCAGAACTTGCGGACTACCTCTGTGAAGATCGAAACAAATTGTCATTAGAAGATGTGTTTAACACAATGAAAACCTTCAGGGATTTCTTTCTCAAGGCACTAAAGGTGGTTTGCACTTGTGAATGCTTAGGGCTAGATTGTGATTTGAACTTAGTACCCGTGCTCAGACGTGTGAATTCCCTTTCCCTTTCAGGCCCCTTTACATCCTTATATGGGCTACCCAGGCCTTGGATCCAAGCACATATGAATGAATGGGGCTATTCACCTGCTTATATGCACCCTTCTCCCCCTGCCCCCTTCCCTCGCCCTCCAGAGCAGGTGTGCAGAAAACAGGTGAACAAACTAATACAAAAATCCACTCTTTGTAACAAAGAATTAAGGACACTCCAATCGGTTGGGCTGTCCTTAAAATGACTGTCTGGCCTCAGTGAAGTAGAAGCTAGCAATGTGTAACAGTGAGTAAGCAAAACTGATACATTTTTAGAAGGGAGTGAAGATCTTACTGAATATCAAGATTCAAAACATGGTAAGCTAGCCCTATCCTGTGTTTACTCTGAAGAGCCCTCATTCTATCACTCATCCCACTGTCCAGAATCTGAGCTTCAACAGTGGGTATCAAATGAAGAAGCATGTTTGGAAAGCTTTTGCTTATAAAACTGCAAATATCTCAATCAGCTCTTCTCTAGGTAACTTTTCTCTTGGATATTTTATTTTGCATTCTATATGATGTTTGAATGCAGGAAAACCAAGAAAGGAAGGAACAAGCTACAAAGGCAGAGAAAAGGAAGAAACCGCTTCAAGAGGAAGAAGTTAAACGGCAAAAAGGAGAATATGGAAAGATCAGTAAGTCAAATAAAAGTATTTTGGAATTATTTGCCATTTTTAAGAAGAATGTATGTCTATATAGATGTGGATGATCTGAGTGGTGACTGAAAAAGCATTGGTCAATTTTCTCAATCCTTGGCATTCTTATTCCATCCAAAATGCGAGGAAAAAGCCCTTTTGAAGCCCTTTTCACATATGGATGATAAAAAAGTCAACACCTCTTTTTTCTTAATCTCCTAACAGTGGGGCTAGATCTGAAAATAATCACTCACAGTAAACAATTTATTAGGAGAAAGAGGGGCTAATCTCAGTTTGGAGGCTGCTGATTTCTTTGCATTTCTTCTAACATTTGTTTTGCATCTTTTTAGGCTATAACTCCATTAAGGGATATTTGAAACTAAGCTGTGTTGATTAGTTAAGTTTGGCCAGGCAAATTACATTACTCTTCCCCTTCTCTGGCCCCTTCCCCTTCCCCCCCCATTAGGGCCCTGCCTCAGCAAATGCTTAAAGTTCAGCACATGCTTTGCTGAATAGGAACTGGATGACTTGCATTCTTAAAGTTAAGCATTCACCTAAGTGATAAGATTTGGGGCATGATGCATTTTTACTGTAAATGTGTGCATGTGTAAATTCAAAATTCCATTTATATTTTAAGTTTGTTACATAAAGGTCTCTGCCAGTAAAATTTGATCACTTGATTGTTCAAAGATTGAGTGTAAAATGGGCATTAGCACAGGTTCATTATTGGATCTCTCTCTCTCTCTCTCTCTCTCTCTCTCTCTCTCTTTATATTTTTCAACAAACTTTAAGTGGGAATCTGTGTCCAAAAACCCACAAATCTTCTTTAGCCCTTTTTTTTTTGGTAACAGTCGTTTCAGTTATGGATCTTTAGAAACTTCTAAAGAAAAATCTGAATGTTGATAACTAACCACAAGAGGGCCAAGATTGTCAATGGGCAGACTGTATTTCCAATATGTTGCATCTCATTAGCAAGTAAAAGTGGATTTAATGTAAACTTATATCTAATGTAGTCTTACTAATTAGAATAATTTACATTTTACTGTAAATACAAAAAGTAATTTAATGGAAAGTTTCTTAAATATAAGAATTAAGAGTGAAATTTACACACACACACCCATGCAGAGACAGCACAAGGCCCTATACACCATTTAAGATCACCAAATTGGGTTTAAGAGGGACTCAAGCAGTCATCCTCTGGGTATAACTAAATTTGAGTTAGGGAACATGGGCTGAAGTTTTGTCCTCAATATTTATTGCAGAAAATTGTATCTATCTACATCAGTACTTATGGGGACATCCTGGCATTCTTAGCTGCAATTCCTAATCACATCAAGTTTAAACAAAATAAGTTTGGGAACTATCAGCTCTGATAAAGTTAGAACCTGGGTGTTTGTCTTACTTAAGCTCCTCTGAAAATTCCCATTCTATGTATACAACTCAGACATTTTAGAATCATGGTAATGGTGTGCATATTTGTTGTAACAACTTTAAGGAAGAACAGTTGGATGGCGATGGATTAAGTGGAGTCCTATTAGCATATATTTACAGGATTCTTAGGCCCTGATGCAGCAAAGAATTAAGCACATGCTTAATTTTGCTCAGTGAGTAGTTCCAGTCTTTGCAGGATCAGGATCTTTAGTCTCTGACCTACTGACATGAATGACAGTTACAAGTTCCTTCAAGTCAGTATCTGGTTTCTGTACCTGTGCCTATAATTGAAGATCACATTTCTGTAGATGACAGACAGACAGGCCCTTAGCTAGAACTATCTCTCTGGGCTTCAGAGCACACTGCATCGAAGTGTTTTGATATGTATAATAATCTCACTCTTTATAGTTCCAAAAGGAAATGTGAGACCAGAAGCATGTGTCACTAATGCCTTATTAACAGATAAAGAAAGGCTTTCAGCTATGGAAAACTACTAGGAACAAGTCTGAGACAGAAATTGTTCCCAAACCCTCACCTACTGAAACTGGTAAGAGCATAGATCCAACTGCACCTTCAAAGTGGCTGCAACTGTTTAAAGGAAGCTTAGAGTTTAACAACACTAAAAAGATATAGGTTAAGATTTTAAAAGAAGTCCAAGAAAGTTAGGAAGCCAGCTCCCATTGAATTTCAAAGGTATTTAGGTACCTTGTTCCTTTAGGCTACTATTGAAATATCAGACATAAGTGATTTATTTGTGTTCTTTTTTTATGCTTTATAATGGACAAGAGATTGTTTCTCTGCTGCTTCATTTTTCTTTAGCTTCTGTTACTGCAGCTTCCATTACCTGAAGTTACCAGTCAGTTACATTGTTGAAGTGCATCAAACCAGCTTGCTTCAAGGAAGTAGTTTATATATTATGTGTGTGAGATGCTGAAATGCTTGTTGTGCTTTAATTAATCAAGTGAGAAAGATGAGCTCATTTTAATGCAAACATGCATATATGCACTTTCCTATGATTTCTTTTGTGCCTTATTAGTTAGAATTTTATATGAACTAATTTAAATACATATCGCATATTGCCAGTATTGAAAAGAATGTCTCTCATATATGACTGTCTAATGATGGGTGTAAGCAACAAAAAAGAAGGGGGGGGGAGTTGGAGGGGAAGAGGAGGAGTTGTATATAAATTACCACCAGATGTTTAAACCATCTTATTTTTATACAAAAACTAATAGCAGAAAGTAAAATTTCATTAAATTGATGAAAAGCGATGAGTTCAACCTATAGTACAAAAGTTGAACTGAATTACAAGGTGCTAACCTGCCATCATTCTGCACTTGAACCAACCACTGACTTCAAGAGCTGCACAAGCAGACCCAAGCTATTTTTTTTTTTAAGCAGTGGTAGTGATTTTAATGAGGGCCAAATTCTGCACCCCTTTCTCAGGCAAAATTCCAGTTATCTTCATTGAGAAAGGACTTCAGCATTTGGTCCTGTAATAAATAAACTCTCAGAATCAAAATGTCATCTGCATCAATTGAAGAAGTGTGACTAATTGTCAACCCTTATCTACTACTTACAATAGTAAAAGAATCGAAGCTGCGAGTAAAACCAGTTGAAGGGAAGTTTAGTTTTGTCGCTTGCTTCTTATTTCCTCTTTGACCATTGTTTTATTGTGATAAAGTGTAATAATGGTGAAAAACTACAAAGAGTAGGCTGCAGGAAACAAGACACAGAAACTGAGTGTCAGATACTTTTTACAAGTTTTTGTTAATTACTTTGAAATAGAATCTTGACTGTTAATGGAGCATTGTTTAAAAATTGGTATACATTGTATTGTTTTCTATTTGTACTTGAATATTTTGTTCTTGTCCTGGTTCATCTCAGTACAATGCTAAACAAAGGTGCCTGATCCAGTTGTGTATGTTTGTTTTTATAAAGAAAAAATGGTCATTCTTTTACTAAACTAAGCCCTTGTGTGATCTCCTACATACCATAACAGCAGCCCTGATTTCAAACGCATCCATAATTCAGACAGTGTTCCTCTTCAAGAAACCATTCCAGATTACCTATTTTCTAACAAATCACTTCCTAAAGAAGGTGCTAGAGAAATAAATCCTGTAATGACAGAATCACCTTAAAAACTGTACTTGAGGCTATCAAACAATGGAATTAGTATTACGTTACATAGGCAGTTATAAAGGAAATAGAGGAGCCTGATCCTGCCCTCCTGAAGTTAGTGGGAGTTTTGCCATTAAGGTTAATAGGAGCCAGATAGACACAAAGATGTCTTCAGGCCAAATTCAATAAAGTTGAACTCATGCCAGTGTCAAAGTGCCCATCTAATCTCTTACTAAAAGTATAAATCTTTCAGGAGAACTCAGATAATTAGGGATGAAACAAATGGAGCTAGTTCAGGCAACCAAAAGGATGAAACTGAAGCTCCTACTCAGATGGCATAAAATCAAATGTGCAAGTCTTAGATTTATTTTCATAAGTGTTGTAATAATTCAAACCAGCCACCAACTCACTATCCTCAGGCTATTTGCCAAATCCACTGTATTTGCCAAATTACAAGGTGGAAATCTCCTTTCTACCTACCACAATGCACCCTGCAGGCTGGATTTTCCTTTCACTTAGATTGACGTAACTCCACTGACTTCACTTCAGTGGAGATGCTCCTGTTTTAAGTGGTTATAAATATAATTATCCTCAATTTTCAATGATATAGTCACTTCTTTTCTGCACTATTGCTATATCCAGTTTAATTGTTTCTGCATGTCATTGCAGAAATGGCTGCCATTCTTGTGTGGATCAACTCAAGTTTGCAAAGTACTCTGCAATTTATTTAGTAGGAAAGATATTACATTTCTGTAAGGCATCATTGTTGTAATAACAACCTACCACAGCCTCAGACTTACACAGCTTAGGCTGTAGTTATAGAACAGCTAGGCCACCTTCAAGCATTTATTACTAAAAATAGTACATAGAGAGAAGAATAGTAAGAAGACACCCACACAAAAAAAAATAAAAATAAAACATCTTTAGAGCTCTTGTTTTTAAAGCACAGAATGTCTCACTTTTCTTGTCTTCCACATTCTGTGGAACTTTAAACAGAACAAATTGCTTCAGGGGCTGTGACATGAAAAATATTGAATGACTAATAGCTACACATAACAAATAATTATGAGCACTGAGAGTTATAGAATAAAAAGGTCAGCTATTCTGTATGGGGATGACCCTAAACAAGGGCAATGGGAGCACCTACAATATGTTCATGCAATAATTATTTGAATCCTTTGAAAATACAAGGATTATACTTAAAGTCTGGAACAGGAGTCACAGTTCTGTGCTAGAGTTATAGTAAGAAGGGGAAAAAAGCTATGCAACGATGGAGTCCTATATGCATCAGGAATAAATAGTACCCTCTGATCTTGACTGGTAGTCAAACTCATGTATCTCCTTCCGAGGAAAAGTACTGGCAATACTGATCTGTTGCAGCTGAGTTTGTGTCAGCACTTCCATTATGAATTTCTAGCTTCAGGATAAGTAGAGTCAGGGGCCACCCTCGGGTCAGGGTGGCATGGCCTAGTGGCCAGAGTCAGTGGCTGCCGTTGGGTCAGGGCAGCATGCTTTGGCAGTCCGTTGGGGTAAGGGGGTTACCGCCCCTTTGGGGCAGTGGCGCCCGGAGCAGGGGGCTCAGTCCCTCCCTGCTGCTCTGAGTCCCAGCCCAGGGTGCTATTGGTGTCAGGTTATCCCAACACCAGGTCAGCAGGAATCCTCCTGAAATACGCTGAACAGTGCCTCTCTCCACCCTTGGTTACGTCGTGTCAGCCCCCTGGGCTACTTCCTACCCAGTTGTCACTGAGGCCATCCCTCGGGCTTCCAGAGTCCCCTTTCTCCTCAGCTGCCACCCACATCTCCCTTGGGTACAACCCCCTGGCGAAGGCGTCTCCTTGGGTGTCTGGCTCCAGGCAGCCAACAAGGGGTGGCTTGTCTCCAGCAAGGTCTCCCGGGTTCCTGGCTCCCACAGTCAGGGGCTGAAGTAACTCCTGCCTCAGAGCCTCCTTGGTGGTCCACCTAGAATGAGCTGGGCTGCCCCTTTTTATGCAGAGTTTGGAGGGAGGGACTTCTGCTGCCCATAGAGTCGGCTTAACTCCTTCAGTGCGGGATAAGTCCACCCCATCACACTTCCCATATGAACATTCTGTTTTAAAATGGCTGAAGGCACCCAAAATGCACATATGTCCAAAAATGATACAGTGGGACCCTGCAAAGCAAGGAAAGGGTAGGAGGGACATCCAAAGCCATATAGCCAAATCACTGGACAAAAGGGGAATGGAACAAAAGGAGGGGCATGCAATTTAATACAGGGATCTAATTGACATACTATTCTGGTGCAGAGCATGGAAACTTGTCAAAAATGTGATGAGGAAAGGTATAGAGTTACTACTTGTGATCATGCATGCACTGCTAGGCTCTGTGGGCTTCACTTCCCCTTTGAAAGGCTCAGATGTCCCATAAGACTCTGCTCTTTCTACCAAATTTATTGACTTTTTCTTGGTGTGACTCTAGGTTGCTTTCTGTGCAGCTGGTCATTCTGTGCTCAGTCACTAGCCTGGAAAAATAAAAAGTGGTGGTGCTCTCCAAAGCTTCACGGATAACCCAAGCAGTATCCACTTGTTCCAGAAAAATGAGATGTCACAAAGAATAGATTTACCAGGTGAACTGTATCACTGACCCATTCTGGTCTCGCCAAGCACACCCCTTAAGCCTCTGGATGTCAGTGGTCTGTCAGGGTGGAATCACCTGATTCTCTCTCACTCAGACTTTGCACTGGGTTGCAGTACTATTATCTCAACAGGTCTGACCTCGACACAGACCCTGCAGTCCTGTACACTCCAGGGCAATGACAGGGCTAATCAGTGAACAAACAGCCTTCTTAAAGCATTGTATAATTTATTTACAACAAAAGAATTTAAGAGAAAATATATCTTGAAAACAATGAACCGATATGCATATGCCTGCTTATCAGGTATCTAACCATCTTCCACATGGGGACCCTGGAAGGACTAACTCCCTAGACTCTTACACAGAGCCCCATCTCTGTCAGCTTGCGTCCCTGTCAGAGTTCACTGGCAACACACCCCCTCCTTTTCCTCAGAAGGCTTTTTAACTGTTTAGCTGTGTCTTTTGATGTCTAGCCTCTCAGCCTGGTAAAACAGCAGTATCATTTCCGCCTAGAGTCTGAAAACATGCCATTGTTTGGTAACTGCCCCCCAATGTTTGCTAGGAGGTTGCTTATCTGAGACCATTGTGTTGCCTTCCTGTTTATTCTTCCCACAGTCCCCCATTAAGCATTCATACAGGAAAGTCTCATACCCCCAATATACAATACCTTCTCCTCACTGACCAGGTCACATACCATGTTCACAAAAAGGTTACATCTTAGTATTCAGTTACATATCAGCTCCATGTCTGTTACACTACCTCTCTTTTTTTCCTGGATGTTTTGACAGGTGGGGAATTAGTTAACAAAGTTCAGATTTAAATTATTATTGTTAGGTTTCAGGGCTATCCCCCCACTAAGATTAATGGATTCAAGTCAAGATAACATGGAGCTAAAAATATTGATGGTTGGTGGAAGACTTTGAGAAAAATCTCAATGTAGACAAGATTGTGTGTGTGCATACCAGCCTCAATAGTTCTAAATTAATATACAAGGAATCTAGTACTTTCTGTGGGCGTGAAGATTGTGTGCTCCATCTCCCAGCTCATACAAATTCATATGGGTCCACGTGACCCAGCTAGTTCTGTACTCAACACACAGAGAAACACACACAATGATGGAGAACCATGTGCACGAGGTTGGAACACGTTCTGTGCTCTTCCATCACACCCTTCCCTGAGAAACACAGCCCCATGTCTCAAGCCTGAGGTTGCTATGTCCATTCCCTCCTCACCTACGCATGCAAATACACTGCCCCAGCCCCCTACATCTTAGATAGTAATGTGCATGTGTGAGTCCTACAGTGACACAACCCTGTCTACCATAGGCTGGCGTGTCTGTCTGTCCCCAGTCAGAGGCGTCACTTGTTATGGGGCAAGGACAGCAGTTGCCCTCCTGACATTCTCCCTCCCCCCGGAACTTTTAATAGGTCTGTATGCTCCCCTTTTTGCTCCACCCCCCACGCCAGACTTTTCAGGATATAATCACATATAATGTTCTATATGCTGACACGCCCTTGTCCCCCCGCCACACGCAGACAGAATTTGTCTGAAGTGACGCCCTGTCCCCAGTGCCACCGCTGCGTGTGCTTTTTAGGCTGCGGTGTGTCTAGTGACACCAAGCTGTGTGCCTCAGGCTGCAGTCTGTGTGTATTTATGTGCGTCCAGTGATGCAGACTTGTGTGCCTCTGGCTGGAGAGGGGGTGTGTGTATGTGTGTCCAGTGACACAGCCCCGTGCCCTGAGGCGGGAGAGGGTGTGTGT
>ML675611.1:17747035-17825092 GCA_007922155.1 Mesoclemmys tuberculata | reverse complement strand
GTGTGTATTTATGTGTGTCCAGTGACACAGCCCCGTGCCCTGAGGCGGGAGAGGGTGTGTGTGTGTATTTGTGTGTGTGTGTGTGTGTATTTATGTGTGTCCAGTGACAGCCCCGTGCCCTGAGGCGGAGAGGGTGTGTGTGTGTATTTATGTGTGTGTGTGTGTGTGTATTTATGTGTCCAGTGACAGCCCCGTGCCCTGAGGCGGAGAGGGTGTCCAGTGAGGCGCCCCGTGACACAGGCGGCCTGTGTGTGTGTGTGAGGGAGCGTGTCCCGTGTCCCCGCCGGGGGGGGCTCTCTGTGCCCAGGGCCCCCGCGCTCCGGCCCGGGGCGGGTGGGCGGCCCGCACGTCAGCGCGCGGCGCGGGGCGGGCTGCTGGGCCCGGCGGAGGTCAAGGCGCGGCGGGGCGGCTTGCTTACCACAGCCGCGGCTCGGCTGCGGGGCGGGCGGCGCGGAGCGAGCCAGGCGGGCCCCATGGCCGCCAGCCGGGCCTCCAACGGCCGCGCCACGCACCCCGGCGCCGGCGCGGGGCTGAAGCGGGCGCGCGGCGAGGCGGCCGGCAGCAGAGTGACCGTGGTGCTGGGCGCGCAGTGGGGGGACGAAGGCAAAGGGAAGGTGGTTGACCTGCTGGCCATCGAGTCGGATATCGTCTGCCGGTGCCAGGTGCGTGCAGGGCCGGGCCGCGGGGCCAGGCTCCCCGGCTGCTGGCGTCCGCCCCTGCTGTTCCCCTCTCCCTTTCCCCGCGCCCTCCGTCCCTTTCCCTTCCTCGTTTGCTCTGCCTTTGCTTTGTGCCCGCCCCGCCATCGCTGGCCCGGCGCTTTCTCTGCTTCCTCGTCCCTTCCTCCCTGGGATCCGCCTTTCGCTCCCCCCTTCTCTCTGTCTCCCTCCTGCTTTGGTTCCTCTGTCACAGAAGATGAGGGCTGGAAGGGACCTCAGGAGGGCATCTAGGCCAGCCCCTGCTCAAAGCAGGACTAGCCTCGGCTAAATCATCCCAGCCAGGGCTACACACCTCTAAAGATGGAGATGCCACCACCTCCCTAGGTAACCCACTCCAGTGCCTCGCCACCCCCTCCTGAAAAACGCTTTTCCTAATGTCCAGCCTAGGCCTCCTCCACTGCAACTGGAGACCGTTGCTCCTTGTTCTGTCACCTGCCACCACTGAGAACAGCCTAGCTCCATCCTCCCTGGACCCCCTTTCAGGTAGTTGAAGGCTGCTATCAAATCCCCCCTCTTTCCTCTCTTCTGCAGACTAAGTAAGCCTAGTTCCCTCAGCCTCTGTCCCTCTCTGCCTCTGCCAGCACTTTCTATCTATCAATCTATCGATCACACTCTCTTTTCAGCACCTTCACATTCTGTTTCTCTCTCTCCTCCTTCCTCCCACCCTCTCATTCCCTGTCTCACTTTCTCTCCCTTGACCCTGTGCTCGAGGAGGCGTGAGTCGTTCCCTGTACTGGGCTGGGACCTCGCCTCTCCTCTGGTTGCAAAGTGAAATGTCACTAGGGGGAAAAAAAAAAGAAGCAAGCCCTGCACTATAAATATAAATAGCTGACCATCAGTGATAAGAGACACAAGATCCTGACGTGCAGACAGGCATGGGCCGTGTCTGAGCAAGGCAATCTGCCGCTGTCTGAGAGCGGCCCATCGGCTGGGGGTGGGGATGCAGGCAGCAGGTGGCTGATGATGGGCCTCTTGGAGAAAAGGTTGCCAAAGGTGACCAGAGGTCAGAGCACACGAGGGGAGAGTTGTCAGGGCAATGTGCCTGTGCCTGAGCCCTCCCCTCCTCGCCCTGTGTCATCATGGTGGATGGATGCTTGCTTGCCCCTTTGCAAAATTCATCTGGCTGGGTTCTGCAGGAACAGCCCTTGGTTTCTATAATTAGCAAGCCCCAAGGCCTTTAGTTTAGGGCTAGCTGCCCTTTCCGCTCAGTTGAGCACTGGCATCTAATGGATTTAATGCTGCAGTTTTGACGGTGTAAGGAAAGAAATTATTAACTAGGTTGAAGGCTAATGCATTTTAAGAGTTTTCTTCAGTTTTGCTCCCATGTGTTTTGGATGGGCAGATTTTGTTCCCCATGGAACTGCTTGAAACTCCTTTTAAAATCCTCTGAAGTAGAAAATAGTGAAAATAGAGAAAGGAAGTGATTTGGAAGAACCTTTTTAAGGTAGCCATTTAAAATATTTGTGTGTCGTGATGGAATTTATTACACTGCTTTGCTTATATTTATTTCTGATTTGGTCTGAATACTAAATGGAGTGTAGCTCAAAGAGGCTCACAACACACGTCTTTAGTATAAGCTAAAGTATGTGACCCTATTGTATCCAATATAGATCATCTTAGTGACTTTTTTAAAAAAAGAGGTAAAATGTAAGCCTGAATCATGAAAGCACCTCTGCAAATATAGATACTAATGCTTGTCTGAGGAAGAGTTCATGGTAGCTGGAAAGCTTGTTTCTCTCACCTCCAGAAGTTGGTCCAATAAAATATATTGCCTCACCCACCTTGTCTCTCTGTTATCTTTTAACTTGTACACTATTATTCTGATTGTATTCATACAAGTTCAGCTTAGTTAACAGGTTATAAGAAATGTTTCTGTTTAAAAATGCAGAAGGACAAGCAGTGAAAACCTCAGATATCCTTGAAACTGAGATAACCCCAAGGACGTCCTTTGCAATCTGAGTTAAATATTAAGAATGTGCGTAAAGTATTTTCAGTTGGTATGGTAAGCTCCTGGATCTTGAATCAACTTGGTAGGTTTTCCCTACAAATGGTAACTAAAGAATGTGCATTCATACTACTATACTTGTTTCCTTCACTATTTTCTTTGTACACTCCTGCCTATAGAAGTGTATGTGCTGATTTTACAATGAATAGTGGGGAGGGGGAGGATTGGCTTTAAAAAGCTTAAAAGTAGATCTAGAGACACTTTATTTAGGTCCCAATTCTGCAAACTATCTTGTTTACTGTTTGCATAAGTCTCATCATTGGCAATGAAAATCACTTTCACTTTTGTTTATAGTCCCTTTCACATATAAGGAGCCAATCTTCTGAACACGTAAGCATGCGTGTAACTTTACTCACATGAGAACTCAAGGGGGATTGCTTATGGGAGTAAAGTTACACATATGTCGAAGTGTTTGCAGAGTCAGGACCCAAGTTCTTAGTATGGCAATGTTTAGTTTGCACATTCATGGGCATAGACAACTGGGGACTTGGGGTGTTCGGGATTGCATTAGTAAGTAAAGGAAACACTGAATTTGGAACAGAAGTTCTGATAGCTCATTTTATTAAAAGTGGACAAATTTTAGTTATGATACAGAATTCTCAAAGTGATATTGTTGTATAACTCTAGCCGCCCCTCCCAATAAACAAAAGCTCTCTATACACCTGACTGCAGAGGAATGTTATTTCTGTTAAAATAGTTGTTCCTGCTGGAATTAAATCTGTATCATGGGAGCATATTTTCAGGTCTAAGGTTTTGTCAAGTATTTTCCTTTTTAATAGAATTTAAATTTTGGGGTCAAATTTGTGTTTCAGGATTCCTTTCAAAGTAACAATTGTTTTAACAAATTAGTTATGATTTCAACTGGAATTTTTATCAGACCTTTAACTAGGATTTTTAATATGTGGATTTATCAATGCAAATCATGTTCTCACAGGTCTCAGCTAGGGGAAATAAAGTGGAAGTCACAAGGACTAAGACAAGAGTGGAAAGCAAGGATAGTCAGGAACTCTGGAGGTCAGCTGCAGAGCATCAAGGATCTTCTTTCCATTCTATCATGCTTCTCCATGTCCACATGGGATGTCTATAGTCACCCTGGTAGAAAAGTCAAATTCTGCTATTGGCCAGCTAGATTCTGCAGTTCTGGCTGTGTGTACAATATTACATTTCAAAGGAATGGCAGAGCCCTAAACTTTTTTGGTCACATTGTTTCAGGTATGGGTTTTGGGCACATACTTAAGATGACTGTACTTCATTGCACTTTTACAGCAAGAAGCTGTAGCTTTAAAAATGAAATCTTAGGATGAAATCCTGACCCAGCTGAAGTCAATAATAAACTTCCCTTGAAATTAGTAAAGCCAAGATTTAACCCCTATGGTGTACAGAATACAGGAAAATCCCTGAGTCTCTTCTAGTTCAGCAATACTTTATGGTTTATAAATATGAAAGATCATTACCTACCTATAATCATGGACAATGCTAGAAGACACACTTTCAATCTTCCTTAATTAAAATGCCTGCCTGATGTGAGCAAGTCTTATTGTATATGCAAACCCAAAGAAGCAAATACAAAAATGCATTTTATGTGCAAAACGTTCAATGACCCTAACTACAATTATTTGCTTGCACAAAGCTAAGTGGGAGTACATACACAAATCCAGGTTTCTGAATGTGTATTAATGGAAAGCAACAGAAAATTTGGCCCCACAAATTTAACTCAGAGTAAAGAAATTCAAAAATAAGTGGGAAAAGTGGGCTAATGTTGGCTTCTTCTGTCTAAGAACTGTAGCGCTCACACTAAAAAATACCGTGCATTAATCTCAGCTCCCTGCAATAAATACACAGAGTGGAAAAAGTTAAGGGGTCAGCTGAAAATGAACACTCTTTAGTCCAATTTCCTTAAAGTGCAGGGGTTGGGGTTTTTTCCCCCCTTTTTTTGGGGGGGGGAACCTATGAGGGTTTTGACTAATAGGGTATCAGGCATATATGTAAATTAATTGATTTTTAGCCTTTATCAAGGTGTTGCAGCTTGAGGGTAGATTTCAAGTATAAAATATTTTAAATAGTTTGGTTACTCTGCAGTCATGTTAAGAATGACAGGGATTCTGTAATGCTGTGGTTACCAAACCTGAAGAACATTTATGGTCTGTAGTGACTTGATTAGTCACATGATGCTGGCTGTTTTCCTTGTTTTCAGGAGCTAAAATGAATTAAAGGAAGCTAACAAGCCACTAGAGACTTCTCTACTAGTTGTTACAGGGTTGAGGGGGAGAGAGTTTGGTTTACACTGTCTTGGATGGGAAGAAGTATGTGAGAGACAATCTTTCTTGTACTGTGTGTTTTCACACAGTGAAAATGTATGAAAACTCCAGCTGTGATGCAAAGCATTCAACTAGAGCTGTCATAATTAGTCATTTGACACATTTTTTCCAGCCAAATTTTTTTTTATTTGGTGAAAACAGAAGTTTTCACAGAACTGTCATTTTCTGATGTTTTATTTTGAAAAATTGGAACTGGTGGTTTGGTTTTTGGTTGCTGAAAACCAAAGATTTTCTAAAGTTTTAAAATTTCAGCAACCAAACAATTTTGGCAGATCTACTGAAATCTTCTGGTTGCTAAAAACCAAAAAAGCTTGGAACATTCCTTCCCCCTCCAACACACTTCAACAAAAAAGTTGTAGAAAAATGTTGACAATTTCCTCAACCTTTTTTCATGAAAAGGGAAAGCATTACCCAAACTGCTCAACAGTCATCAGCAAGGCTCCATTGCTGATAAATCCTTCAGTGGTCCTCTCATAACAATCAGTAAATGTAATGGATTTTGTTGCAGAGATTGATTGGATTAGCAAAGTATTGTTACACAGGCTTAATGCCTCTCCCACATTTCAAACTGAAATAAGTATAACATTGATCCAGCAATATTGACTAGTCCAAGAAGGTAATAAGATTAAAGATCCACTCCTCTATTTGAGACTTGTTCCCCTGCCATCCATGCCAAACAGTAGACTTGTGAGATAAATGACACTTTTAGCTTCTGGATATCTGGAAGCAAAGGTTCTTAAAAGATTCTTGAAAGATACAACCTGGGAGCTCCTTTAGGAATGGGCAGTGGAGCTGGAACTCCAGGTTAGGGGAAGTGGCTGTTGTAAGACTGAGCTCAATTCCATAAGCAGCAGGGAAAAAATTGCAAAAAAAATCTGTGGTTATAAAAATATACTATCAGGGCAAGTGCTGTCTATTAGTTCTCTGGATATACAGGAAAACTGTAGAGAAGTCACCTATATCTTGGATTATTTTCCAGTTAGGAATTGCCTCATCTTTACAATAAAGGGAATGTCAGGCATGGGAAGACAGAAACGTTGTGGGTGATATTAGTGATGAAGGCAAAGTGTTGTAATTGAAACAGATCATATAAATCCCATAATCTCTCATTATTTCTCAGTTGTGGTCCAGTAGTTTGACTTATTTGGACAGAAGGGATTGTGAATAGTACATTAAGATTAAGTGTATCACGTTATCAAGTGAGGTGTTGAAAAACTAACAAATAAGAACATCTAAGGGAAAGATTGTGGGATTAAGATGGAAATGTAAGGATTAGCAGGATTTGGACCATCACTTATAGGGCTAGCGGGCAACCAACATCCTCACACTGCCACTTGCTTTGACTCTGTAACCCTCCATCCACAGAGGTTTGATGGCACAGGAAGTTCCACCTCAAGAGGTCTGAATGACAGCGGTCTTATCCTGATTGGCTTCCTGTTCCTATGTAAGCCCATGGTGCATGCCAAGAAGTGTCCAGGCAATAGTGTGGATCCTTTGCTAACTGCCCTGCTTCTCTGTTCCTGATCTCCTGGTATTTTGGATTCTGGCTCTTGATTGACCCCTGGAATCCCAACACAGACCCGGGTACTTGGTATTGATCTTCACCCTGAGTCTCACCCTCTCTCTGACCTTTGTGTTAACTCCTGACTCTAGCTTGACTTGACCCTGATACTGGCTCTGACCCCTGGCTTCTGTTCCAGAATCTCAAATTCTTGCCACTACTCCTGCCTTCCTTCATCCAGGATCCTGATGGTTTGCCTGGAGCACCCCTAACCTATAGAGAAAGTTGTCCCTGTGGGACATGCTGGGAAGGGGGCAACCCACTGCCTCCATGTCCCAAGGGACATTAGACACATCTAAATATGTTGACAGTCCAAGGGAGGAACTTACTATGTTGCGCACATAAATGGTCCAGCTCTTTGTCTGAGAACCAGGCCCTGCAAGAGCAGACCAGTCTGTGGTCTCGTCCCAGAACCTATGCAAATCAATACAACTTGGCACCAGCAGCATGGCTTGTGGTTCTGCTGTTCTTGTGTTTCAGCTGTGGAGAATTGTGACACACGTTTGCCAATTGCCTGTCTTGGACTCTCATACCAAAAAAGGCAGGAAACAACCAAGCCCAGGCCCAGTAAGCAGGTCCAGCCTGCGCAGACTCTGGAATATCTATCCCACAGGCTTCCTCACAATTCGTAATGAAGCACATCCAAGACAGAGGGATCCCTCATTGCACTGACAAGTGCAGGTTTGCCTGCACATCCCAGGGAAACCCCAACAAATACCCCATCAGTGGGTGCTGGTGGAGTGTGGGGATGTGGACAGTTTTATAGACTCCAGTACAGCACAAGCCTTGGACATCCTGCAGCAGCAGAAAATGGCCCCTGACCTTGTAGAGATGTTATCCAGGACCGTAGGAAGAGCCTTTAGTTTAGAGTGATCTGCTCTCCACACTTTACAATAATTCTGCGTCTCATGGCTGGCCACTTATGACCCACACATGCTTTGCTGTGAGCAGAAGACTTTCTGAATTCTGTCAGCAAGTTTGCCTGTGCACATCATCAGGCATATCTTGGCTTCAAGATGCAACCCTCCAGCCTGAGTCCATGATGCTGCTGAGGAGCCAAAGAACCCAGGCTGTGGCCCAGCTGTAACCCCTGGCAGAGCAGACTCTTGCTCTTTCCATCAAGTATCATGACTTTGGATTTTTTTAGAAGAATGTGGGTCCCCTACCACTGCGTCATGTCCAACTGAGCTGCAATCCCAGCCCAAAATACCTTATGGCCACATCTGCACCCTGTCAGAGCCAAAGCTGGCCACTCTGTGATCTTATTTCCAGGAGGATATGGCCAATGGATTTCTGTCCCTCCACTGCTGGCATTCCAATTCTTTTAGTTAAAAAGAAAGATTGAACCCTGCATTTTATGTATGGATTACCAAGCCCTCAACCAGGTACCCATAAGAAACTGATACCCTCTCCCACTCATTCTGGAATTGTTGGATCACATACCATCAGCCCAGATGTATACCAAGCTTGACCTGCAAGGAGCCTCAACCTGGTGTAGACCGTGCAGGGGATGGTGGGAAGAGATGTTGGGAAGAGCAAGGGAAAATGGCCTTTCAAAGTTGGCATGGCTACAACAAGTATTTGGTAATGCTAGTCAGGCTAATGAACACCGCAGCAACATTCCAGCACTTTGTGAATGAGCTGTTTCATGACATCCTATATATTGTAGGATATCTTGATTATATAATCATCTTCTCAGAGAGCCCCAAGCAGCAAACTCAACACATACAGTCAGTTCTGGTTTGGCTCTGCCAACATCACCTGTATGCAAAGTTTGGGAAGTGCAGCTTAAACCAGCACTCCATGGCATTGTTGTGTTACATCTTGTCCCAGAGGGCCTCCAAATGGACCCCAGGAATGTTCAGAGTTGGGCAGCCACCCGGAACATCAAGGAGCTGCAACACTTCTGGGAGTTTGCTAATTTTTATAGACACTTTGTTTCTAGGTTTTTGGATAAGATAGCCTCATTGACAGCACTCCTCCACAAACACTCCTCCTTCACCTGGTTTCTGGAGGCTCAATGTGTGTTTGACCAACTCAATATGGTCTTCACTAGTGCTCCAATTCTGGTTCATCCTCACCCATCATGAGTCTTCATCATCAAGACCAACCCCTCTAACGTTGTAAATTGGGCAATACTTTCCCAAAGATCTGGCCCACAACAGCACCTGCTCCCTTGTTCCGTTACTCTCAGAAACTCACACCAGAATTATAAGATTTTTAGATAAGGAGCTTCTGACAGTCAAAGCTGACTTTGGGGTAGGGCACCAGCCCCTCGAAGATGCCCACCGCCTAATACAGATATATAGAGATAATAAAAACATGAAGTATCTCTGTAGGGCAAAGACTTTGAATCCAAAACCCCTTTGATAGCGACCTATTCTTCATACACTCTAATTTTACCATCACCAAGGAGCCCAGAACAAGGCAGCTGATGCCCTGTCCTGAAATGGGGAATACTTCCCCTGACTATGATCACTCCCATGCAGAACTCCTGTGCATCCTCAAACCCCATAATTTCCTGGATGCTGCCAGTCCCCAAGACTCATGTCCCCAATCCATTCAGCTGTGAAGGAGGAGCCCCTTCCCAGAGACTCTGAGGCAGTATGTAAGGGACAACACCAGCTGCAGGATGGGCTGCTGATACACTCTACCAGGACAATCCCAACAGGAGAGCTGTGCCTTGGTCATGATGCTCTGCTAGCTGACCACTTCAGACATCTCAAGACCTATAGGTTGGTCACCCACTCTTTCCAGTGGCCCCAAATGTGTGCAATGATTCACTCCTATGTCAATTCTTGTGAGCTCCAGGCTTGCATGAAAAAGCCATGCACAAAGTCCCTCTGCACTCTAATGCTTTCAGAAACCCTAGCTTGACCCTGGATGGCCATTACCCTGGATTTTATAGTAGAGCTTCATGTGCTGGATGGGCACACAGTGGTAAATCAACTAACTAAAATGTCCCACTTCACCTGTAATACACTTGCCTCCATGACAGAGTTTCATCCCTCTCCTCAGACTCCCTGAATGTATCCCGTCCAATCAAGGACCACAGTTCATGTCATGGTTTTGGTGCAAAACTCTACAGTTGCTCAGGGTCCATGCTCAAATGTCCTCTACTTATCATCCATGAACTGATGACTAGTCTGGAAGAGTAAATCAGGTTTTGGAACAATACCTGCAATCCATTATGAATTATCACCAGAATGACTGGTCAACTGTTTTTCTCCAGGAGGAGTCTACCTACAACAATGCTAACTTGTGTCTTCACCAGACAGAGTCTTTTTTTATGCAAACTTTAGGTTCCATTCCCATTTGTCACCTAGCCAAACCCACCGCCTCTACAAACCGCACAGCTCTGACTGGGTCCAGCAGATCCATGAAAATGCAAAAGAGGATTACAAATGACATGCTGACTGTTGGGAAGGTCCAGTGCTTACTGTGGGACAGAAGGTGAGGCTCTCCACACAATACCTCTGCATGGATTGCCCCTGTCACAAACTGAATCACCAGTACCTCAGCCCATATGTGATTAGCCAGGCAATCATCCCTGTGACTGTTCGGCTCTGACTACCTGGATCCTTCCAGGTACATACAGTGTTTCATGTGTGTCTATTAAAGCAGGGCTTGACAAATTTGCTTTGTAGCTAGGAGCCAGCCCAAAAATTAAGGAGCCAGACAACGTGGACCCAGAGGCAGGGCACCCTCGCTGGAGCACAGCAGCCACTCCCCCTTCCCAGCCTGCCACATGGACGCAGTGGTGTCCTGGCCGAAGCGCAGCAGCCGCTCCCAACCCCGCCACATGGACGCAATGGCGCCCTGGCCAGAGCATGGCAGCCGCTCCTCACGGGACCCAGTCTTTCACTGGGAGAAATACTGGGCACCAGAATTAAATTCATTGGTGACCTGGCGCCTGGGGTTTGTTGAGCCCTGTATTAAAGCCATATGTTGACAACCCATTTGTGCATCAACACAGCAGTCTCCTCCCCCAGTGCAAGGCCAGGGTCACGATGTATATGTAGTCCACAAACTATTGGACTTAGATGAAATGTGGCTTCCTCTGGTATCTCCTTGACTGACTGTGAAGGCTATGGTCCTGAGGCGCAATCCTCGGAGTGAGCATCCCAGGTCCATGCATGCAACCTCATGGTAACCTGAAGCCACAAACCCAAACAAATCTACCCTTGGGGGGAGTAAAGGGGGGAAGAGTAGGAAGATGTAAGGATTCGTGAGATTTGAATCCAGGCCTGCAGGGCTACCAGGTAACCAACATCCACATTGCAACCAGGCAGCAACTCTAACTTTGCCACACCCTGTGACTGGCACAATGTCACGGAAACTCTCCCTCAAGGGATCTAATGGACAGTGGTCTTAGTGATCCCTGATGTGCTCCTTGTCCCAATATAAATCCCTGGGGCATACCAGGAAGTGGGCCTGCAGGCAGCAGTGTGGATCCATAGCTAGCTGCCATGACCGCCCTGCTTCTCTGTTCCTGATCTCCTAGTATTGACCTCGGCTCGGACCTGGATTTGGACTCTTGAGTAACCCCAGTATCTGGTATTGACCTCCGCCTGATTCCTGACTGTCTCTGACCCACAGCTTAACTCTTAACCCCGATAGTGGCTCTGGCCCCTGCCTTCAGTTCTGGAATCCCAAACTCCTGCAACTAGCCCTGGCCCCTTCCCCCAGGATCTGGCAGGAAGGGAGAAAATCTGAGGAAGAGGTTTACAGGTATCAAAGGCTCAAGAGTCAAATTGGTAATCTGGAAAACAACATGAATGTTGTGTTTCCCAGATGTCTTACCAGACTTTTTAGATACACATATTGTAAATAGTGTGCTCTGGGGCATGTGATCTAATAAGAGAATTAAAGTGGCATAACGTAACCCAGTATAAGGGTGTAATCTGAGATATGGATCTGGCATCGTGATTTTTAATCCATGCCCTTAATGTCCAGCTGGCTTAGCAGGGAAAAGGGGACCTCACCAGACTAAAGGAATGTGATTGAAATACCCCACAGCATGTTGATCCTTGGCTATTGGGACTGTTTGCAGTTGAGGTTAAATTGGGGCAGCTTTCTAACCCCATAAACTGGCCCTTTGTAGAGCCGCAGCAGGATCAGGGGCTCTAAGCTATATTTGTGCATGTGCACGCCCACACCCACACTAACTTGCATGTGTGCACATCACTCCTACATGAGGATCTAGCCCATAATGTTTAGTAAAGTTTCTTCCCAGTAGGAAAGCCCAATATATATATATGGACCCAATTCTGTGATCATTCCACACTTAAGACTCCCACTGCAGTTAATCTTTTGGGGGTCTTGAGTATGCAGAATTGGGGACCCCCTTTTATTTTTGTGAGTGAACACTTGCATGGTCCCTTTATATAAGCTCCTTTTATCCAAATAAGCTTATATCACTACTAAACTCCATGAGAGAGGAGGTGCCATCTACTATTAGCACTTGTTTCTATAGCTACACACCATAAAGAATTTAAAACTTAATGTAACGAATTGCACGCTATAAAAATGTAAAGTTAATTCTTGTAGTATTTCTGATGCTTGTGGTGATACCCATCCCAAGTCATTTTTCATATCAGCCATAAATATGTAGAGGATACATCATATTATTATAGAATTTAGAACAACATGGTGACTGTTATTTTAAATTTAGGCCTCTCCTCTGGGTACCAAGGAGATTATGTAAGGACCACCTGGATTATAAATACAGAATGAGAAGGTCAGGTTTAAAGTTACCAAAGCTGCCTAAGAAAACAAGCCAATATGGTTATAAAATCTGCTAAATGTATTATCCTATATAAACAGAAGAAAACAGCTGAAAATTAAGATCAAGTGACATCTGTTTTATTTCATTCATTACGTGACTGGCTAGTTGTTGCTAACTTGTATGCTTTTCTTATATCTGTAATGTTCACATCCTTGTTCATATTCATGTTCCTTCCCACAGGAACATCACTACATTTCTGCCAAAGAGAAGGGCTAAAGATGAGCAGACATATTATGCTGCTCTGGTTTTAATCCTTCTGTTCTGATGTTCCGCTGATTTTTATCAGGATGCCTGATTAGCCTGTTTAGGATTTTGAGTGAATAGGCTGTAAGAAATTTTGAATACGTTGCTTTCCTCCCATCTTCTACAGCCCAGTTTTTTGTGGGGTTGATCTGGGAGAGGAGGAGTTGTATTTACAACCAAGAACTATTTAACCTTACTAGTATGAAGCATGAAATACAGAGCTGTAGTTAAGGATATTAATTTTAGAAATTTTTTGTATGTTCTTTTACAAGTCGGAAGCTTTCTTCTGGTCTTGAGCTGTGTGTATTTGTATTTATTAATCATACTAACGATGAATTCTTTAAGAGATAAACATTGTTTTGATTTCAACATCTTACAATCAAAAAAAATAAAAGTAGGAGGTTGTACATCTTGTAGCTTCTGTAGGGCAGAGCTCATTGAACACACACTCCATTCCACCCCACAAGCTCCCTGTGGGTGAACCTCCCATCCTCTTCTGTTTCAGGGACTCCCTGCAATCCACTAGTATGCTCTGGGTGCACCCCGCCCATTTTCTTCTCCCCCCCTTAGGTGGCTGCTTCATTCCCCCCGTTTCCAGGGCTTTGTGTGCCCCCTATCTCTCCCTCTTCCCCATGGCAGGTATAACGGGGGTGACATTCACTTCTCACAAGCACCCTGTTCTAGTTATGTGAGCCTACAATTTCTTAGTTTGGAATGGAGTGGTACCCACCTCTCACAAGCACCCCACTGGTTGAGTGCATGTCTACAATCACTTAGTTCATGGAATGAGGTGGTACGCACCTCTTGCAAGCACCCCCATCTGGTCCTCCCTGGAGACACTGCCTTCCATTCCTGTCCAGCAGGGCCAACATGGCACCTTGCTTGGTCTGGCTAGGTTCTGGATTTATTCCTTTATTAGTCCCCACAGGCTCCTTCTTAGCTCCCCCAGTCTTTGGCAGCCCTCCCTGGGCTCAATCCTGCCCACACTAAGCTGTCTGCAGTCCTGCTGCTGCTGCTGCTCTACCAACCAAAAAAACAATCTTCCCTCTTCTAGCTCCAGGCAACAACTAACTGCCCTACCTCTGCTGTTCCTTTTATATGGCCCTTTGGTCCCTAACTGGCTGCTTCAGGAGCCCCTCTGATTGGGGGCTTCCCTTGCAGCCACTCTAGGCCACCCGGAAGACTTCTCTGCTCTTTTCTGAGGTGGGGTGAAGCAGGGCAGCAAGGCCTCCAGCAGTAGGCCCCTGGACCTAGTCCACCCTGTCTCAGCAGGTTCCTTCATTTCCCTCACCTCCATCCCCCACTCCCAAAGCGAGGGGCTCTGTGTGCCCCCCATTCCTCCATGCTAAGATCCCCCATGCTAGTGGGCTCAGTGTGCATCCCCTATTCCATTCCATGTCAGCTGGGGGATCTGTATGTCCACCCATGCCAGCCCCCATTATCCCTGCATGTCAGGGGCTCCATGCATCCACCTTTTCTCCCCATACTAGGAGCTCTGTGTGCTCCCCATTGCCTCCCCATGCCAAAGGTTCTGTATGCACCGCCATTCCCTTTTCCCCTTCCATCATGCTTTCTCATCCCTCCTACTATATTCTCCTTTCTTTCTTTGTCAACATTTTAAAACTGTATTGGGAGGACAAGAAATGCTAATATGACGGTATTGTTGTACTGGAATGTTGCCTTCAACCAACAATTGCAGAGCTGGTTGAAGCTTGATACAAGAATACAATGTCACAGATAGGCATAAATGCCAAAACCTTTAAAAATGGAAATGTTTTAAATAAACTTATTTATTGAATAAAGCAGAATGTTTTATGAGGTAATCCAAGAGACTTTTTATGATGTGTCCTTTGTAGCCTAGGCTCTGCAGTGATGGATACTTGATGTATTATTTTTAAATCTTTTTATCAACATATGCGTTCATTTAACAGAAGCCTAACCATACAGAGACTATTATGCAATTAGGAGAATGCAGCAGTCCCAAGGACTTCTCCTTGTTGAAAATGAGAAAGTTAAGCTTATCTACATTTAAAAGTTGTCAGCCTAGGTGCTTTGGTCAAGGTTATGAAAAACCACACCTCTGAGGGCTTGTCTACACTTAAAACACCACAGCAGCACAACTGCACTGCGGTAGCACATCAGTGAAGATGCTACCTACCCCAGTGAGAGTGGTTCTCCTGTTGACATAGCTCTGTCTGCACCATAGGTTAGGTCGGTTTCAGTCAGACCCCTGAACAACATGGCTATACTGACCTAATTTCTTCATGTAGACCAGGCTTCAGATATGATGGAAGAGGGCTTCTGTCAATGTAGCTAATGTTATTCAGGGAGGTGATGTTTCTATACCAGCAGAAAAAACTATTTCTGTTGGTGTGGACTGGAGCTACCCTGGTTGCTGTTCTGGCATAGCTATACTGCTACAGGCTTCAAAGTATAAACATAACTTCACTTAATACAACTTCCCCTTTTAATGTACACTGAAATCTGTTTTAGAGCCTTGAATATGATATGCATCTGAGGCTGAACTAAATTTAGACCATATTGTTGGAAAGGGACCGGCTATAAGGATTTAGAAGAAAGAAGGTATGATTTAAAACAGCACAGGGAAGCAGAACAGTGAAATAGAGCAGTCTTTGGGCTGGAATTTACTGAAATGCCACATAACATACACATGAAAATAACTAACATTGTGTACATACTAATAATACATACAACTACATTAAATACATTAAAATAGCTTATATGAAAGAAAATACAAGATATGTAGAAATTAATACACAATGTTGTCAACTCTTGCCCTTTAGTCACGAGTCTTGTGACATTTGATGCTTTTTATTAAAGCTCAACTTCTACAGTGATTGTAATTACCTGAAAATCTCAGATTTCATTATAAGAAATCAGTTTCTAGTCCCTATGGTTATGGAGAAAATGTGACCTGACTGTACCCCAAAGGCTCTAAAGACATAAGGCAATTAAAAGAGAATCCAACGTTTATTTCTTAACTCTCTTTATTTTTAAATCAATCCCATGATTTTGGTGCCCTGATTCATGACTTTTGAGTGTTCTGAAATGGTAATACAGAATATACATCCTATAACCCAATTAATAGAGCTGTGGGGGCTCCAGGCACCCATGGCCAGCCTTTGAAGGGGAAAAAGTTCAAACTACTTGGGAGTTAGATGCTTAGGGCACTTGTGAAAATCCCAGTAGTCATCTTGGTGCATGTTTTGTTGCCTCAGCTTTAAATATCTGGCTCTTAACCTTTTACGGGTCACTTTCAGTGAGATTTGGAGTTCTAAGTGCCTAAGACACTTTTTGAAAATGAAACACAGACTCCTTAGTAATTTAAGGCACTTCTGGATCTCTTTGCTCTTCTCCACCCCTCCGCCCCAACTGAGTGACTCTACATGGGAGTTACTCATATCCTGCCCTAGCTGCCTGACTTAGGGTTGAGGACACTGACTTTCTTTGGAGTCTATCTATCTCCCCAGTCAAGAAGCAGGAACATACCATGGGTTTCGAGAGACAAATCACACAGTGGAAGTATTGCACAGCAAATAGTTTCACTAGAAAGACCTGGTGAGCAATCCACAAACTAAAATCGGTTCATATAAACCATTTGTAGAATAATTCCAAATAATGAACAACATAATAAAAAGAATGTGACCAAAAATCTGTCAAAACCAAGGAGTTTCCCATTCTCATATTTCAAAACTAAAAATCTGTATGAGATATAACCAGACTATAGTATTTGGAAAAACTGAGCAAAACTGAAAAACTAAAATAAGGTGGAGAAGATGGGGAACTGACCAGAATGTGAAGGCAGAAATAATAAAGATCAAACTACCAAATCTTTAGCTGCAATAGTAGAAGAACATGATAGTGTCCTTAATCATTCATTTATGTGTCTTTCTTTTGCAGGGTGGGAATAATGCAGGTCACACTGTCGTTGTTGATGGGAAGGAGTATGATTTTCACCTCTTTCCTAGTGGCATAATTAATCCAAAGGCCATTTCCTTCATTGGTAAGATAAATGTTTTGTCCTGTTCCACAGTTAATGTTGCATGGAAGGTGATCATAACCAGGGTTTTATAAAATAAACAAACAAAAACACGAAAGATTGTTAGTAAGGATTCTTTTGGTTTCAGATGTTTTAGGTTTATTACAATTATGCAATTATTTGCCATCTTTCTCACTAAGTTATTTCTTATTCAGTGTCATTTTAATATCCATTATTAGAGAAACTCTGAAAGTATGAATCTTCCCTTTGTTTGTTTGCTTTTCTTTATGATATTTGAGAGTTCAACTCGTCTTCCACATGTGCATGTCCAAAATTGCATGTGTATATACATGTACCTGCACTTTGCAGATGCAAACACCTGCACATACATTAAGGCTGGGTCTGCACTGACAGCGGCAAATTCGCCGCCGTCAGATTGATTGCTCTGGATTGACTGAGCGTCTGTATAGATGCGCTCAGTCGATCCAGCAAGCGATGCAGGAAAACCACCTCGGTAAGTGGTGTAGCGCTGCGTCGAAGGGACGCAGCGCAGTGTGGATGGTGCGCAGAGGAGACGCTGCAAAGTCAACGGGAAATATGCAAGTGATTTATGTCACTTGCGTATCTCCCGTCGACTGCCGCCAAATTGCAAAGGTAAGTGTGGACCAGGCCTAAATGAGCCTTTCACTTTTCTCTAGCCCTCCTTTCCCAAATTCCAGAAGTAAATCCCAAGATTCAGCAATTTACTTGACAGAATATCTTCTGGGCACTCTCTTGCCATCCAGACTTTCTGAAATACGTGCCTTTCTGGGCTGATGTCACATTACCATGTTATGATTTGTGTGTCACACTGTTTGCATTGGGCTTGCTGACTGTTGTAGCTGGAATGCAAACCAGAAATGAATTTCTCAGGATGTATCTAGCCCTATTTCACACATAAAGACCATCTTTAGCATGAACTGCATTCAGGATGTTTATTATGGCTGAACTAAACTAATGGAGCATTTCAAAAAAAAAAGATGCCAATGGTCAGATTTAAAAAAAAAATAGTGCATGAACCTACCCAAGATTTGGTAACTCTGCACTTGTTTGCAAATTGGTTGTTTTACATGAACAATCTGTGTTTTCTTGGCATCGGAGTTGGAAGATTTGGCCCTAGCATATAAAGTGTTTGGCAGGCTATAGTAATAGAATCTGTTCATGTCCCCAGGCCAGGAGGGTAGTTGCAGCTGGGCCAGGGTCTAAGGTGGAGGCCAGGAGCACAGCTGGGACCTGGCGCTGGTAGTGGAGCTGGGGCCAAGGGTAGGGGCTGGAGATGGGACTGGATCAGGGCTGGGTAATGCTTCTTCCCTGCCTGCTTGTGGGGGCTGGCCTGGGCCCCGTCACGCCCCCCCCCGGATGTTCCTCTGGGCCTCCCTAGGGGGGCCCGCCCCACAGTTTGGGGACCACTGGCATAGCAACATCACTCTGGGGTGTGAAAAATCCACACCCTAGAGCGACATAGTTAAACCGACATAATTCCTGGTGTAGACAGCACTAGATCAGTGGAAAAATTCTTCCATCAACCTAGCTATTGCCTATGCTGATGAGAGAACCCCTTCCGTCAACATAGTTAGTGTCTACACTGAAGCGCTACAATGGCATAGCTACAGCTGTACAGCTTTAACATTGCAGGTATAGGCAGGTCCTTAGATCCAGTCCCAGATTTTAAATCTTTTCCTTCTCCAAATTTTGGGGATGCTCAGATCTGTGGTTCTGGTTCTGGCCCACCTCTAGTTATAATACTAAAATATATCAAGTAAAACTTCTATTTTTCAGGGGAAAAATATGGTTTGCTCCATTTCCAGCTAGCATGGAAAATAACTAATGACTAATCTAGATGTATACAAAGAGGCAGATACTGCATGTATTTCTGGTGCTCCCAGGAAGAAGCAAGTAGCAGCTGTTTCCAGATCACTATGTCTTTAATCCTTCCTCATCTCCAGTACACACTGTATTGCTGATGGAATTTAATTTGCAGCTTTATAATGAGGAAAAGACATTGCTCATGTATCATAGTGGCTATTTTGAGCTCAGTGTGAAGACATAAATTTGATGGACAAAGACTTAAGCCATGTTTGTCCATTGACATCTTCTTTGAACTTATACCAAGGAGGAATTGGGGTCCAAGAGCCTTATCCAAAGTCCGTTGCAATCAATGGAAAGACTCCATTGACTTCAGTTGGCTTTGAATCATACCCCAAATTCAGATCTGATGTAAGAGCAGATACAGTTCTGTTGACTTTAATGGATTTGCATCTGTTTACACCAAATGTGAATTTGACTGTAATGGTTCTCGAAACCAGTTAACGATGAGCACAGGAGAATCTTCAGTTCTAGGGAGGTTTTAATAAGATTTTTTCAGTATACAAAATATGGTGTTTACATAAGTCGTTTGAAGGATAGATATTCTATTTCCTGCTTTATAAAATAAATCTTTTCTGTTTTCCCAAAGGTAATGGGGTGGTTATACATTTACCAGGCTTGTTTGAAGAAGCTGAAAAAAATGAAAAGAAAGGTTTGTGTCCAGTAACTATTTAAGCCATTTTTTTATAATGGTAGCTAAATAAAAGTACATTTCAGACCCAGATTTGGACTATTTGCCATAAATATCCAGAACAGCAATTTTCCAGATTTAAAATCATTTAGAGAGCAATACTGAAAAAATACAATGTTTACATATTTCAGTCTTATGGACAAATTTTCAAGAACAGTCTCTGAATTTTATAGGTTCAGTTATTTGCTGCAAAAAAAGATAAAGTGATATCCTGGTTCCACTGAAGTCAATGGCAAAAAATCCTAGTTACTTCAACAGGACCAAGATTCCCTTGCCCCAGCTTTCATGCAGAAATGTTTGTAAATGCAAATTCTGTGCTTTTGTGGGTGCAATTTACAAATTTGGTTTAAAGCATTTTTCTTCATAGACAGGCAAGAGTTTGAAAAAAAATTAAAATATCCTCATTAACAACAGAATTAATAGCTTTTGATTTAATTCATAACAAAAATTGAATGTGTGCTACAGTATAATGGCTTTATGAAGAATACCTGATACCTTTGTCCATACCAAAATCAGAATTTGTTTTCCAGTTGAAAACAGTTGACATGAAAAAGTTTATTAACAAAAATTGGTAATTTAGGAGTTACATAAACAGCTATTTTTTAACCAAAGCGAATTATACTCCATTTAAAGTAAACTATATATCTGGATTTGAAATTCAATTAACAAGAAAGGGAACTAAAGGAAAGATACAGGAAAACTAAACTAAAAGTAAACCCACAAGTTTGACAAGCTCAGTGGAGTATAAATCTTAAATCTTTTAATGTATGTCTTCTGACAGGTTTAAAGGATTGGGAGAAAAGACTCATCATATCAGACAGAGCACATATTGGTAAGTATTTTTTCAAAGTGAGATTAAAGGCATTGAAAGGACTGACAGGAAACGCAAATGAGAGGCCCAACACATAGCAGTTTTGAAAGCAATCTTACCTTGCAAAACAATCATGTATTTTTATCTAATATTGTTTCTTCCCATGCTATAGAAAATGAATAAACTTTACCTGTAAGATATTAATAGAATTGATAGTTCCTAATGTGTAGTTCTGTATTATTGTTTTCCTAATATTCTGTAATACTTCACATGAGAACAGTGTACTTTGAACAATCACAAAGGCTTTTGCATTTAACACTTAAATTGTCAATATCTGTGTGTTTTGTTTTGTTATTTAAATGCTTTTCTCCTTTGGTGTCTCCTCTTATTCCTGTGGTTTTCCTTTGCTGTGCAGTGTTTGACTTTCACCAGGCAGTTGATGGACTTCAAGAAGTGCAACGTCAGGCACAAGAGGGAAAAAAGTAATTATATACCAACACCTTTATTCCACACACACACACACCAGACCCAAGGATTGAGGCCTTTTCTGCGCACAGTGCATAGTAGCAATAGTTACGTGTGTCTATTGAAGCAGGAAAACTGCAATATCTGTAGTAATAAAAAGTGTAGAGCTTTATTCATAAAATATTCTTCTCCATTTCAAAACATTTCCATAATATGTAGTATAATGAAAAGTCATGATAAAATTCACTAGCATAAACCATATTTTTATACGCACATTTAGACACACTTTTTTCCTTGTTTAATTAGTATTGGTACAACAAAGAAAGGAATTGGACCAACATATTCTTCCAAAGCTGCACGAACAGGCCTGCGTATTTGTGATCTCCTTTCAGACTTTGATGAGTTTTCTTCAAGGTACAATTATTAATGTTTCAAAAATAGCCCATCAAGGAGTGGTACATTT
The DNA here is from genome assembly GCA_007922155.1 of Mesoclemmys tuberculata. NCBI lineage: Eukaryota > Metazoa > Chordata > Testudines > Chelidae > Mesoclemmys > Mesoclemmys tuberculata. The sequence continues at coordinate 17,804,126 of ML675611.1, read as the reverse complement.
TGGATGACAGGTTTGCTTTTGAAGAGGACATTTTAAAATTAGTGTGTATGAGTTTGTGTTCAAATTTTTTAAATAAAAAAATTAAAAAAGTAGGTGGAGGGAAACCTGGGTAAATATTTGCCGTGTTGCGCCCAGCTTTTTAGTCACTTTAAATGACCAGGGCATTGAGAGGTGTTGTTTATACTCAAAAGTGAGTTATATGTACTTTCACTGGAGAACCTTTACTATACTATTTTATGATGTGAATTGAATTGTTGCCAAAGATTTTTAAAACAGAAACCAGTGCAAGTTTTTGTTGTTTTACAGATTCAAGAATTTGGCACACCAATACAAGTCAATGTTTCCCACTTTGGAAATAGACATTGAAGGGCAACTGAAAAAGCTAAAGGTAAAGATTTAGTATTGAGGAAGATTCATATAGTCATAGATTCCAAGGCCACAGTGATCACGTATAGTCTGACCTCCTGCATATATAAAGATGTAAAAGAACCAAGATAGAAAAATGTTAAAATATAAATCCCGCTGAAAATGTCTGTGAACTATTTCTTATAAAAATTGTAAAACTACAAAAATTATATTAGAAATTAAAGCATATTAAAGAAATACATACATAAATCATCATACAACCTATGAATCACAGTAAAAGGTATAATAGAATGCTTTCAGATAAGGAGTGTTAAAAGTCCTAATAAAAAGAGATGTTCAAAACATAGTTTGTTATTCTAATGTAATATGTATAACGATAAAATGACTGTGTTTTATGAAAGAGATCAGGGCAATGCAGGCTTCTAGTCACTTTTCCCCATCCTCCTGCCCATGATTGTATTCTAGGGTATCTAAGAGACTTCCAGGCCTATTGCAGAACTATTTTTAACAATTAGTGTTGCACAGAGCATCTCTGTCTCATCCATATATGCCTTAGTATGGCTAGATTATGTTCGATTTACAATATGAAGTAGCTGTACATTGTTGCTAAGGTACACAATACAGAAATAGTATACAACATTCTAACAGTAATAGTCTTTTTTGTATGAGGGACTGGGCACAGGTTTTGGGGTTTTTTTTAATGGCATGATAACTAATTGTTTTATTTTACAGGTAAAACGTAGTTTTGTGATTGGCATGTTAGAGTTCTTTGTGAGTTTTTACAGCTAACCGTATTATTCATTGCTCTAGTCATTGTGCTAGCGCTGTTTGGTGAAATGTGCATTTATACTGAAACTTTCAGGGATATGCTGAAAAAATAAGACCCATGGTCCGAGATGGTGTTTATTTTATGTATGAAGCACTTCATGGCTCCCCAAAGAAAATTCTTATTGAAGGTGCCAATGCAGCACTACTTGACATTGACTTTGGTAAGTTCCTCTGTAAAGTAGGAGAGATGGCTTGTTTGGTCTTTGCATCAGCTTTGCTAATAGTAGGAAATCAGGAAAAAAAATGTTCTTAATATATAATTTGGGAAATACTGGAAGAATGGCCAGAATGTTATTTCACTTTCATAATTCTGGACTAAACTGTACAAGCAAATAGCAGCAGTGCACAAATGTAGTGGCTGATAATTTTACAAGATATGCTAACGGAGGTTGTTTTGCCTCTAGGGGCCCTTATACCAAATTCTGTCATTCTAAATCCAAACAAAGTAAAAGCTTTCTCAGGTTCAATGTATGTATGCGAGCCATGTGGCTAGTGGGGAAGCAATAGATGTGGTATATATCTTGACTTTAGTAAGGCTTTTGATATTGTCTAGCATGACAGTCTCCAGGAACAAACTAGTGAAATATAGCCTAAATGGAGCTTCTATAAATTGGGTACATAACTGGTTGGAAAACCATTCCCACATAATAGTTATCAGTGGTTCACAGTCAAGCTGGGAGGACATATCCAGTAGGGTCCCACTGGGAGCAATCTTGGGTCTGGTTCTATTTAATATCTTCATCAATGATTTAGATAATGGCATAGAGAGTAAACTTGCATAGTTTGCGGACAATAACAAACTGGGAGGGGTTGCAAGTGCTTTGGAGGATAGGATTAAAATTCAAAATAATCTGGACAAACTGAAGAAATGGTCTGAAGTAAATTGGATGAAATTCAATATGGACAAATGCAAAGTATTCCACTTAAAAAGGAACAATCATTTGCATGTGTACAAAATGGGAAATAACTGCCTAGGAAGGAGTACTGGGGAAAGGGATCTGGGGGCCATAGTGGATCATGAGCTAAATATAAGTCAACACTGTAACACCGTTACAAAAAGAGCAAACATCATTCTAGGATGTATTAGCAGGAGTGTTGTAAGCAAGACACAAGAAGTAATTCTTCTGCTCTACTCTGCAATGATAAAGCCTCAACTGGAGTATTGTGTCCAGTTCTGGGCACCACATTTCAGAAAAGATGTGGGCAAACTGGAGAAACTTCAGAGGAGAGCAACAAAAATGATTAAAGGTCTAGAAAACATGACCATGAGAAAAGACTGAAAAAACAGGGTTTGTTTAGTCTGGAGAAGAGAAGACTAAAAGGGGCATGATAACAGCTTTCAAGTACATTAAAGGTTGTTACAAGGAGGAGGAAAAAAGTAATTCTCATTTTACCTGTGAAGATAGGACAAGACACAATGGGCTTAAATTGCAGCAAGGGCGGTGTAGGTTGGACATTAGGAAAAAAATTCCTAATTGTTGGGATAGTTAACACTGGAATAAATTTGCCTCGTGAGGTTGTGGAATCTCTGTCATTGAAGGTTTTTAAGAGCAGGTTATACAAACACCTGTCAGGGATGTCTAGATAATACTTAATCCTGCCTTGAGTGTAGGGGACTGGACTAGAAGACCTCTTGAGGTACCTTTCAGTTTTACGGTTCTACCTTGGAGGACAAAAGATTGGTGCACTCCAGCTAACTGTGAGAGTAACAGTGAGAGACCTATGTATGCAATCACATATATGTCTATTAACAGAAAGGTGACAAAGTAAGCTTTAGCAATCAGGAACAGGAAATAGCCTCCCTCTGAAGGATATCATTCAGCAGCCTATGAATCAGAGTTGGATGCTTGCAACAGGTACAAATTTGACTCCTATGTATCTCATACTTGAGCACAGGAAAAAAAATCCATGTTTCTTATGCTGGTATGCTGAAATGTCAAGGGATTCACCTCTCTGCAGTAAGATGTGTAGAAACCCAGAAGGAATTAACCTGATATTATCCCTTCAAAATGCATATCATGTTGAGAGAGCGTTATCTTCACAACTGTCAAACGCCATGTATGAGAGAGCCACATATGATATTTCCAAACCCTGATCTTTAATCTTTCCATCTGGTGTGGTGACTGCATGATTAAACCTCTGACAGCTGGATGAGCTGCAGGTTGACTTAGCTGACTGCACTGATGGTTTGTCTTCAGACTATTGAATCATGGAAATGTAGGGCTGGAAAGGACCTCAAGAGATCATCAAGTACAGACCCCTGCATTGAGGCAGGACCAAGTAAATCTAGACCATCCCTGACAGATTTGTCCAACATTTTCTTAAAAACCTCCAATGATGGTGATTCCATAACAGCCCATGGAAGGACTATTCCAAAGCCTAAACACCCTTAGCGTTAGAAAGTTTTTCCTAATATCTAACCTAAATATCCCTTGCTGCAGATTAAGCCAATTACTTCTACTACGTCCTATCTTCAGTGGACACAGAGAACAACTGATCACAGTCCTCTTTATAACAGCTCTTAACCTATTTAAAGACTGCTACCAGGTCCCCCCCTTAGTTGTCTTTTCTCAAGACTAAACATGCTCAGTTTTTTTTAACCTTTTTTCATAGGTCAGGTTCTGTTACAGTTCTGTATACTTAGCAGTCTGTTGGATAGCAGAATCCTAAATCTGTGTTTGATGTAGCAATAGTGTTTGTGTGGACTTCATCTTTTATGTTTTATGCTCTATGGGTGAAAGTAGAAGATTCCAAGTGAAATCTTCTGTCCTGTTGGTGCAGAGGTCAGCATGCAACAAGAGGAGGATACATACTCTGCGTAGGGACAAATCTTCCCCTTCAAGCTTGCACAGGGAACACACCTGCCCTTGTACTGTGGGATTGTACTCGGTGGGGTTCCTGTACTCATGTGTATAGAGGCGTTAGGGTGATCAGCCAATGGTCAGGCAGCAACAAAATACATCCTTCCTTTGACCTATGACAATCTCCCGGGTGTAGATCATGGTTACATAGGCAGTTCACTAGTGACAGGATTTGTTTTAAGAGGCTTGAGGTGAAATTCTGGTCCCATTTCAGTGAAAGGCAGTTATGTGCGCGCACACAGCTCTCTCTAAAATGCTATTGAGCAGAATTCATGTTCACTGGGAATGAATGTCATCCCAGTGCAGGCAGCTTGTACAATGCTCTGTGTACCACTTTCTCTCTAAGATTGAGCTCCATCCCATCCACATAAAGCCTCTTAGTACTTGGGTTTCATGAGGGTGAAGTGAAGAGCAGCAGGGAGGTGAAATCCATGTTCTATTCTAGGGCCCAACGTGTAGGGTGGCTGAACAGCATCCTGTAGACTGGAGAAGCAGCTGCAGTCCTCTGCCAGTTGTGTAGGATACTGGGAGGGCCTAATCCACAGGAATGTGGCAGTGCAGTCCATGCACTTTTGTGGCCTTCCAGGCCCGACTGCATGAGGCTGATGCGGACACCCCTATGCAGCTGCTTCACCAGCAATCTCACATTGCCACTTCTGGACCTGGCTTATGAATGTCATCCTGAGAGCCAATCTCAGATGGGATGCAAGAGATATACATATGACCTTGTGTGGACCTTCTGCATTGGGATAAATTTCACGGTGAAAGAACTCTGTTTTTCTAAATTTGCCAGAGCTAACGTTTTGGGCACTCCATCCCCTAAGATCACATTCAAGCACAAATCAATAAAGTTAACTAATTTGAATGAAGTTACCTTTAAATTTCTAATGAGACTTTAGAGAAAAAATTATCCAACTGAAGCTACTCTGATCACCAAATGGGAGTGGTCGGGAGCACAGTTCAGCTTCCTCTACGAAAAACAGAGGGTTGCTACCCCTCCTCACTTGACTTGGGTAAGCAGCACTTCTCTCTCCTCCTTGACTGGTGTGGTGAGAGCTCTTCCTATTATGTCAATCTATTTAGCCACTGGAAGTAACCAAGTGAAGTTACAAATGCAAACCCATCTCTGATTAATAGAAGGAAGGGCAGCCTTTGTTTTCCATCGCCACTGAAACAAAGTTGTGTTGTTTTGTTTTGCTTTTTGGCAGGCACGTACCCATTTGTGACTTCATCAAACTGTACGGTGGGTGGCGTGTGCACTGGACTCGGTGTTCCTCCACAGAACATCGGTGACGTGTATGGTGTGGTGAAGGCATACACTACTAGAGTGGGAATTGGAGCCTTTCCCACTGAGCAGATAAACGTAGGTTTAACATTACAAAATGTAACATATACAGGAACCGAGAAATAAGGTCAATGGGATAGAATGTTGTAACAGGATAAAGGCCTCCTGCTGACACATAAATGCCAAGACAATGTCAGGGGACCACATTCATCTCAAGTGTAACTTGGCTGAAGGCAGCCTGAGATGTTCATTGTCAAAGTAGACAACACTGATATGATGACATTTTATTACAATGTCTGTAGTGCCGTCATAACAAATAACAGATATAAATGTTATAGCCATGTCAATCCCAGGATATTAGAGAGACAAGGTGGATGAGGTACTATCTTTTATTGGGCCAACATCTGTTGGTGTGAGACACAGGCTTTCGAATTTACACAGCTCTGCTTCAGGTCTGGGAAACACACTCATTGTGTCACAGCTAAATACAATGTATTGTTTATAAACAATAACAGTTTATCACACCCATACAGGGTTTCATCAAACAACTATAACTCAAACTCAGGGGACCCCATCATCCTGAAAGAAATCTGTTTAAACCCCATCTTCTGGCCTTCAAAACAACCCCCCAACCTCTTCAAGCTTATCAGAAGCAAGCTCCTCACAGACAGGACACACCAACTCAAAGCAGCACCAGACCCTACCAGAACAACAGATGCAAAACCAGCTGACATATCTCCACTGTACAACAATCAACACCCCTACAACACACCTTTCAAGATCCATGGGTCCTACACATGCCTGTCACAACATATGCTGTACCTAAACTCCCCCAACAGCAACTATGTGGGTGAAGCCAGGCAATTGTTATGCTCTCAGATGAACTCATACAGGAAAATGATAAGATAAAAACACCACATCACCTGTGAGTGAACGCTTTTCACAAAGAGATCACTCTGTATGTGACCTTTTAGTCCTCATCCTCGAAACCTACACAACACTTTAAAAAGATGAGCCTGGGAGTTTAAATTCATAACTTTGCTAGACACTAAAAATCATGGACTGAAAAGAGACACTGGATTTATGGCTTATTACAACAATCTATAAACCACTAACAGCCTTTCTTTCTTCCCAAATAACTTCCTCCTTCCCTCTCTGTGACTGGAGAGGGTTAACAGGCTACTTCACCTTGACTACTTGTGCTAAACAATCTGTTCCACCTTGTATGTGGCTGTGACACTCCGATTAAAGCTATGTCTATACTACAGACCTTACAGCAGCACAGCTGTATCACTGCAGCTGCGCTACTGTAAGGTTTCCAATGTAGCCAGTCTATGCCAATGGGAGACAGCTTTCCCGCCAGCATAACACTGTTCACACCAGTGCTTTTGTCAGTGAAAGTTATGATGGTCAGGGATGTGTTTTTTCGCACCTTTGACCGACAGAAAGTTTTTACGACAAAAGTGCTCGTGTAGACAAAGCCTAAATTTCCTAGATCTGAAGAAGAGCTCTGTGTAAGCTCGAAATCTTGTCCTCTCACCAACAGAAGTTGATCTAATAAAAGATATTAACTCATCCATCTAGTGTCTCTGGTCTATATGTCATCATTTTATCTCATAGTTAGTGGTGCAGTTGCTCTGGCAATCATTGGTTGTAGGCCAGAACCTCCAGCTCTTACTGAGGCAAAACTCGAGTTGGGTTCACTAGGAGTTTTGTCTGTGAAAGGACTTGGGAACTGCAGGTTATAGCCCTGTGTTATTAATGATCTGAATGATTTATAGAATAGGTCAGCTGTGTGCTTCAGTCAGTCATGCAAAAGCTTCTTGATGGGTGCAGGTTTTTAAGAGTCTATCGTACCTGCATTATCAGGAAACTGGATGGCTGAGGAAATTAATAATGAGATATGCATCCATAAACTTCTAGTTCTAGTAATTCATGTTCATTGGGAATGAAAATCATACCAGTGCAGGCAGCCTCTGCACTACTGTACAATACAATTCTGTCGCTGGTCTGAATTCTCTTTAATGTTCTAGTGACTAAATCCCATTCTCTAATGATGCAACAAAATGAATTGGTGGTCTGATTCAGTTCCCCATGAAAAGGTTTTTCTCTTCTCTTTGTTCACATAACAAAAACTGCCATCCCAATAGGCATTAGCTGGCACTTTTATTTATTTATTTATATTACCTTAATGCCTACGAGCCCCAGTCATGGGGACTAGAACCCCATTGTGCTAGGCAACACAGAACAAAAAGATGGTTGTTGCCCAGCTTACTGTCTAAGACAAAAAACAAAACAAAAACAAAAAAACTGACATACTGAGGGGGGAGTGCAAGGAAATAACGACCTCTTAACAGAGAAACCGGGGGCTAATTGCCAAGGGGATTTTCTTATCAAATGAAGGGAGAACAGAGGTTCCTCCAGAATAAGAACCAATCATGCTAAAGCATATAGAGGCAAAGCCATTCCTAGGGTAGAGCGGATCAGGGTGACTGCCTGGGCCCCACGCTTTGCAGGGCCTCGTTCTAGAGTGGGCGGGAGGTGGACAGCTGTAGCCCTCCCAGCTAGATGCGGGGGCCAGGTGGGAAGAGGGTGGCTGCAGCTTGCCTTCCAGCTGCATGCCATACTAGGTGGGAGGCAGGCAGTGGCATACCGAGGGCTCCAGGCCACTGGGTGCCGGCTTGCGGGGCAGGGGAGCAGCCACCCCTCAGAGCCTCCCCCCGCTGCACATCAGAAAGTGATGGCCTGGCACCCCCTCCCTCCCCAGGCTGGGGGTTGAGGCCTCCCTATCTAAGTCAGCACCGGCCTGGAGTGGCAGGCATCACGCAGCAGGTAAGTGGGGCGGGCGGGCGGGCAGCGGAGCCTGGCTCCACTATCCCATGCAGGTACAGAGCTCCCCCTTCCTGGGGCATCTGAGAAGTGGCACCATCTTGTGGGAGCCAGGGACCCCTTGTGCTCTGCATTGGGGGCGGCATGCGAGGCTTGGGGGGCCCAAGTTCAGGCTTGGCCCCCAGGCACCAGAGACCTAGGGTAAGCCACTGGAGCAAGGCGGGGGACCCACACAGTGTGGTTTGCCCTTAGGGACAGCCCTGTTTAGAAGTATATTGAGCGAAAATTCAGCACTGTTGATGCTGTGCTGTACCAATTTCTGTAGATAGGGGCATTAGTTTCAACTGAGGTCCCCTTTTCAGAGAACTAAAGTTTACTTTTAAAAAATTGATTTGACTGGCTGAGGTTTGTTACCTGTTGCAGAAACACCATCCATGTCTCTTTATCTTCCTGTAGGAAATTGGAGACCTCTTGCAGTCCCGAGGCCATGAATGGGGAGTAACAACAGGCAGAAAAAGGCGCTGTGGGTGGTTAGACCTTGTAATTTTGAGATATGCTCATATGATCAATGGATTCACTGCGTAAGAATCACTGATTTTGCGTTACATTTGGAACTGATAGTTTTGTTCTCCACAGAATAAAATATGTAGGTAACATTAAGATCAGTGCAGTTAAGTGTTACATTTTAAGCTATAATGCACTAACTTAGCTGATTGTTTTATACAATTAGTATTTACCTGGGGTCCTAAGTTGCTTTCATCTATGCAGCTCCATTCTTTGTGGAAGTGATATTAAAGAGCTATATTGTGTTTCCTTTTAATTTCAGTTACATGTAATTACTGTTCTTCCATGTAATTACTAGCTCCCCTCCCCCCCCCATCAACAAAACTATGTCAATCCTGGGGACTTTAGGCCAGATCTTTAAAAGAACTTAGGCTTGTAACTTCCAATTATTTCAGTGGAAGCTGGGAGCTTAAATACTTTTGAGGATCTGGGCCCTTGATATGTAAGCAACAGTGAGAGGTATGTGCCATGAATGAGGCAAAGAACTAGCAGCCCTATGCTTCTCTTTCCAAATTTTTTTTCTAACCTAATCCTTACATTTTGAATGACTTCTTCATCCATCCAAAGTTAGTCGAACATTGAATACATGCATATGTCTGGTCGAATCCTTAGACATTTGATGCAAACATCAGTGGAGCTACGTAGATACCAGCTGAGGATCTGCCATGTTGTTTTTAGAGATATTAGGCTACTGTTTTCAAGTGCATTTCTACTTTTCAAAGTAACTCAGCAAAAATGGCATCCTAAGATCCCACTGTTTATCTCTTGATGATTTCTACATTAAATGTGTTTGATAAAAGATGGTTTATTTAATTGATAGCCTGGCTAACTCAACTGGTGATCTGAAAGTCAAGCTGGGATCTTTCCTTACTGCATATCATCGGCAGTAATAAAGATTCTGTAGGCCAAATTATACTGTCAGTGGGTTTACAGAGAGGTACGTGATTGGCCCTGTAACTGAAGCTTATTAAACAATTCTGCTGATGTTCAAGGAAAAATAGAACTCAGCTTTTTATCTTAACCTTCTTGGTTCTACAGGGATAATGTGAGTAAACAGTACTACTAAGGTAAGAAGATGTGCATCTCAATACAGGGAACAAGCCTGATAATTAAGTGGCATTTCACATAATCACTTTTCAATGCAGAATTGCATTTTAAAGAATGTGATTGAACATGCTCTTATTCATCTATATGAGCAGACAAGTGTGTGGAAGGAAAGCTTGATAATTCAGTCATCACAGAAGCATGAATTCAATTAACAAAGTTAATATGTCAAAGTTTAATATATCTGCATTTTCCTGTATACTATGTTGGCTGTGCTTGGTCCATGAGTACAAGTGTAGAAAAAGCAGGTGGAAGGGATTAAAGAAGATGATGATAGAAGGATTCAACTTATGTGTAACTTTATCCAATGTTTTTCTGGACAGTCTGGCATTAACAAAACTGGATATTCTGGATGTCCTTGATGAGATTAAAATTGGTGTTGCTTACAAACTGGCTGGAAAAAGAATTCCATATTTTCCAGGTATGGTTAAAAAAAAAAAATCTTGATCACTTTTTCTCTCTTTTTCTGTTAATCATTTTCTACTTAAAAGCCAGACCTGGTTTTCTGTTACTCAGCGCTTTGTAGGAATTTACACCAATGCAAAGTGGTGTAAAATGCTCCCAAATCAGTAGTGTTTTACAGTCACTTTGCACAGTGTAAATGACTTCAAGGTATAGGAAAATTGAGGCTCAGGCTGTGTATATACACTGATGTGGGAAATTAGTTTGGTTTTTGTTTTGCGGTGTTTGCTATATTGAGGGCTGCAATCTCAGGAGTATGTCAAGGAAATGATGCTTTGTAAAGGAAAAGTAAAGGGAGTGTTTTTATATTGTAAAAGCTGAGATATGGAGACAAACAGCTTTTGCTCTCTTTGCAGAGTTTCATATATAATTAGCAGCAATTGACATTTAGTTCATAAAATATACCTCCCATTTCAATATGTTTAAATCTTTTTTGATTGTTGTTTAAAATAACATGAGATTTCATGTTAGGATTCTTAATGGTCTAATAATAGCCTACCCCATAATGTTTTGTAGCTTTTCATGCTCTGATTTACTTACCCAAAGAGTGTTCTCCAGGCCTGAGGATTACTCCTATTTTTTTCACTTCTCCCCCTCTGAGATCGTGCATTGTGCCAGAATATCCTTGGCTGGAGCTTTCAAGGCAGCCTGAGGGAGCTAGATTCTCTGCTCCCATTGAATTTTAAGCTGGAGGGTTCCCTCTGGAGGCTGTCAGTTTAATTCCTAAATTGACTAGAATGGCTACAGGAAGTGGACTCCTCTCCCCCATGAGCTACGTTTACTGTTCTCGTGCTTTGCTGATCTCATACCTGAGAAGAGACAAGCCTCACTTACAGTCAATACAAACTTGATATTTTTATTCAGACTGCTGCATGCAGTGACCCTGTAGCACCCACTGGGTCACTAGTTCCCCGACTAACTAAACAGCCTATGCCTAATAACACAACACATGGTCTCCCTCACTGCTTGCCTGAACTGAGCAGTCATGGAAGAGTCTACTAACCAAACCATAGTATCCCAAGGATCTGCCAGTGCTTGACCTTTGTGTCAAAAACTTCCTACCACTTCAATTAGTTCAGCTCCATGGGTGAGAGTTCAGTGATGGTGAGAGTTCTAGTGTCGCAAGGGCTGCCTGCAGCTGCCAGCTTTTTAACCACTGTGTTGTTTAACTCTGTCCTAGAGATAACATAATGGTTAATATGCTGGTGCTGTATCTACACTGGCTCCCATTTTTGCTACCACTTGTATAGTTGAACTGATGAAAAAAAATCAGACGGCCTAAAATAATTGCTTCCTTATCTTCCTAGAAATATTAGTCTTCTTGCATATTAGTCTCCTTAGCCTCTATGGCACCATGTGGTGCCTCACAGGGTACTGAGGGAATGAAAACAAACATGCTGGATCCTTTTGAATCAGAATTGTCTTCCTCTGTCAGATGTAGTTTATCTTGGGATATACAGTCAGTAACAATACTAGTAAATAGAGTGAACTGATGGCTCAAATTATAAATGTTCTTTTTTCATAAGTCCTATTTTAAACAATTGTTAATAAATTTTTGCTGCTCAAGATCTATAGCTAAGATCTTTTAAAGTGCAGCTATTGTATTCTTACTTGTGGCTACCTGTGCTTGCACAGCTAATCAAGAGATACTTCAGAAGGTGGAAGTAGAGTATGAAACGATGCCTGGGTGGAAGACCGACACGACTGGGGCGAGGAAATGGGAAGATCTCCCATCCAAGGCACAGAATTATATTCGATGTGTGGAAAACCATGTTGGAGTGCCAGGTAAGTGCCTCTTCGCCTATGTTCATGGAGAGGCCATGGCATGTAAATGAGGCTGTGAATGAATATTCAACCTGCTAGTCAATATAGGGTCTTGATTAGGCCAGAAGCAGTGGAGACACCAGAGTGTGGGGGCAGGTGGGAGATCTCAACCAGGACCAGCTAGGGCAGTATGTTATGTGCTCGCTCTCTCCCTCCTTCCCCCCTTGCCCTCCCACTTGTCTTCAGCGTGTGTGTGTGGGAAAGTTCCTTCTTTCTCTTTCCCCTCCCTCTCCAACCCCCTTCTTTGTGCTTCAAGACGGGTGGGGTGGGTGTGGAAGGGTATCACATATGGGGTCAGGCAGAGATTGCCCCATAGGCTGCAGCTGCTCTTGGTGGTGGGGGTGGTAATGGGATCGAGTGATTGGCTCCTACATGCAGGAGCTGGAGGGGGGGCAGTTTGCTACCATCTGCTGCCTATCCATTTTGGACTCCCGGGTTTAGTACCACCATTCCCATCCTTCACATTGTTGCCAGATTTCCTTTGACGCCAGGGCTAGGCTGACCCCGTTTTGGGGTCTGGAGGGGTTACTCCTCATGTCAAAAGTGGAAAATTACAATATGGGTTTTCACCTTCCATCTAGCACCCACGACGTCTGGTTTGGGGAGTGTCAATTACAATTATCACAATTTTGGCAGATTGCAGTGCAGTTGAGGGGGAGGGGTGGGTTTAAAAAGAGTTTCACTGAAGTCCCTGTAACTGCTTAGACAGTCTGGACACTGGTCCTGGGTGCAGCAATGCATGGTGAGCAGATATGCTTCCATGTCTCATGCCGATGTGACTCCCCTCACCTTATATCTTCTATCTATGGTGTGGAGGAGGGGAATGTGTTGGGGCTGTAGCTTCCAGTCAGGGTCCTTTGACAACCTTTAATGTGTAGAGAGGGCATGCCCTTCACCCTGGCCATCAGGATCATTGGTGCAAAGGGAGAGTTTCACTGGGTGAACCCTACCAGATAGTTGGAATGATTACCCCATATGTGTAATCATTTTAAAATAAAGTGGCAAGCTCCATATTTAACCATGGTAGGGTGTTTGTGTCTCATGGTTTTCATGTCCACGTTATAATCTGACAGAATTCTTTCTTTAGATGGCATGGGTTTAGCTAGATACCCCATCACCCAAGATAATGATGTGCCTCACCCTTCTATTAGGACTTCAAATTTCAATGCTTTGTGTTTATGGTATAATTACTCCATACTTTCAGTGCTCTAGTATACTCTATGTTAATGATACAGCAAGAGAAACTATTTAACAGAGAAACTATTTCAGCACTTTGTTTCACGTTTGGTGTTGACGATTTTGAACCAAAACTTCATATTAAAAGATGAAAATTATTAAAATTAATGTATTATGCTGTTTACTCCCAGTAAGTGTTCTGATAGTTGTTTCTCTCCCCCTTCTCCCCTTCCCCAGTAAAATGGGTTGGAGTTGGAAAATCAAGAGAGTCAATGATCCAGCTATTTTAAACAAAGAACTGCAGTGATGAGAAGCACAGTTTAGTGTTCATCTGTTCCTTAATGCTCCCAAGTTAAAGTGGAGATGCTGTTTAAAACCAAAATGTTCTTCTAGGAAATGAGTAGAAACAACTATATATTGTATACTTTCATATTTTCATTTATTAGTACATGCAAATTGTCAGTGATAAAAATCTGTTTGGTACCCACCATCTTTCTCTCTCACACAGACATGCAAAAACAAAGAATTCAGTAACTGAATAATAACAGGAGAGAAAGAACAAGTTTTTCTTTCTTTTTCTTTGAGTTAAGTCATGTTGCTATTCAGAAGTGTTTTACATCCATAGGAAGTTATTTCTTCAAGCAGATGACAATATTGAAAATTTTCCAATATTTACTGAGATATTATAAAGGTTGAAGGTATTTCAAAGGGAAATGTTAAAAATGTCTCTTTCTGTGGATTGGCAGTAAGTAATAAGGCTTATATACTGCATTACAAATTGATCTGGTTATGTAGATCCTCATAACATAATAAAATTAGGGAGGCATTTTTGATTACACAAAGCAAGGCAAGTGGAATTAGCTTGAAGCCTGGGATTTATTTATTTTTACAACCTACTCAAATAAATAGGAGAGAAGCGGCAATGATTGCATCACAGAGCGATGCAAGTTAGTAACTGAGGTAAATTCTGGTGAGGGGCCAAACTGGAGATAGCGGAGCTGCCTGTGTTTACCAGCAGGCACTCCACATGGGGGCTGTCAGAGGTGCTTTCCTCCCTTCTTGTGCAATATAAAAGAAATCAGAGGAGTGGTAAAGGGCATAAAGGGCCCCAAGGCCACAGAAAAGGTGGGGGAAGGGAAAGAGTAGAGTCAGTGCAGCATGCTGCACTCTCTTCCTTTACCTGAGAAGAGATGTGTTTCCATGCAAACGTATGCCTGGAGAGCAGCAGCTGCAGGTGGCATGCTGTCCTCCAAATCTGGTGGATTTCCAAGCATAAATCCATACATGATATAATGCTGCTAGTTGCAGCCTTAACTCCCTTTCCCAGCTTTTGACCCCATTCAGCAAACTGTAGGGGGTGATACCTGGTGCCAAAGGAGAGAGAGAGCATGTGGCAGCCCAGCTCCTGAGCTGTTTGGGCTCAGGGAGATGCAACACTGAGGTTCCAAAACTTCCAGGGATGGATCTGGATTTCCTCATGGATTCTCTGGTTTTGAATGATTAGAAGGCCATGCTCTCTGCCCTCTATGCATGGCCCAAGCCCCTTACAGACAGAACGCTGCAGAAACTGAGTTATTCCAAACCTTGAGGAATTTTCAGAACACCCTGACTTTTCTGTGAGTTTTTCCACAGGTGGGGAGAATGTAGCCTAATACTTCTGTCATACCCAGATGCCTTGGCACACATCTAGGAATGGCATTACCACCTCTGCCAGTACCCAGTGCATTCATGTCCTGATTTCCTTTGTGAAAACACCCCTTTTTGAGACAGTACTTAAGTAAACATTACACATGATCAGCCATCACTTATATAATGATGAGGTACTAAAGATGCATTGAGGCTTGTAGTACAGTCCCCCTGCACCCTTCTCTGGCTGCAGGGCAGTCTTTTCACACCTCCATCCAGCATAGCCTGTGGCTTTGCACATAGGTGCTGGGTTTGGACATATTTTGGAGCAGGGGCAGTAGTCAGAGGGTGAAGCCCTCTACAGAGGTGTAATGAGCAGAGCCCTCTATACTTGGGAAGGTCAGGGGGCAAAGCCCCCCAGATAGGTATAGCATGACAGACGAGCAAATAGGCCAAATTTGATTGGCACTGATCCTCTACACCAAGTCTCAGTGCCACTTAAATTTGGTCAGGCCAGGCAGGTAACCAGGGCCCCACCTTAGCAAAATTCTGGTTGAGCCCCTGGCTGGGGCTGGACCCACTTTCCCCATGGGTCCATATAACTTGGCACCTATAGCTTTATGCTAGTCTAGTCCTTTATGTCCAGTGATTTAAGCACAAGAACTCCTGAGTTCTAACCCTGATTTCTTAAGTGGGCTTGGGCAAGTCATTTAATCTATGTGCCTCAGTTTTGCCATCTGTTAAATGGCAGATAATAATACTTATTTATCTACTTCATATAGGTTTTGTGAGGATTTAATATGGCTGAATCCTGTAGTACTTACTCTTTTTTAATCAGGCAAAACCCCCATTGTATAGTCAATGGGAGTTCTGCCAGTTAAGGACTGGGATTTAGACCTTATTTAATGTTTGTAAAGCACCTTTGAAAGGTGCTCTGTAAGTGCTAAGTATTCTTATTTATTAGCACTGTAAAATGTCGCTCATTTTATGAGGTATCTTAAGCACAAGCAGTCTTGGCAATGCACTGCCAATTAAGTTTAATTTCCAGTGGGCTCAGTCTCATGTCAGTCATCCATTGATTCCTTCCCTCAGTCCACTGTCCTTCAGCAACTTTTCATTAGTGCAAAGCCATTTTATTTGGGCTTTGTTCAATTTTATAGGATTAGGTCCACAGTAAATAAGTTACTCATAGTGAACCAACAGCCATTAGATTAAATGATTAATCCTAAACAAATAATTTTGGTACATTAAAAATGAAGTTCTAAAGTAATTGTCACAGGATCAATGTCTCTTGCTTCACCTAGATATTTATTTTCCATTAAGCACCTTTCCATTTAGCCTTTGCTTTAGGGCTGCATCCACATCCACTGAGGCCCTTAGTTTGCACCACATCAACAGACCATTATCCTGTGACACTGTTCTCTTCCACTGTTATCTCTTGCATTTAATTTTATTGCATAGGTTTTTTAATCAAATTTCTTCTCCCACTGAATTCTGGAACTTTTGCCACTGTGTTCAATGTGAACAGGTTCAGGCCTTTATTTGTAAAAGCTTTTTACAGGTTATGGATGACACAACCTTTTATAGAAGACATGTTTGATGTAAGCTATACATTTATCTTGACAGTTTCCTGTGGCAGACTAGTTTATATTGGAACCTTTGCTTGGAATTTCTTTGTAATAAATTCACTGTGTCTAATTTAATTTTTCTTTGTATAAAAGTTAAATGTAGTAACTATTTAAATTTGTTGTATCATATGGTGTATTGATGGAAGGATAAGGAAAAACGTCTACTAATATGGCATATGTTGTAATGGATTACAATTTTTAAAAAAGGTTACTAAACTATTAACGTAAAACACGTATTTGACAGATTTTTGTCAGACTTGTCATCACAATGTAGCCTTTATAACCAGGTGTACACTTCCTAACATATGCTAGGTGTTTTTGGGTGGTTTGCCTGTATTTTTAACTGATCTGTATATGCTCTCACAGCACTGGCCAGCTGCATTTTATAAATTAAAATAAATAAAATGAAGAGTTTTCAAAGTAATGTGTAAAATGTATGTGCATACACCCACCCTTGTAGATATTGCAGGAAAACTGAAACCTTATTCCATTATTTTACCCTCAAAGACACACACATTAATTTTAAAAGAACAAGTATTTCGGGGGGGAAGGAGGTTTGGACAGTATTCATTACTTTCAAATCCAGAAACATATTCAACTTTTCCTATTGCTTTTTAAATAATCATCAAGAAGCTTTGTGTGAGAAGTGAATATTTTCCTTCTAGCAATGAGAAGAAGATATTACTATTAGCATTTCATTCATATATTCTTAGGAATGGATAGGATGATTTTCCTACTTATAAACCAGGTTTGGGGATTTTTACCACTACCTTCACCAGGCCAAGCCCTGGCTAGCCATTCCTACTTGACTGAGAAACACTTCACTCATGAAGCAGAGCTTTTCCCTTTGAAAGTCTCCTGACTGACTCCAGTGATTTTTTTCCATGATAAATTGCTCAAAGAAATGTGAGCTATTAACTCTCTGCAGTTCTTTATTGTTATAAATCCATCCACAACACAACATTGGATAAAGGAAGAAAAAATGATCTCACCTAATATAACTAAGGCTAACCCTTAAGATATAGCAGGGTTTCAGAGTGGTGGGGTTAGGGACTTTCAGGATCCTGCTTTATAGGCAGGAATCTCCATTTCTCATTATCTCCTGAAACCGCTCTGGAACAATAGGCCTTTTACTGCAGTGTCCATATCCAATGGCAAGAGGTCAGGTCACTAAATCTACTGCAGCTGATGTCTGACAAGGGATTGGGAAGACTTCCATTTTGCCAGCTGAAAGATCTTGACTACAAAGGTTGACTCGCCTTCTGCCACTCACATGAAGATACCAGTCGAAGCTCATTCTACTAAGAGTAATTCTGGCCTCCACAGCACTTTTATTACACCACACGTGTAGGGCCTTGTGTATATCACAATTGTATTTTATTTTTTATGAAATTAATGACAATGAAAATTAATGGCAAAATATTGAATTTCACTGAGTTTGCACAGAATAAATTTTACAAGTTAATAAGTTTTACAACTAAAATGTATTCCATCCTTGGAACTGACTAATGTTCACAGTTTGGGGGCATTTTCATCATTTCCATGCCCTCCATGAAATTGTGATTTACACAGAGCCCAATCTATAAGGCACTGGTGTGTCTGGAGCTGCCTGAGGCAGAATGAAGACTGGGTTGCCTGCTGAAACTACCAGTTAAGAGCTTTTCTTTGGGAAAAATTCTGCTTTGTGATCCGCCCAGCTAGGAAGTGGAGAATGCCCCACCCCACTCCTTGTTCAGACTGGGGAAGAAGGAAAGGCGAAGGGTCGTGATAAATATCATGTGGAAACTGGGTCACTATTTTTATTTCATGGAAACATACTGAATAAAAGGCATTCCTGGTCCTAACCATTTTCTAAAAATGACTGTTTATGGGGCCAAATCTCACGTCCTACTTATTCCTCACAGAAGGCCTGATCCAAGTTGCCCTGTATGCATGGATCACACCCCTCTCCTGAGGAAGGATGGGGGGTCCTCAACCCCTCTCCATACCAACCTCCTCTCTCCTACTCCCCAAACCTTTCAGAGGGCACTCTCTGCATGTGAAAATCTGCATACTGGGCAGGCTGCCACATCATCCTTGCTCCCAGCCCCACCTCCCTCAATGGCTGCTGGTGGAATCAGGGCAGCGAGAAGAGTTCCCAACTGTTATCCTTCTAAAAGTTCCCCCTCTGTGATGTAGGTATCCCATTAAGGGAGTTCCCCAGGTAGTTGTCATCTGCAGAAGTACTGGCTGCATGGCTCCAGTAAAGTCATACTGACAAGAAAAGAGTGCCAAAAATACTGAGCTTATGCAGAAAAATCCCTGGCCACCATTGTATCTTGAGGGACTTCAGGGTTTGTGCACTGGCACTGCAACCTGTTAAATTGGGTGGAAAGACTGGATTCTCCCTCCCCTCCACAGAATAATCAGGGAGAAATCTCATTGATTTTACTCCAGGCTGAAGCAACTGGAACCTAATTTATAACCTAATTTATTATTTCAGGAATTACTCAAGTGGGATTAGGTCAAGTCCTATGAATGAAAAGTGAATACGAACTCCAGTATTTGGCCCACAGAGATTACTTCTGATCTGCTAGATTTATTGGAAATTTAAGGTAGTTAAAAAATACCTGCTCATGTTATTAATTAGTAACTACTGTAGATGTTCATTGAGACAGTCTGAATTAAGTATTTACCTATCATCCTTTTGGCTCCATCTATAAGCAACAAATAACAGGAAACACAGAACTCTCCGTGAGCACAGTTTAATTTTATGCAGCAAATTTTGGCCTGTAGATGCAATTTTCAAAAGACAGAACTAAAATAGATTTTTACACTGACTCACCAAATGTCTGTCTATCTATGTTGCCTTGTTCCTTTGAAAAATAATAATTGTATATTTGTAATGTATTTGCAGTTCAGAGAGAATATAACCTTGTTTTAATGTGACCTCACTTTCAGAAATGCAGCACACACGCCATGGTTTAGGTTGCATGCCTCAGTACAATCTGTCCTCCACCAGTGTTAAGTGTCCCAGAAATATCTTTTTGGCACTATGCATCCTGCCTCTGGACAAGTGGGTGTAATTTACTTCTCAACGCCCTTACTGCTTATTGAAATCCTTTAAATATTACGAGAAGAAATAATTTACTGTGAACCACAAAACACAAATTTACAAAAGAAACACACAAAAATGTTACCATACGCTTATACCACGGGCAATTTAACTGCATGGATGTGTTCCTGAGAATTAGTAACGACTCAGTGACATTAAAAAAAATTATTGTTCAGTTTTAACTTCTGATCTCACTACAGTGGTGTAAATCCAGTGTAAAACCTGTGTAAATAAGATCAGAATCAGGCAAAATGTTATTTTTAGTTGCCAAATCAGTATGAATAGTAAAATGGTGTCTAAATCACCACTAACAGGCCTAATTCTTTTCTCACACTAGTGTACATCAGGTATAATTGCACTTAAGTCTTTGTGCCTGATTCTCTTCTGACACTAGTTTTACACCAGGGCAAGTCCAATTACTCCTGATTTATACAAGTTTGAAGACAGAATCAGGCCCAGTGGACTTATCTCAGCGTAAAACTGATACTCGGGACAAAAGTAGGCAAAAGTATAGGAAAGAAGTCCTCCATTTATTTTTGTAAACCATACTGACTGCTCAGTTCTTGTCCTCAAAGAAAACCTGCACAACACCTTCAAAAGACAAGTTTGGGTGCTCAAATTCATAATTTTGTCAGACACTAAAAATCATGGACTCGATAAAGACACTGGATTTATTGCTCATTACAACATTCTATGTACTCTGTAGCCAGCTAACCCTCCTTTGTCCTAGACTGCAAAGGTGTTAACTAACCACTTCAACTTGGAGGGTCTCTTAGAATACATGTTAACCCCTTATGCTTAACAATCTGTTCCATCTTGTATTTATCTGTGACAATGAGTACCTTTTCTACCCCGAAGAAGAGCTCTGTGTAAGCTCGATAGCTTGTCCCTTTCAACAGCAAAATTTGATCCAATAAAAGATATTACTTCACCCACTTTGTCTCTCTAGCATTTCTTCAGGTGTGAACACACATTTAAATTAGACACATTTTGTGGTCCCCTTCTTTATAATCCTTTATTAAACACTGAATATAGGGGGCCAGATCCTTAGCTGGGATAAACAGAGTTCTGCTAAGTTGAATGGACATACACTGTTTTATACCAGTTGAGGTATAGAGGCAGCAGAATACAAACCCTGGACTTCAGAAAAGCAGACTTTGAGTTCTTCAAGGAACTGATGGGCAGGATCCTCTGGGAGGCTAATATGAGGGGGAAAGGAGTCCAGAGGGCTGGCTGTATTTTAGAGAAACCTTACTGAGGGCGCAGGAACAAACCATCCCATTGTGCAGAAAGAATAGCAAATATGGCAGGCAACCAATTTGGCTTAACAGAGACATTTTCAGTGAGCTTAAACACAAAAAGAAAGCTTATAAGAAGTGGAAGCTTGGACAGGTGACTAGGAAGGAGTATAAAAATATGACTTTAGCATGCAGGGGTGAAATCAAGAAGGTCAAAGCACAATTGGAGTGTAGCTGGCAAGGGACATGAAAGGTAACAAGAAAGGTTTCTACAGGTATGTTAGCAACAAGGTGGTCAGGGAAACTGGGGCTCCTTCCTGAACGGGGGAGGTAACCTAATGACAGATGATGCAGAAAAAGCTGAAGTACTCAAAAGCTTTTTTTGCCTCTGTCTTCACAGATAAGGTAAGCGCCCAGACTAGTGCACTGGGCAGCACAGAATGGGGAGGAGGTGAGCAGCCCTCAGTGGTGGAAGAACATGTTCAGGACTATGAGAAAAGCTGGACATGCACAAGTCCATGCAGTCAGATGCAATGCATCCTAGGGTGCTGAGACTGATGTAATTGCAGAACCATTGGCCATTATCTTTGAAAACTCATGGCAATTAGGGGAGCCACTGGACGATTGGAAAAAGGGCAAATAGAGTGCCCATCTTTTAAAAAGGGAAGGAGGATGTGGGGAACTACATACCAGTCAGCCTCACCACAGTCCCTGGAAAAATCATGGAGCAGGTCCTCAAGGAATCCATTTTGAAGCACTTGGAAGATAGGAAGGTGATCAGGAACAGTCAGCATGGATTCACTAAGGACAAGCCATGCCTGACCAACCTGATTACCTTCTATGATGAGATGACTGGCTCTGTGGACGTGGGGAAAACAGTGGATGTGATGTACCTTGACTTTAGCAAAGCTTTTAATACAGTCTACCACAGTACTCTTGTCAGCAAATTAAAGAAGTATGGGTTGGTTGGATGAATGGACTATAAGATGGATAGAAAGCTGGCTAGATCATCGGGCTCAACGGGTAGTGATCAACAGCTCAATGTCTAGTTGGCAACCGATATCAAATGGAGTGCCCCAGGGGTTGGTCCTGGGGCCGGTTTTGTTCAACATCATTAATGTTCTGAATGATGGGATGGATTGCACGCTCAGCAAGTTTTCAGATGACACTAAGCTGGGGAGAGTGATAGATATGCTGAAGGGTAGGGCTAGGATACAGAGTGACCTAGACAAATGGGAGGATTGGGCCAAAAGAAATCTGATGAGGTTCAATAAGAACAAGTGCAGAGTCCTACACTTAGGACAAAAGAATCCCATGCTCTGTTACAGACTGGGGACCGACTAATTAAGCAGCAGTTCTGCAGAAAAGGACCTAGGGGTTAGAGTATATAAGAAGCTGAATACAAGTCCAACAGTGCGCCTTTATTGCAAGAAGGCCCACAGCATATTGGGCTGCATTAGTAAGAGCACTGCCAGCAGACTGAGGGAAGTGATTATTCTCCTCTATTCAGCACTGGTGAGGCCACAGCTGGAGTATTGTGTCCAGTTTTGGACCCTCCACAATAGAAAGGATGTGGACAAATTGGAGAGAATCCAGCAGAGGGCAATGAAAATGATTAGGGGACTGAGGCATGTGACTCATGAGAGGCTGAGGGAACTGGGCTTATTTAGGCTACAGAAGAGAAGAGTGAGGGGGGATTTGATAGCAACCTTCAACCTCCGGAAGGGGGTTCCAAAGACAATGGAGCTAGGCTGTTCTCACTAGTGGCAGATAACAAGGAGCAATAGTCTCAAATTGCAGTGGGGGAGGTGAAGGCTGGATATTAGGAAAAACATTTTCACTAGGAAAACGGTGAACCTCTGGAATGGGTTACCTAGGGAGGTGGTGGAATCTCCATTCCTAGAGGTTTTTATGGCCCAGCTTGACAAAGCCCTGGCTGGGATGATTTAGTTGGGGTTGGTCCTGCTTTGAGCAGGGGGTTGGACTAGATGATCTCCTGAGGTCCCTCCCAACCCTAATCTATGATTATGTGAGATTCTGGCTCAGGGTATGAACAAAGAGGAAACATGCAATACAGCATGTATCATGCTGTCCTGTAGCAAGTATCCATTACATAACAAAGTGCTAATAGGAAAGCAAAAATACAGTTTTATTATCAGTCATTTAAACTGTGGCAGAACTGATTGTCAATACAAATCATTTTAAAATCTAGCAGTAAGAGGTGTGCCTACAAAAATGTGTGTGACCATACAGCAAGCCAAAATCTGTATTTGTATGCATAAACCAGAATTTGTGCACATAAAGTAACTGTGGATACAAATGTTTGACTATATATCTATTGTGTTGACACAATGGGCTCACTACACTTAGTGCATCTGCGCTCACGTTTGCTTGCACAACTGCATAGTTCTCTTTTTTAGTTCTATAGCTAGATTAAAATAATCTGGAAGACAACAAAAGGAAACCACTATCCATATTAAAAAATTAAGGCAGACATGTAAAATGGGCAGAAAAAATAAAGAGGCCTCTTTGTAACACCTGTACATATCTGTCTGGAGAAAACAATGACAGATGTATAACAGAGTATCAAACCACAGTACTGGAAACACTATGCAGTATTAGTGGAGGAAAGCAAAAATGTTGTTGGTATAGCATAATTGATAGAATAGTAGTAAACTATTAAATTTGTCCAAGCCATGCTAATGTACGAGCAAGTGCTGGCTGCACAGAGACTGCAACATCTCTTGGCATAAGAACAGCATATTCCAGAGAGTACACCTAACTCTGCATGTGTCATTGGTTTATTAAACTTTATTTGATGCACATATTTATCAAGATTAGAACATGATCTCTGTTGCTAAAAATGTAAATATTCATTATAAAATAATTATATACAATTTTGTTTTGGCACTTGCTATCAGATAATTGCTGAATATGTAGCCCCTTTCATGGGGTTTGTAAACATGTTGACTTGTTAAGGTTGACACACTATAATTAGTCTTGAGAGGATTCAATTTTTTTATTTCTTTTTTGTAATTTCGATGGATATTGATGTTTATTTTTAAGCATTTTTTCCAACTTTTATCGATTTAAATGTACACAATTATGGGTTTTAAGCTTTTTTAAATTTCTTTCTTTTCCATTTAAATGTTCACAGTTGTGGGAAATTATGGAGGGGTGTCAGGCAATATGGAGGTCAGGACAGTAATTATTCAATAACAGTAGATGTTAAAAACTAAAGCTTCTAAACATTCAAACACAAATTGTCAACATCACATATCAAAATATAAATTAAGTATCTTTAAATTAGTCTCAGGCAGTATTTTTCTTACTTTCCTATCTATAGGCTTCAATTATCGATGGAAATTTTCTCTCACTATGTTGTGAGTGTATAGTGAAATTTATGTTTACCAGCATTTACTGATAAAAATCTAATCCTTCCAAAACTAGCTATAATAGGATAGGAAAATCAATGGGAGACAGAAGAAAGGGAATCATCCTGAGCTGTTCTAATAAAAGTCGATTTATTTTGGAAGGATTATATCTTTGAATCATATTGAAGATCATGGAATGGCGAGTAAAGCGGGGTTTGAAATGCAGGGAGTGCAGTGGTTATGCTTCAGACCCACCTGCAAAATGTGTGGGCATTCTGATAAGTACATCCTATTCTAAACAGAAACTGCAGAATGGCATTGGACCAAATACATCAACTACAAATATAAATACTGCATTTAAGCAACTATATTTAAATGTAAATATAGAACTGTCATTTCACCATTTTATGACAGACATTTAGAAAAGAAATAAAAACAATTCACCAAATTTTGGTTTCATTTACACTGTTGTAAATCCAAAGCAACACTATTAAAGGAATTTAAGATTTACAGTGGTGTAAATGAAAGAATTTGACCCAGACGTTTAGCAATTTTTAAAGATGTGCTTCCAGTGAGAAAAGAGAATAAGTAAGGAATATTTATTACACATGCAAAGGGGAAAATATTGAATGAAGAAAAAACATTTTTGGGGGAGGGGTGGAGTTTGGGATGGATGAAACTGGAAAGAGGTTGAATATTTTAAAGGCCCCAGCGTTCCTGGGAATCCGGTATTTACAAGTTTAGAACAGTTCTGAGATTTTATATAATCTCAAGGATTACGATTTATTGGTTTGCTGCTACAAAAATGGAACAAAAATATTTTTAAAATGTATTAACGCTTCAAGAAATACCATTATACTTTGGGTGGTTGATGGCATTTATGTTGAAGGCATAGCTGAGGTATGCCAGTGTAACACTGACAATGTTTGCAACCAGGATCACACCTGGGACCTCTGGACCTTAATGCATGAGCCTCTACTCATGATTTAAAAGACATATCTCTCTAAGCCAAGGCTGTCGCTGGCTCATTGAACTCTAGCTGATCTAATTGCTACTACAAGGGGACAGAGTGCCATACCAAGGAGGCATGGATTACACCTGTATTTTTAAATGTGTTTTTCGTATTGCAGTGGACCAGAACCAAAATCATAGATATGAACACGTTTGAATTTTGGGGTGTTTTAATCCCCACATAAAAACAAATGTTGTAAATGACCTTTTTTTCATAATGGACAGAATCAGAACCCCAGATCAAGTATGCTCACACTGGGGGATGTTTGAAAACTGGACCAAAAGTTGTGTGAGATGGGTCTAAATGCGATTTGCATATTAGATGCTGAAACTGTAACCATAAAATATACTTTTTGTTTTAGGAGTTATAAAGTTTTCATCCAACCATATTTTTCATAATATACACAAATATGCCTCAGTATTACTTGAAAGAAGAGCACATTGAAAATGGGATTCTCTTATTTTCTCTCTTTTTCTTTCTTCCTTCCTAGCTTCCTTTCATAAACATGTTTTCAAAGATAAACCAAAGTAACACATTCCCAATTACTACTGGTCATCTGTTTTTTGGTTTGTTTTTTCACATTCAGAATCAGAATAGCATAACACAGACTCATCAGCTATCTGGGAAATTGTCAGCATTAATTTTCATGAACATAAGATGCTAGCAAGCGTCACCAGATGAGATCACAGTCCTCTCTTCTGTTTCCAAGTCACCAGTGGATCTTCCTTAAAGCATATTGCAGTGAGATTAATAAAAATTATCCTGGATCTCTCTATTGGGTGAAGAGTTAACAGACTAGCAGATGAAACAATTCTCTCCCTACAGGACACCAGCCATGTCGAGGAAGATGAGACAGATTTATTTTGCATTGTAGTCTACAAATTGAAGATGCCTGATCAGTAGCAGATGTTGTCAAGGATGAGACTTGGAAGGAATTAAAGAAGAGATGTCAGCACCTGAGGCAGACTCTAATGGCTGCAACAGAAGAATTCTGTTTGCCCTGGAGCGGGGTGATGGCAGCATATTGCAAAGACAATCATAACACAACATCTTGACAATGTCATATGTCAGCCTCAAGGGAAAAATGCCCTAAATGCCACCCTTACATGAAAGATCCTGCAGTGCCGTTGTAGCACATGCTGCTCACTTTCAGCCTTATCTCTTATTCTAATACCAAGAGTTCGAATCTGACCCTCCGCTACCAGAACATAACTCAGAACTTTGTGTTTGCTTTCTCTCTTCATCTGATGCAAAGAATCCAAATCTCAGGCATACCCTGACCCCATTGCACTCTGGCCGACCTTACCTTTACACATACACAACCCCCCCCCCCCCCAGAATGCACACACACCCGGCACGCGCGCCAGATGCACTCCCCCCCCTCGCATGCACACGCAAACACCCTGCACGCGCGCACACGCAACACACAGGCTGCAAGCGCGCACGACAGACAGACAGACAGACGGACAGACAGACGTCTTAAGAAAGGTGCTACATAAAGGCTCAAGCCTGCAAGGTGCTGAATGCCTTCCACACACCGAGGCTCTCGCCATGAACTCCCGTTCGGCACGCGGCAGGCCAGGGCGCTTGGCGAAGAGCATTACCAGGAAACAGAGAGGGAAGAAACGTGCGTCCCTTGTCCGCAAAGCGGGGGGCAGAGCGAGGGCTTGACGGGGCGGGGGGCCGGCCCCTACAGGGTCTGTGCCCTGAGGGACGGGCGGAGGCGGCGTGGCCGTAGCACGGTCCACCCCGGATCTCAGCGCTTGAGGGGCGTCACAGCCCGGCCGCCGGAGCCGCACCTGCGGCAGAGGGAGGGACTTACCCCAGCTCTCACAGGGAGTCAGCCGCAGGTGGGGGGGCCTGGACCACAGCGCTTCCTTTTAGGCCTCCTGGCTGCCACCCAAACAGCCAGCGCGGCACCCAGCTGTCCCAGCACCTAGCGCTATCCCCCGCAGCGCCTGCAGCGCGAGCCCGGCCGCCCCGCACCTCGCTCTGCTCACGAGCCCCCTGCCCGGGAGTCCCTCACCCTCACCCTCACCCTCCTCCTCCCGCCGCCGCCGCCCCCCCACTTCAGTCAGACGGCGCACGAGCCCCTCCCCCCCTCCTTCCTCAGGTCAGCCTTCCTGCCCCGCCCTATTCCCACCCCTGATTGGGCGGAAGTTCGGTGACGCTAACGGGCAGGCTGAAAGTGGGCGGGGCCAGTAGGGGCGGGCCGCTGAGGGGTCTGTCCCGCCTCCGGCTCGCGCCGCCGCACCGTTGCGCAGCGCCTCAGACAAGACACGAGCGGGGGGGCGGCGGCGGGACCCTCCCCGCGGGGTGTCGGAGAGCGCGGCGGCCCCCGGTGTTCCTCCGCCCGAGCCCGCGGCCGGGCCGGCATGCCGAAGCGCTCCTGCCCCTTCGGGGACGCGGCCCCGCTGCAGCTGAAGACTCGCGTGGGGCTGCGGGAGCTGAGCCGGGGCGTCCTGGGCGAGAAGTACCGGCGGGAGCTCTTCGGTGAGGGGCCGGGCGCGGGGCCTCCCTGCCCGCGCGCCGGGGCCGGCTCGAGCGCGCCTGTGACTGCCCCGCGGGGCGGGGCGGGGGGGGAGTCGGCTGGCGTCGCGCTCGGCGCCTCGCGCGGGCGGACGGGGGCCCGCTGCGGGGCCGGGGTCTGGCTGGCTGGGAGCCCGGCGCCTCGGCGAGCGGCGGGCCTAGCTCGTCCCTTAGGGCTGGCAGGACTCGGCTTGGGGTTGACGCACCGCCCCGGGGGGGGCGGGGGAGCTCTGGGGGCCTCAGACAGGAGCTTGCCAATGGCCGCAGATGTTGAGATTCAAAAAGAGCGGCCGCTTGGTGACCCCTCGCAGCCTGTCAGGGTCACACGTGCCCAGGGCGGCCTGAACGCGGGCTCCCCTCAGCGCGGCGCGTCTCCGCCCTTGCCCCGCGCGCAGTTCGGGTGGGGGATGGAAGGGGGCTTGGTTTAGTTGCGGGTTCCCATGCATACGGTGAGATGGGCACTGACCCAGGGAAAGACTCCTCCTTCCCGGCCTGGGGGTAGGGTTGTTCCTAACGTGCCTCTCTTCTTCCTATCCCTGTTGCTGTCTCGCAGAGAGGACCAGACAGTTGCTCTTCCGAGGTGCACAGGCCTACATGGATAGCATCTGGAAAGGGAACCCAGCGGGCACCTGCACAGTCGCCGACTTCCCAGAGCCACTTAAAGAGGAAGGAGAAAATTGTGCTAAGCCCAGTTGGAGCGGACAGATGTTCATTGGGCAAGATGGAAAACTACTGAGGCGTTCCCAAGCAATGGAAAAGAGTAAGTGACATCTAGTTAAGCGTTGGTTACATCAGCAGGCATCTGCGATATCTCTGATGGACCAGCAGCAAACAGAAGTGGCCTTCATTAGTCTCCTTCAATGAATACACAGAACATATCTTTTTCTACAGTAGTTCATTAGCAATAGCCAAGCAACTGTTTGGTAGATGTCATGTGGCTCCCTTTTTCTTTAAAATACGAGTTTAAGAGCTAAAATCCTTGTAATCAGTTTATAAATTAGTCTAAATATAATCTGCTTGATAACCTAACCTAGATATGTTATGCCACAAAAGTCTGCCTTTAATGAAACTTCATAGGTGGGCTGTGTCATGTGCTGATGCCTGCAGTATTGCAATTTAGCTGTCAAAATTTCCAAAACCACTAATGTAATTACAGTCATAACATTGATATGGAAGTAATGTTCTATCCTGGATCTTGTAGAACTTTAGACACCTGATGCGCAAATCTTCTTTTCTGGTATAAGCGTCTAAAAACATATTTCCAAAACAGTGCCACCTGTGGGAGTTTCCAAAGCCTGTTCCTCCTGCATAAGAACTGTTGACATCGAAGAAGCTTGCACACAGTGTGATCGTTTCATATGCCAGAATTGCAGCAAACTCTGCAATTGCTGTAATGCTGTTGCCTGTTCCTTGTGTTCAATTACCGAGTAAGTGCCTTATGCAACTTTTTAGAATATACTATTTCAGTAAGAGAGAGGATGCAGTATGCATCCAATTGTGATGGTCCATTCATATGCTGAGCCTTCACATGCTGTATCTTCATGTTGTACGAAAGTGATCCTGAAACTTTCAGGGGTCATGTGGTTATTATTTCATACACCATATCTTTTCCAGTTTTAATCTACTTTAAGTAGGACTCAGCTTTCAATCCAAATGTTCTGTAGAGCTGATAGAGGAAATACACACTTGTGAAGTAGCTGAAAAGAGCTTAAAGCAGCATTAGTATTTCCTTAATGTAGAGAAATCGTGAGTCTTTCAGGATTTTCTTGTTTATGGTGGGTTTTGAAGAAAGGAGGACAAGTTTTATACTGTGGCGAAAATAGTATACACTAAGTTGATGTGTGACTGTTCTTTTCTAGTTATAGTGATGTTGGAGAACAAGTTCTCTGCAATGGCTGCTCAATGTTTGAAGCCTGAAACGCTTAATGAAGTATCAATACCTCATATTGGCTGATATCAAGTGCCCTGAAGAACATTTTTATATTGGGATATCTGACACTTCTAGTGTGTGGAATTAACAATGGGATTTCAATGCATTGTGTGTAATATTTTTTTAATACTGTAGCTAAATAAATTTTTATATGTTGAACAGATTTCTGAATTACTGACTCTTATCTAAGGCTACAGTTACTTTCAAGGACTGTCTTGAGCTGGGTTCTACTGACATAGATGATCATATTTCCTGGCACTACAAATAACATTTAGAACACACATTTGGTGTCTTGGTTCTAGACACATAACGTTTCACTTGCGAGTTCTGAAGCACAGATCTTAGGGCACTTGTCCTAAATCACTTAGCTCAAAGCAGAGACAGGAGTAGATTTTGACTCCCAATATGATCCTGACTTGTAAACGTTCTCTCCAAACACCTTATTGTCTGCCTGAATTGTAAAATGTGTCCTTCTAGCATAACCTTCATTCAGAAAAGATGCATGTATAGTTTCCTCCTTTGGAATACACATCAGAAATATAATTGTTCAATAAGCAACTTTGTATATTGCTGTGTCTGGACACGAAGCATGATGACCATCTCCACCAGAAACTGCAGACTATCAGTGAGGAAGAATACTTTTTCTAAAATATTTAGAAACTTTTTTAAAGTGAACTTAAGGACTGTAAAAAGTTCTGCCATGCACATTTTGGTTTTGTTTTGTTTTTTTGAATGGTGACCTCAGCTGTCCAACCTTCCTTCATTCTTCTATTCTTGTTCTGGTAAAAATATCTTAAACCTGTATTTTGTGAATGTAAACCATCCTTTGGTAAATATTACTGTAATTAAAATCCCTCTTCAAAAATATTGATATTTAGGAACAACTTAAACTTGAACAGAAAACAATAGTTTTGAGTTGAAGCTCTCTCTACAAACTTGAACCTCTAAATATGTTTGCTTTTTTCCCCTTTCCCTGTACAGAATAAGTAGGGAATTCCTCAGGGATTTTCTTTCTTACAGGCCCCTCATGCAGGCTTCTATGTGGGAGTGCCTAATTAAGCTCTAGCTCCGTAAAATGGTGTCTAAAGGGAAAAATCTGGTTATGTAGTACGGTCAGATTTCTTTGGGGTTATTCAGCAAATTTGAAGGGCACAGTAATGCTTTGGATATTGCGTTAAATGCCTCTCATGCTAGAGCAAGTCATTTATCCTACTAGAAACAATTACAAGCACATTCAAAAGGTTTTAGAAAATTTTAACATTTCATTGGATTGTAAATAAAATCTTTAATTCAAACGCCAGTGGTAGTTAAAGATGGTTTCTGTGCTTTTTCTTGCAAGCTGTCCTTTGGACTTTCTGTTTTGTGTTAGGTCACTTGCTCTATCTCTTTGCTAACAGATCATTTATTTTTCTAGATTCTGTAATATTTTAAAGATGATGGACTACTTCCACTGTGCTTCATTTTGTACCTTCTTTTACATTGCATAGAGATCGTTGTCCCTAAAATGGCTTAGATGTCAAAAATACAAACAAGCTTCACAGCACTTTAGTTTTTGTATTCTGATGCCAGAACTAGCAATTTTAACATGTTTTGCAATATTTGGTGTTTTTTCTTAGTGCCCCAGCACCTTTAGTCAGATGATTGTGTGACAAGCTCAGCTTTCATTTTTTAAAAAAGAGCAAATTTCTTGCCCACGTGGTTTCAGAGGAAATCTTGAAAAAGTGAATGTTAAAAGTTCAGAAACCTGAAGGCAAATTAAGACTGAAATTTATTGATTCTTCAGGTTGGCAATACTGATTTTAAATATATTTTATTTCTTCTTTAGTTCAGTTACCTTTTTTTTTCTATTCTGCATTTAATAGTGTAAGTTTTTCATTTCTATCCAGTGTCACTTTAAACTGGTGGTAAACATAGTGTAGGTTGCTTGACCGTTTTATATAGTGATGTTACTTACTTTGTGTATAGATTTGTGCATTTGCATTCAGCTATTTCCACTGCTTTATTATTCAAATATAATGGTTAGAACTGGAAACCCATTACCACTGGTTGCTCTTTGGGCTTATTTTTGGAATCTTTTATTTTCTTCCTTTTATTCTGTCTCTCAGAGAAGTACCATTGCAGGTAGTAGGCCAGATCCTCATCTAGTAAAACAGCTTATCTACATTAAAATTAATGGAGCTATGCCAGGTTACATCAGATGAGAATCTGGCCCATCATGAACTGAATGGACTTTTTCACTGAAATGTTAAATGTGTGAATACACCTGTTGATCTATCATAATAAATAGGCTACATCAACAGTATTTGGTAGCAGTAAGATGTTCAAAAATGCTTCCATTATTTTCTCACTACTTAATGACTTAGACCCTGATTCTTTAATGTGATCTATGTGGATCCAACCTTGCACTCACATGGGGGGCTCCACTGACTTCTGTGGAGTACCCTATAAGCACAAAGGCCCACCTACACCGATCTGATTAGAGGATCGTGGCCTATGATTTCAATTTTAAAAAATTTCCACTATTTGAATAAATTGAAGTGAGGAAGTTAAACAGAAAAGGGAAGATACAATGCCTAAAGTGAAATCCCTACAAGCTGTATGGAACCCTTTTTTAAAGATACCATAATAGAGGCTCATTTTAAATGTACATCCCAAATTAAAAAAAACATAGTAAGAGGAAGAAAAAAGTGCCACCGTGGTTAAACTGCAAAGTAAAAGAAGCAGTTGGCGGTAAAAAGGCATTCTTTAAAAAGTGGAAGTTAAATCCTATTGAGGAAAATAGAAAGGATATTAACTTTGGCAAATGAATTGTAAAAAATATAATTAGGAAGTCTAAAAAGAATTTGAAGACCAGCTAGCCAAAGACTCAAAAAATAAGAGCAAAAAAAAAAGTAAGTACATCAGAAACAGGAAACCTGCTAAACAACCAGTAGGGCCACTGGACGAGTGAGATTGTTGAGCACTCGAGAAAGATAATTTAGTTTCTCCACAATAATTTTATTTGCATCAGTCTTCACAGCTGAGGATGTGAGGCAGATTCCCAAACCTGAGCCATTCTTTTTAGGTGACATATGTGAGGAACTGTCCCAGATTGAGGTGGCATTAGAAGAGGTTTTGGAACAAATTGATAAACAGTGGTAAGTCACCAGGACCAGATGATATTCACCCGAGTTCTGAGGGAACTCAAATGTGAACTTGCAGAACTACTAACTGTGGTATTTAACCTATCATTTAAGTCAGCTTCTGTACCAGATGACTGGAGGATAGTTAATGTCACCAATTTTTCAAAAGGCTCCAGAGGCAATCCTGGCGATTACAGGCTGGTAAGCCAGTATCAGGCAAATTGTTTGAAATTATAGTAAAGAACAGAATTATCAAAAGCACATATGATTGTGATTTGTTGGGGAAGAGGTGATATGGCTTTTGTAAAGGGCAGTCATGCCTCACCAATCCACCAGAATTCTTTGAGGGGGTCAACAAGCATGTGGACAAGGGTGATCCAGTGGCTATAATGTACTTAGATTTTCACAAAGTCTTTGACAAGATTCCTCACCCAAGACTCTTAAACAAAGTAAGCTGTCATGGGATAAGAGGGAAGGTCCTCTCCTGGATCAATTACTGGTTAAAAGATAGGAAACAAAGGGTAGGACTAAATGGTTAGTTTTCAGAACAGAGAGAGATAAACAGTCGTGTTCCCCAGGGTTCTGCACTAGAAAAAGGGGTAAAGAATGAAGTGGCAAAATCTGCAAATGATACAAAACTACTCAAGATAGTTAAGCCCAAAGCAGAGTGCAAAGAGTTACAAAGAGATCTCACAAAACTGGGTGACTAGACAACAACATAACATGAAATTCAATGTTGATAAATGCAAAGTAATGCACATGGGAAAATATAATCCCAACTATACATATAAAATGATGGGGTCTAAGTTAGCTGTTTCTACTCAAGAAAGAGATCTTGGAGTCATTGTAGATAGTTCTCTGAAAACATCCACTCAATATGCAGCAGCAGTTAAAAAAGCTAACAGAATGTTGGGAATCATTAGGAAAGGGATAGGAAAGACAGAAAATATTGTATTGCTTCTATAAAATCAATGGTACATCTTGAATACTGTGCAGATTTGGTTGCCCCATCTCAAAATGGAATTGGTAAATGTACAGAAAAGGGCAACTAAAATGATGAGGGGTGTGGAAAAGCTTCCATATGAGGAGAGATTAATAAGACTGGGACTTTTCAGCTTGGTAAAGAGGCAACTAAGAAGGGATATGACAGAGGTCTATAAAACCATAACCAGTGTGGAGAAAGTAAATCAGTGTTATTTATTCCTTCTCATAAGACACAAACTAGAGGTCACCAAATGAAATGAATAGGCAGCCAGTTTAGAATGAACAAAAGAAAGCTTTTCTTCACACAATGCACAGTCAATCTGTGGAACTCCTTGCCAGACAATGTGGTGAAGGCCAAGGCTATAATGGGGTTCAAAAAAGAACTAGATAAGTTTATGGAGGATAGGTCCATCAATGACTATTAGCCAGCATAGGCAGGGATTGCTGTTTGCCAGTGGCTGGGAATGGCCGACAGGATGGATCACTTGATGATTACCTGTTCTATTCACTCATTCTGAAGCACTTGGCAATGGCCACTGTCGGAAGACAGGATACAGAGCTATATGGACCATAGGTCTGACCCTGTACGGCCATTCTTATGCATAATAGCAAAGGCCCACTGTACTAAAACTAGCTTCATAATATAACCACAAGGTGGCATTGCCATGCAAGTTTGACATAAATTCTTAATATTCTGTTTTTTTCTTAAATCATTGCAGCTGAATCGATGCAGGTTTAGTTTATAAAAACATGTTGTTACAAAACCTACTGTAAGACCATTAGAAATATTTCCAGGAATTTAAAAAAAAGTCACTGGAGAGAGTTATTTAGCAAACATGCCTCTCCAGTGTTGACTTACTCGTGTAAGTAACTTCAAGCACATTCTTAGGTATTTTGCTGGATCAGGCTAGAGTGCTCTTGTTAAAATTTTAATATGCTGTCATTTGTCCTAGTCCAAGCTAGTTCCATTTGAAAAGCCTGTTGAACCTACTCTCTTACTGTAGTATATGAGTAATTTGATTGTTTTGATTTCTTTCCAGAATACTAGGATAGTTTAAGGCCACAAATTAGATTTGGAAGTAGAGCTGGACAGGAAACGTTTTTCCCATTCTGACCATCTTTAAGATTTCAAAAAAGATTCCTGTTTTGTATCCAGACAAAACTGAGATCTTTTGAAAATGTTCAAAATGAAAGAAAAGCGAGAGCCCCATCCCAGAATAGTTAGAGCAGGGATGGAGGCCTGGTCTATACTGACAGTGGAGGTTGATGTAATGCCTAAAGTATGCATCTCCACTGGCATGTCAGTTCTGCTGACCTAAATTGTGGTAAAATTCAACTTAATAAAACCACCTCCTCCAGTGGCGTAGCGCTGAAGTTGAATTCTATGAGTCGAATGAGCATCAGTGTAGGCAAAGTGTAACATAAATCAATGTCACTGGCTTCCGGGAGGTATCTCATAATGCTCTGTTGTGACCACTCTGGACATTCTCACTCTGCTGCACCATGGCCATGTAAACAGGAAATAGCTCCTCCCGTCAAGCCCTGGGAAATTTTGAATTCCCATTTCCTGTTTGGTCAGCTTGGAGACACCTTTGTAGCTGAACTGCTCATGGCGACTGCATGCCCCAAACACACTCCAGCCTGGAGTCGACCTGAGGTCTTGGATCTCATCAGCCTGTGGGGCGAAGAGTCTGTTCTGGATATCTATGAGACAATATCACGTGATGAGGTGGAGAAGGGCCACAATAGGGATGTGCAGCATTAAAATCAAAGAGCTGAGACAGGCATATCAGAAAACTAGGGAGGCGAACAGTCATTCTGGCTCATCACTGAAAATGTGCTGCTTTTATGAGAAGCTGCATGCGATTCCCGGTGGTGACCCCACCACTGCCACCGCGCAGCATTGATACCGCCGAAGAATCCCAGTCCAGAATGAATGATGAGGACTCTGTGGAGGAGGAGGAGGAGAAGCTTGGGTGCAGGAAAGCAGGGTATTCATTCTCCCAGAGAGCTAGGATCTGTTCGTTACCCCAGAGCAGCACAGCCAGGAACAGGACAGTGTTATAGAGCGAGATGCTGGGGAAGACACATCTGATGAGTGGTTGCATTTCTGTGGTCATGTCCCCAGTCCAGCTTCTTTTTCCAGGGGGAAAAAGGAGTTTGTGGGGATGGGCTTCGTGGGGGTTGGTAAGCTTCAGAAGATGGTTTCCCCCCTGAACAGACTCTTTATGTGCACAGGGATGCTCCCGAGAATCCTCCATGGATATCTCCAGGAAACTTTAATGTAGGTACTCTGCAATCCTTTGCAGAAGGTTTCTGTGGAGGGCAGCCTTATTTCTTCCACCACAGGAGGACACTTTTCCCCACCACTCGGCTATTAAATGAGCAGGCATCATTGCAGAACACAGCATAGCAGCATAAGGGCCAGGTCTTTACCCTCATGCTTGCAGGAAATCTTCCCTTTCCGCCTGTGTTACCTTCAGCAGATTGATATCACACATGGTCAACTAGAGAAGATGGTGCAAGTTTACAGTATCCAACCAATATAGTCACTGCGCATTATTCCCCTCCTGTGGACGGTGTCCCTTCTTTTTTCAACCAGAATTTAGTGAGATACAGTAATGCTACTTCAGGTAGTGGAAAGAGTATTATGTGCATCTTTTGTAGACTGCATAGCAATTAACAGACAGATTTGTAGCTGGTACAGACTCAAAAGGCCAGATCCTCAGCTGCTGTAATTAAGTACAACTCCACTGAGTCAGTGGAGCTGTGCTATTTTACACCAGTTGAGGCTCTGACTCTCTGTTTTGGCATAAAGCTATGATGTCATCATGACTTGTTTAATGATAACAATGGGCTTGGCTCCCTATCCATTACAAACCCTTACCCTGAAGGGCTTACAGTCTAAAAGGTCAGATGTGAAAAAACTGGCAGCCTTGGGATATCCAGAGATGGGGATGACTGTGGATTTTTAAAATGGTAAATTTACTTCTGGGGAGATTTGCTGAAGAAGTGGGCATGAGAGAAGGGGCCATATATGTTTACATACAATCAAAGAAGGTTGGATGGTTAATTGGATACTGTGATGTTTTACATTTCAAGGGTAAAATCCTGGCCTTATTAAAGTCAATTGGAGTTTTGCCAGTGTCTTCACTAGGTCTGGGATATCACCTATAAATGTATATACCAGGATTCTACAGGAACTTCATCTACCCAGAGTGTAGTTTTGGATAGTTATTGAACAGCACAAAGCAATGCTACACAACAGTTTGGACCGGGCAGGAAATAATGCTGTATCCCAACTGCAATGGACAGAGGAAGACTCGTTACCCAAAATAGCTACACTGTCTTGGTCAAATTCTAACACACCTGCTCCTGTAATGAAGTGCCATGTGATCTTTAGTGACAGCAAGCATAGAGACTCTACATTGTACATGCTATTGAACAGTCAGCATCCTCACTGGCACAGTGCTCCCTTGTTCAAGGGCAGTGGCTCAGCACAGACCCAGAATCAAGGTTTATTGTGTTCACTCTGTAATAATCCCACAGGGGCTGACTGACGACAGATCTGGATTTGACACTGTGAAGGGCTTAGGCCCCCAATAGCACCACCAGTCTCTGCTGTGGGAGCACAGATCAGCGCTTCACTAGCTTTGCCTCAAGGCAGGTAGTTCCAACATGCCTGATGACAGATGTATGCTGTCTGGCCCAGCAATTCAGGCCTTGTGGTGTGTCAACTGCTGATCCTCTGGTTTTCCTCTGCTTTCTCATTCATGGTGGGGGATGGGAGAAAAAACAGCTCTTACTGCCTCATTTCCCTGTTTGTGGAGTGGGAGGGCAGAAGTGGCTTCTCTATAAGTAGCCATGTGCAGAGGGGAGCAGCACAGGGTGATTGGGAACAGACTAACTTAAAAGAGTAGTAGTTGGGGGGCAGAGAGGAGAGAACAAGGAACAGAAAAGAGTGAAAATGAAGAAATCTGGAAACATCTGCCAGACACAGAGTGTGGGTGGGAGGGGGAACAGTCAGAAGAAAAATACTAGTACAAAGCGTTGAATAGTACAGAGAAAATTGAGGGAAAACAGGTAAAGATGAAGAAAGTTTTTAATAAGTAACAGTGGGCTAATCCATGTTACTCTACCAGTCCTCTGTATAGTGGCAACGCACCGTGGGCCAGATCCAACCAAATGGCAGAAGGAAGATGAAAGCCACACCTCCCTTTGTCAGCTCTTTTCCCTGCTCCCCAGAGGAGGCTTCACTTTGTGGAGGAAGGCAGATGGTAGGACCAATGCCTGCCCTGTGGGGTTTTTTGCCAGATGGGAGTTTGAGGCTACTTTGCACTGTCATAGCCTCCCTTGCTGGTAGCACTCAGCTGCTAGAGGCTTCCACCAGGGTCTGCACCATCAGGAGCCAGCCTAAATATTATGCTATATACACATATGGTGTAGGTCTTTGTAAATCTGAATTCATGGTACTGTGGCTGTACCCTAGGAAAATATACCAGTGTATTTGGGGCTAATTTTGGCCTTTCTGGGCCCTCAGTCTTAATCCCTTTTGCAACTGATATGTTTCCTCACTGACTTTTCATTTTCTGGAAAAAAAAGTGTACACACTGCATTATTATTATGGAAGGGTTGCTTATGAGCACGGAGCTGTTGGCATCTGTTCTTTTTGAAGAAAACCAGAGTGACAAAATTTTAGATACTAGAAGCCCAGACAATGCTATGGACATTGCAGCTGAGGGAGGGGAGGTCAAATTTGAGTATTGCAGATTTAAAAGATGTCCTTTTTACATAATGAACAGCTATGTTTGACTTCTGCTCGATGAGGAAAACGGAGTGCTGAGTAGTCAAGTTTAAATCCAGGTGGTTCTGTTCACAGTTGCATCCCAAAATCACATTAGATGCTGCACTGTTATGTTTTTAAATTGGGGATGTGCCCACTTCATTTGTTTGCTACTATCATTAAGATGACCTTATCATGATGGATTACAAATCCACAGATTGGGCATTCAGCCACTAAACTTCTACTACATCAAAGGTTCTGAGGGAAAGAAAATGATGCTTCCCACAGCATTAAACTTATTGGACATTATATATTCCTATCCTTACTTCTGTGAGGCTGGTGCTGTGTAAATGTACTGTTTGGTTAGGACCAGATTTGGACACCTTCAGTTTATTCACATTGAACAATAACTAGCCTCAGGGCATTTGGATTCTTTTGGAATCAATAGGATCACTTATGGAGTAAGGTACGACCTCAGAATTGTCTGTTCTGTTTGGGTCACCTTTTCCTACGAGACAGTTAGCACAGAGGAAGTTTTGACTTGGGACATAATTCTTTTGTAAAATCTGAAATTATGGGGAAAAATGAGAGGTGGTGCCAGCTTTTGATTCCTTTCTCTATATTTATGCTACAAGCTAGGGATATGATTCCCAACTCCTGCAGACATGCTCGCACTAGCTCTTATTGAGTTGTTGTACCAAGACCTATAGTGTAGTCAGGGTAGCCCAGGCAGGGGCAGCAGTGGCACAGGGTAGCTGCCCCAGCTGCATGCCCATAGGGTCCAGGTGGGCTTGGACGCAGGGCACCTAGCCTATGCTACCACAGCAACAGTACTATTTTTAGCATGATTTCTCAATGAGCTGTAGTGCAAGTATGTCTACTTGCAGTGGGGACTCTCACACCCAGGTTATGTCTACACTGTGTAATGAAGTTGAATTATTTTACTTTCACCTGCCACATTTTAGAAGTTACAGGAGTGTGATCACACCACGCTCATTGCATCAGGGTATTGCATCCCCCCGAGCTGCACTTGGGTAAACAATCAAAGCAGTGCACTGTGAGTATCCCACAGTGCAACTAGCCACAGAAGCTTTTGGGAACATAGTTGTCCTCCCATGATGCATTGTGTTCCCTCTCCCTCCCTTCTTGTCCCAAACAAACGGACAAATGCTTTTTCTTACCGTTTTTCTGAACCCTTCTGTCTGTGCTGCATGCATGCCGTTGCTGGAGAGGCAGGGAGCCTGCTCAGCTTTGCACTATCATTGTGAGCATCACAAACACCTCACAATTTATCCTGCAGTACTTTCATGGCCGAGACAGGAACCACAACATGGAAAATTGCAGTTACTGAGGCGACCCTGCTACAAACCATAGAGCAAAACAATTCCCATTTCCTGCAGGCTGTCACGCAGCATCTCCAGTGGTGCAGCGCCGGTTCTGGTCCCAGGAAACAAGCACTGGCAGTTGGGACCGCATCGTTATGGAGGTGTGGGATGATGATCAGTGGCTGCAGAACTTTCAAATGTGAAAGCCCACTTTCCTTGAACTTTGCACAGAGCTGTCCACCGCCCTGATGCACATGAATACTTGCTTGAGACCTTCTTCAGTGGAGGTGCAAGTGGCCATCACTCTGTGGAAGGCAGCAGCAACCCCAGACTGCTCCGGTCAGTTTGTAATCAATTCGGAGTTGGTAAATCCACCGTGGGAGCTGCTGTGATGCAAAGGTGTCAGGCCATTAATAGACTTCTGCCAAGAAGGGTAGTGACTCTGGGAAACATGCGGGACATAGTGGATGGGTTTGCCACAGTGGGGTTCCCAAACTGTGGTGGGGTGATAGATGGCATGCATATCCCTATCTTAGCTCCGGACCACCTTGCCACAGAGTACATAGACTGGAAGGACTACTTCTCAATGGTGTTGCACGCCCTTTTGGATGACGGGATGTTTCACCAACATCAATATGGGGTAGTCTGGAAAGCTGCATGATGCGCACATCTTTAAAAACTCAGGTCTGTTCAAAAAGATGCAGGCGGGCACTTTCTTCCCTGACCAAAACACAAATATTGGTGATGTTGAATTGCCAATAGTGATCCACGGGGATCCTGCCTACACCTTGTTCCCCTGGTTAATGAAGCCATTCCCTGGTCACCTGGACAGTGAGAAGGAGCATTTCAATAACAGTCTCAGCAAATGCAGAATGGTGGTGGAATGTGCATTTGGCCGTTGAAAGGCAAGATGACGCTGCTTGCTCACTAGGTTAGATCTCAGTGAACGCAACATCCCAACTATTATCTCTGCCTGCTCTGTGCTCCATAATGTTTGTGAAACAAAGAGTGAAAAGTTCCCCCAAAGTTGGGTCATGGAGGCTGATAGGCTGGCCACTAATTTTGAACAGCCAAATCCCAGTGCTACATGAAGAGTCAACTGCAGAGCTCTGCGCCTCAGGTAAGCATTGAAAACCCGTTTTTGGAATGAATTGCAGCAATGTATATCTGTCAGTGTTGTGGCTTCCGTTCCCATACCTGACCTTCACACCATCGATCCCCCTCCCCTTCTTTCCCCGCCAGCAATTCCCAAGCTTTCCGTGAATAAAGATAAATGTTTTTAAAGCAGTAAAATTTTATTGGTGATCAGGTACAGGGAGGAAGGGGGGGAGGAGGAGATAATTTAACATTATCATTAGGCTGCTTGGGCAGCCAGTGCAAAGTGTGACTATGCAAACAGCAAATCACACACATTCCTAGTTCTTAAAAGGGGCTGTCATCTTTCTACTCGCCTCCACCAGCGTGGAGTGCAGCACGTACTGCACACTGCTCAACCTCCTCCCATAGAGTGCTTGAGGGTGGATGCAGGGTAACAACTTGTTGGCTGAGCATTTTGCAGGGGCTGCAGAGGGAGTCTGTCCTGCTGCTGCCCTTTCTGGAGCTTTACTAGACGTCTCAGCATGTCAGACTGATCCCTCATAATACGCAACATCTCCTGTTTGCATTTCATGCTCCTGCGCTGATTTTCTGTGTTCCATGTCCATGTTTAGTTTTTCTAACAAAGACATCCTCCAGCCTCTGAGCTCTGTGTCAGCAGCCATGGATGTGTTCATTAGTTCATTGAACAGGTCATCCTGAGGTTTTCTTTTCTGTTTCCTAATCTGGGAAAGGCGCTCTGTGGGTACGGAAGTTGGGTTGAAGACCGAGGTGTCCACTGTAAGTCAAGCAAAGCACAAAGTTGCCATTGTTAGCTGACTCCATGGAGTAAAAGAAATGTTAATGTAAAAAGAATTCCCTTTCATACTCACAAGGCAAAGCCAGATCCGCATACCAATCTGTACCTATTGCACGGATCAGAGTGTCATTCCAGATAGGGTAAGTAAGGGGCCTTTGCATCCATTACAGGGAAGTCTGTATAGCACTAATTTCCCCAATCCACACATAATCAAGGAAAAGAATCAATGGGCTCCTGTTTACCATCCCAAAGACCAGTTTGGGAGGAGTTGATCAAATAGGATTGGAATATGGTTTGGGTGAAGTGTCCCTGGAGAAAAAAAAAGGGCACCAAATCCCTGACCCGTAATGCCCATGCCAACAATATCATGGCTAGGAATTGTCTGTAAATGGGCCCAGGGACACCATCCATAGCAGGGGAATAACATGCAGTGACTATATTGGTCGAGTACTGTAAATTTGTGCCATCTTCCATAGGTGATCATGTGTGATATCAGTCTGCTGAGGGTAACACAGGCAGAAAGGGAAGATTTCCTGCAAGCATCGGGGCAAAGGCCTAGCTCTTATGCTGCTATGCTGTGTTCCTCAATGATGTTTGCTCATTATAATAGTAGAGTGGTGGGGAAAGCGTCCTACTGTGGTGGAAGAAATAAGGCTGCCCTCCCCAGAAAACTGCTGCAAAGAAATCCAGAGTAACTACATGAGAGTTTCCTAGAGATATCTCAGAGGATTCTCAGAGCATCCCTATGCACCTAAATAGTCTGTTCAGGGGGTAACTGTCTTCTGAAGCTTACCAACACCCAGGAAGCCCATCCCCCCCCAAAAAAGCTGGACTGGGGAAATGACCAAAGAAATGCGACCGCTCACCAGATGTGCCTTCCCCAGATGTGTAACACTGTCCTGTTCCTGCCTGTGCTGCTCTGGGGTAATGAACAGGTTCTGGCTCTCTGGGAGAATGAATACCCTGCTTTCCTGCACCCAGGCTTCTCCTCCTCCTCCACAGAGTCCTCATCATTCATCCTGGACTGGGATTCTTCGGTGGTATCAATGCTGCGCGGTGGCAGTGGTGGGGTCACCGCCGAGAAT
The DNA here is from genome assembly GCA_007922155.1 of Mesoclemmys tuberculata. Lineage (NCBI taxonomy): Eukaryota > Metazoa > Chordata > Testudines > Chelidae > Mesoclemmys > Mesoclemmys tuberculata. The sequence continues at coordinate 17,761,203 of ML675611.1, read as the reverse complement.
CGCATGTAGCTTCTCATAAAAGCAGCACATTTTCGGTGATGAGCCAGATTGACTGTTCGCCTCCCTAGTTTTCTGATATGCCTGCATCAACTCTTTGATTTTAACGCAGCACTGCTGTCCGTCCCTGTTGTGGCCCTTCACCATTCCATACAATATCTTCTCATAGATATTTAAATTTCTTTTGCTGGCTCAGTGCTGAGCCAGAACAGACTCTTCACCCCACAGGCTGATGAGATCCAAGACCTCAGGTTGACTCCAGGCTGGAGTGCCTGGAGCGTTTGGGGCATGCAGGCACCATGAGCAGTTCAGCTACAAAGCTATCTCCACACTGATCAAACAGGAAATGGGAATTCAAAATTTCCCAGGACTTGATGGGAGGAGCTATTTCCTGTTTATGTGGCCATGGTGCAGGAGAGTGCCAATGTCCAAAGTGGTCACAACAGAGTATTATGGGATACCTCCCAGAGGTATGACTTCGATATACACTGCGCTCTGCCCACACTGACGCTCATTCGACCCATAGAATTCAACTTCAGCGCTACGCCACTTGCGGAGGTGGTTTTATTAAGGCAAATTTTACTGCGATTTAGGTTGGTGGAACTGACATGCCAGTGGAGACGCATACTTTAGATAGTCAAGGTAAGCCGTGTTAGTCAACCTTCACTGTCAGTCTAGGCCAGGCCCTAGTTTCAACTGTAGGCATAGCCTGACTTTTAAATACTCCTGCATTACATTGTGCAAGCCCCATCTGCATAAATAAACTCATTGTTCCTGTTCTCAGTCGCTAGTCTCTGCCTTGTTGTCATGCTTTCCCCTATAGTCTTCTTCTCCAGTTGCACCAATGCCTTTCAAACCCTCTTATACCTCACTGTGTATGGACTCACCATAACCTCTGCAGTGCCATCCATTCCTATTCTAATGCCTAAATTTTGGTCTTACAATTTTGCTAATAATTTATTTGTGTGTTTTATTTATAAAAAAAATGAATTAGGGTTGTTATGGCAACTGAATCATATAATTTCTATTGCATCCTTCCCTCACTTCCCTTGGCAGCAATATCGCTCTGCATTTTTATTATTCCAGTTTATAAAAAGGTACCTGTCCTGATCTTTCTGCACATGTACAAATGATATTAAGCCAGGTATGTGCAATCCATTAACACATTAACAAATGAACTTTGCTACCCTAAAAAAACTTTAACCTGAACCTCAAATCATCTTCATCAAATCATCATCAAGCCTGAATGAAGAGAAAGGCCTTGTGATTGTATCTAAGGAGTCAAACTTGCGTGCTGTTGGACCAAGGTCAGAAGCTACATTTCAGAACATAAAGTCCTTCACTTGGAGTACTCTGTCTCATATAGCTAGGGATCTTCTGTTTGAGACTCTGCTTTGTTGAAGCAGGATGAAAAAAGTGGTCTCTTCAGGTATATGGAATCCAAAAAATGGATAAGGACTTAGAGATCAAATGATTATTTCAGTTTTAGTCAGAAAGCAATGAAGCTCTTGCAATCCATGGAGCATATATAAAATAAGCTTCATGCATGAACCACCACACAGCAAGCTGGCAGCCACAATCTGTGCAAGGTGGTGTTTCCAATAGTGTTCAATATTAGAACATTGAAGGAATTGATTCTGGAGTTGACAAAACTGGAAAAGCCTACCTCTCAGAGGAAAAGATGCAAAGATGAGCTAAGCAAAGATAGAAGTGACATCGTTGCTTCTGTCGTGGTGGCTATTTGAACATCCAGAAGCAGGCAAGGATCACATTGGATAGCAAATCCCAATAAAAAGCAGCTGTAGTCCTTCAGTTGAAAATACCATGGATGGTATCTATATTTCTGTTCATTTCCCTTATCAGACCAGAATCAAATCTGTATTATTCAGATTCAACAGCAGCTAACTAGCTTCTATCTAAATCAGATGATCCAGATATAGTGTTTATTAGATTGTAAAATGCTAGAGGCAGCGATCTGTCTTCTTGCAGTTGAGAAGTGCCTTACACCCCCCGACTCTGTAAATAATAGATTAATTATACATCGTATTCCAATGCATGTGAAGGAGCTAAACACACCAGGAAGATACACTAAATATAAAGGCAATTAAGCATGTCTGGAAATGTTTGGAACAGTATCCTTTAATTAAAACAGAGGTAGTGTACTTGAAATAAGTTGAATAATACAACAATACATGTAGGATGAATGAGTCCAACACAATTAGACATTAGCCTGAAACAAGGTGGTAATGTGGACATATGTCCTTTTCTGTCCATCAGATTTTCATGTCCTTTCTAATGTATTCCACAAGGCAGTACACAAATCACTTCAATTCTGAGACATAAACAACAGAGACAGCCATAATGTATTAAGACCCTAATTCAGCAAATCACTTGGGCACATGCTTACAAATCAAGGCCTAAGACAGTTCCTTTTCAAAAGTTTGATATCCCTCCTCCTTCAATCATTCAATCATCAGCTTCAATCATTAAACTGAATGGAAATTTTATTGTAATTGTTGGCTGAGATTTCAAAATAACGTAGGAGATTGAGACATATTAATTTCAATAGAAGAGGTGTCGAAGTCCCAGACTGCTTTGCAAATCACAACCATTATTATTTTGTTGATAGCTGATAATTTGCTCAGTGCTGCACAAGAACAGAGGAGAAGCCATTCCTGCCACAAGGATCTGACAGAAAAGGCTAAATTCAGCACCAGTCCCCTAAGCAAAAAATGCATAATGTTGCAAAACATATTTCAACTTTAAGGAGCTAGATATAATTTAGAAATAACTGAAAATCGTAACAGATCAGGCAGGGAGTGCCTTGTTTCTGTGAGGAATCTAGCAACTTGTGTACTCAGAAGTAATAAAATAATCTCTTATAAGGCAAATGCATCATGCATTTAAACAAATGTATGGGCTACAATACGCACAAGATCAATGAAAATAGATACAACATAGTACCTGGCCTGAAGAGCTTACAATCATCTATTTCAGCCAAGAAATACACCCCAATACATGGGATGAACATGTCAAATGCAAGATGATGTTGAGATATGGTCAATGGGGACACTGACATATGAAGGCTTCATGAAAAATAGGATTTAAAGGGAGAAAGTGGTGACACTTAGCACATTGGAGATTGTTCCATGTATAGGGTACAGCATGTAGCAGTCACAAAGCCAAGAGCTGGAGGAAAAGATAGGGAGCAATAAGGAGAAGATTCAGAGGGCCATGAGGAGCACTGGTGGGATGGAAGATGAAATATGAGCAGAGCAAGAAGTAGGGGAAGAGTTCTGAAGAGCTGCGAAAATGTCAAGGAGGGATTCTCATACTCTAAGACTCCTCTAGTTTGGAAGTCAGCAACTGATGGGTCAGTCATGCTCATAAAACCAGAGAAGCAGCAGTCAGTGGAGAAGAGTGCGGAAGTGGAGTACAAACTAACATGGTTTGGTTTGAAATCTGTGACAGAGCAACTAGCCATCGGTTCATAAGAATGCAACACATGTACCATTCCAACAGGCGGGGGGGGCCAGTAGTCTATTGCCCTTGGCCCTCAGACAGGGCGGGGTAAGCAATGGAGTCTTTAGCCTCTGGCTCACAAGTGGGGCTGGAATAGGCAGGGCTGGTAGACAGTCTGATGCCCCTGGCCCTCAAACCGGGCAGGGCAGGTAAAGCAGTCTATAGCCCCCGGCTCACAAGCGGGGCTGGAAACCTAACCGTCAAACAGGGCGGGCAGGCGAAGGCGGTGGCAAAGGTTTGCCCAGGTGGCAAAGTTTGCCCAGGTGGGGTAAAGTTCAGGGCTCTCTGGCCAGTGTGCAGAGGATGGCAAGCACTCCCTGGGTGGTTAGAGAAGGGGGAAGGGGGACGCAGGCCCACCCGACTCCACTGTGTCCCAGCCCAGAGCCCTATCAGTGGCAAAGCCATTTGCCACTGCGTCAGCGGGGCTCCAGCCACAAAACGCTGACCAGGGCTTTGCCCCTGACTCAGCCACTTGCTATGGCTGTCCCTGGGCCACTTCATCCCACCCAATCCCTGCGTACCTGCATCCACGTTGGGCCCTCCGGGTTTCTGGGGGCGATGGGGAGTGGGCGTCTGGTGAGTCCTGCACTATCAACCAACGGTAGGTCCAGGAACTCCTGCGGGTCATCTGCTGAAGGCAGCTCCTCCAGGTCACAGGGCCCCAGGGGTTCCTCCGCTCCACTAGGGTCAGTCCATGCTGGTGGGTTCTCCACACTGGGCAGCTCCTCCAGGCCCGGGCTGGCCTCCGGAGGTTTCTCCCACCCCGCGGGCGTGTGTAGCGGCTCCCAGCCACTAAGGTCCAGCAGCCCTACCCCGTCTCGGGTCCATCAGCCCTACCCAGTCGTTAGAGTCGGGCAGCCCCCTTCAGTCACTCAGGCCTGGCAAGTCAGGCAAATTTTGGAGGCTTCAGTCGGCGCAGTGGGTGCGCCACACAGTCACAGGGCCTGGGTCAGGCCTAGGCCACAGCCTCCAGGGAGACATGTCTGCCTCCAGCGGCAGCTTCCCCGACTGAGCTGCTGGGCCTGTCTTTTATACTTCCTGGCTCTGGCTCCACCCCTCTGCTTCCAGGTGACTGGGCCTGCAGGGCCTGGTTCTGTCCACTCAGCGGGGGCAGAGCGACCATTCCTCAGGCCCAGGCTCCGAGGAAAGCCACAGTGCCCTGTTACACCTGCCCCCCCAAAGTCCAGCTCCTGGTCTTGGGCTGGGCTGCGCCCCTTCCCCTAAGCAGGACAAGGCTTCCGTGTTAGCGTGTTTCTTACTGACCTGATGTTGGATGGTGAAGGAGAAGGGTTGTAGGACGAGGTACCAGTGCATGATTCGGGCGTTAGTCTCCTTCATTTGATGGAGCCAACAAAGGGGGGCGTGGTGAGTGATTACCATGAATGGGCTGCCGAGGAGGTAATACCGAAGGGCCTCCAGGGCCTATTTCACAACTAGCGCCTGTTTTTTGATAGTTGCATACTTCTGCTCCCGGGGGAATAGCGTGTGACTTATATACAATATGGGGTGTTCCTTCCTGTCGATGTCTTGGTAGAGGACGGCCCCCAGTCCCACGGCTGAGGCATCTGACTGCACCAGGAAGGTGCGGTTAAAATCGGGGTTGTAAAGTATGAGCTTGTGGCATAGCGTGTCCTTCAGGGTGTTGAAGGCTCGGTCACGTACTGGAGTCCACCAAACACAGAGCGGCTGGTCCTTTCAGAGTAGGTCTGTTAATGGCGCAGCAAGGGTGGCATAGTTGGGCACAAACCATTGATAGTAACCGGCCAAACCCAGGAACTGCCTCACCTGCTTCTTTGTGGTAGGTTGGGGGTATTCCTGGAGTGCCTGTACCTTCCCGATCAAAGGTTGTAGGGTCCCCAACCCAGGATGTATCCCAGGTATGTGGTCTCCTGTCACCCGATACGGCACTTTTGGGGGTTCATGGTTAACCAGCCTCCCACAGCGTCCTCAGGACTGCCACTCCACCCAGTATAGTCGGTCGTGGCGGAGCTCAAACCGCAGCCACTGAGTTGCCCGTTGCGGGTTGGTGGCCACCCTGTCCACCACAACCAGTTGGTCATAGGCGCAGCTTAGGGTGGGGTCTTCCTGCTGGTCCCGACAGAAGTCCTCCCCCAGGTCAGTCGGGTCAGTTCCTGTCCATGGACCCTCCTCTTTGGGGGTCCCCATCTCTCTGGGGGATCTGGGGCAGGACTCAACTGGTTGTCCTCGGGGGGTGCCAGTCTATAAAGTTTTGAGTATATGGAGACCTAAACGTTGCCCATCTGAAAGGAATACACTTTGGCATATGCTCATGGAATATGTGGTGGTTTTCAGTTTTCTGATAGGACAGTGCAAAATGTGGTTTGTGAGACCCACCTTCTGCCTGATTCATCTAAAATCTCTCAAATCCCACGATACAGGCAGAAGCAAGGACCATACACGACTGCTTCCTTGTCAGCATTCTGAAGACTTTGTCTTGCCCTGGCTGTTGGCCTGGGGTAGGCGGAGGCCGCACCTGCTTCTCATTTGCAGTTGCAGTTTTTCTTCCCTGTGTTTACTACAGTGGTTCCGAGTCCATGGTCTATGAACTACTGATGGTGTGGTGAGAGCTTTCGTATTATTTATTACTCATATTACCATCACATCTAAGTCACAGCCCACGATTCCCACTGTGTTGCACAAAGAACAAAAAAGACAGTCCCTATCCCAAGGAGCTTACAATCTAAGACAAACGACAACAGATGACTACAGACAGATCGGAGATATACGGAAACAAGAAGCTAGTATTGGTCATCCTGACAGGAATTGGTCTCAACACACCAGCAGTTTAACTGTTGTCAAATTTCTGGAGACATCATCACTGCAAAAAGGACAATCCATGTTTATGGTGAGTTCCTCCAAAACATGTAGGGCAGCATTGGAGAAAGCCTGTTTGCAAATTTAACAAATGGGAGATGGAGGTTGGCTTCAGAGGCCAATTGGAGGCAGAAGCTGACATCCTAATTCTAAATGAAAGATAGGGTGGGGCTAAACCATGAAGGGCCTTGAAAGTGAAGAGAAGTAGTTATATTTGACGTGATAGAGAAAGAATGCAAAGAGAGGGGTGACATGGGCAAAGTGATGAGCTAGCAAAATAATCTTTGCGACAGCATTCTGGATATGAACATGGCAAGGTAGCATTTTGTCAAAGCCAGAGCGCAGAATGTTACAGTAGTTGCGATAAGAGGTTGGATGAGCTATGCGGATAGATAGGGGAAGGCTATTTTAGAGATGTTATGAAGAAAGAATCTGCAACACTATACTGGATGTGGGGACCAAGAGAGAGGGTCAATTCAAAGATGACACCCAGGTTATGGGCCTGACAGGCAGGATGGTGGAGTGTTGTCCACAGTGATTGACATGCAACTGACTCTCCTTGTCTTCATTCACTAAGTCATAATGAAAGCAGCTAAAATACATTATCCTTCCATGTAAGCAAGTGCAGTTGTCATGGGGATGTCATGTGATCAGAGGTAAGATGGTTGATGTAATCACAAATGGGAGGAGAGATGATCCATGAGACACTCTATTAAAATGTAGACCATATTATGGAAAAAAATTGGTGACTGCTGTTTTACTTTGTTAAGACTGGGTTCATTAGTTGGTTCTTGCTGATTTTCAGGGTTTACTTGTTTCGCTAAGTGCCATTTTGTGTGATGGTGTTGACACAGAACCAATCACCGTGACAAACTGGCAAAACACCTTGGCGAGACATAACTTTCTTTTGGAGCATCTGAGATGGAATTATGTTGTTTTGCTGACTCACTTTTCTGCATTTGGAAGGCAAGATCTCCCTTTGAGAAGTTTAAACAAATAGGCAGAAGTTGCTGCAGCCTGTATTAGAATGCATTATGCATATGTTAGCTCAGAACTTGTCACAACTTGTAGAAGCTCTCTTTGGCTTTGGTGTATTGGTTGACTCCATTTCTTAACCCAAACCTAGGCACAGGTTCAGAAGCAATTGGACTATAGGCTTTGTTATGACATCAGACAGATTGGCCATGCAGTTTGGCACAGAGTGAAGACCTCTGTCAGCAAGGAAATAGATCCCACTGTGCCCCCCAAAATTTCATATGATCACACAGTAACTGCATAGACACTTGCTGATGCTTCTAGTCCACCATGAGGCTTAATAATCATTGCTTGGTTGGGCAAAGACTACAGAGAAAGGCTTACGCTGCCAGGTAAGAACTTGAGCTTTGATGGACAGTAAATGCTGTCAGGAATTACAGCCCGTTGCATAAACCAAACAGGCCTGGTTTGGGTCTTTAGAAACTTGTTGCACAGCTTCAGCATCCATGGTTAAAACGAGTTTAAAACAACACATTTTTTCCAGCCCTTCACTTACGAGAGAGGGAATACCCTCTTTTAATAGGTGGCACTGAATATTGGCCCCTCGTAGCCATGACTCAGGTGACTGGGGCAGGGAACAAAGATTTAGTAACATTCCTGCTGTTACTCCTTTATTATACTCCAGCCCTTTCTTGTTCAGAGCGCTCAGGTGTCCTGATTCTGCAGACCTTTAACGATTAGTCCTATTGATGTCAGTGGGACAGCTCACCGACTAACATGGCAAAGTAAGCCCCTTCCTTTTTCACACCCATGAAAGAAGATTTTCCAGGGAAGGATTTATTATTTCTTTAACCAGCTATTGCCGAAAACACCTTTTACTAAATAATGCTCCGTACACAGCCAACAGCAAAGGAAGGGGTGTAGGAAAGGCAAATTCCACTCACAGAGGTGTGTGCTTTAGAGTTTGGATCAGGGAAGGATGGAGAGAAATTTGAGAGCAGCTTTCACATTTCTTTGAATCCATAAAGCTCCTATCAAAAGAAATAAGCACCTAACTTGTTTAAGCAATTTTTATTTAAGTATTTTGAGGGAAACTTTCATATCATAAGTAAAAATACTAGAGTTGAACATTGTGTAAAAAAAAAAAAAGTCATGGCAATGGGCTCTCTGTGCTGGACCACAGTAGTTTATCAGGGAAAGGGAAAGTGGGGGTATTTGTAATACACTCCCTTCCAAATTAAAAAAATAAATGGTAATTAACTGCAGTACATTTCATCATTTTTATACAGTCAAGAGAATGAAAACAAAAGGCAATGTAAAAAAAACGCAACCTACAATGGAATAGTCATTTGGGCAGTAGACACAGAGTAGGACTGCTTTATGAAAGTTACGAAGAAACATGATACAACCAAAAAAAAAAAGGGGTGGGGTGGGGAGAATTTTTCACTAAGATTAAAAACAAACAAAAAATTTCACTGTAACACCCTATTACTCAAACACAGAAGTTTCAACCTAGTTTATTTTTTCTTATACACAGGAAACACTGTTAAAGTGCTTCTTCAAGAGTCAGAAGGCACCACTGACAGTTGCTTGATACCTTTAATGCACACTGAAGAAAGAGGAAATTGTCTGGCATGATGCAAAAATTGTTTATATATTTTTATATAACTTTTCTTTAAAAAAGCGGCAACAAGTCATTACGTCAGTGTCAAAATTTACTTCTGTATGGTTGACTCATTCATTAAGATGAATTTCTCCCTTAGAACTGTGTGTGGCTTTTTATACACTGTACAAAGTGGGGTAATTTTGCAATATAGCATTTAAGATTAGATTGGTAATCAGATTGATTTTTATGTTTTGAGAAGCCAATTCTATTAAATACTCCTATACTATAGGCAAATGGAATAATTTAAATGCACTATCTTGAATGGAATACTCATTTGCGCAATGTAGAAATGGACTAAATTCCACTGGATTTGATTTGATATGTAATGTCTTGTAGCAGATGTTATAACAAAATAACTCTTGCTTTTTGATCTACCTCACTGAGGCCATTAATGCTGTTCCTATAGTTCATTTTCTGGAGTAGGATGACACTTCATTGCTGTCCAAAGTGAATTTGAACCTTTAACTCTCCAGAGTTTGTTCACTTTGTTGCTTATATTATTGCACTAGCTACTAAAGTCTTTATAGTTTCCTAAATAAATCTAATTGTTCAGAGTGCAGATTCTACATTTAGATAATGAACTGTATGAAATAAATAAAATAAGGGGATTTTTCTGGTCAAAGTTGCTGATATGTTGAATATCTTAATTATTTCTAATGTAAACCATCTGATGCATATTCTTAAAAACCTAGTCATTCAGCATAAAAGCTTGACTTAACATTTAAGAATGGATTTGTTTTCCGTCTCAAAAATGAATCAGAGAATTGTTTTAAATACAGAATCTGTGAGGCTTCCTACAAATTCATGTAAATTGTAATACAAACACAGTTTGTAAGTCAGATAATATAGAGTTTTCTAGTGTCCATTGAAGTAAGGTCCCCAAAATGTAGTCTGTTTTGTTTCTGAATGGGAAAAAACAAAGGCAAAACTTTAAGCTGTTCCACTGGCTGAATAGGAGAATTGAGGAAAATGAGGTCTTCTCTCATTATCTACACAATCCATATTGTCATCTGCAAACAGAAAAATACATTTTACACACATTGAATAATACCATGTATATTTGATTTTAAAGAGTAGAGATTAATGATTTTCATGGCTCGGAATAAATGTATGTAGCTTTCTCCCACATCCCAAACTAAAAATATAGCTACAGCTAAACAGAAAAGCAGCAAACTTTAGACCTGCCTTGACTCTCTTTATTTAATGTAAGTCACATAATAAGTTAATTTTCAGCACAGAGATGTAACTGTGTTGGTGTCCCTTTAACAGTGTTGAGAGTTGTATGGCTGAATCCATATTCACCGTATTGAATTTTCACTCCTAGGTGTCAAGTGGTACAAAGTGAATGCTAAGTTACCATAGAAACAGAGTATACTTAAATTAAATAAGCATATTAGCCTCAATGTGTGTGCATATGCATTTCTAAGCTTATGAATATTGCTGTTGGAAAATGCCAATTCGTTGAAAGTGAAATATTTTGTGTGAACTTGTCAATTTCAACAACTTTTCATTTGGAAAAGATCCAACGCAAAGTGTTCGGACATTTTCAGAATTAAACATTTTGATGTTTCATTTTGAAACAACTGTTCTGAAAATTTTTTATATATTATAAATGTTTTAAATGTCAAAATTAGAATGAAACTTACTGATCTCATCAAAACTAAACATTCCAGCTGACCTGAAATGTATTTTCTTCCAGAATTTCATTTTTCAAGATATTTAAAATATTTTGTTTTAGTTCCATTTCAGAACAGACACCAAATTTTGAACTCACAAAACTTCCCCCAACAAAAAAATCCAGGCCTCACTCAGTTCTGTTCATGACATTCTATGCCTGTGAAAGGCATCAGACTGGAATTCTCTATTTAGCTGCCAAGTGGGTACGGTCATTTCCCCAAACACTAAACTGGAGAGACCACCACTAGGAGTTGGGAGGGCAGTTCAGTTTCTATGCCCAGTCAGTACTTGGCTTCTCTGCTGAGGCTGCTAAATATGGTGTCAGTTATAGTACCTGGGTTTTGAGGCATTTACAAGGATAGGGACTAAGACCACCAAACTGATTCACATACCTCACTAAGCAGTCACTGGATAACAGCCTTCTGGTACTGTCAATTAGGGGTGGGCCCAGAGTGCAAAATTCAGATCAAGATTTCTAAACATCCCAGTTTACTAACACCATGATCAAGTATAATAATACAGTTTAATTACCATATATGAAAAAACTCAGCTGACATTTCTTTGATATTTTCTATAAGGCCAGATAACACTACTGAAAATTATCTTGGGGTGGGTCTAAAATGAAAGTGAGAAATATTCAGGAACCTTTACCTTGGTCAGGTGGAGTGATTGTAATCATCTGTGCTGTAAATTCTTCATCAAAATACCTTGTGTCTGTTTCAGATGTAACTTGTGGTTTAAATGGAGGTACAAGCTGTAAGACACAAAAATCCTGTAAGCTTACAGTATGCTGAAATACATTCTTTATAGGTGGGCTCTGAATTTCAGCTATTAACCACAGTGACTTTTCCTACACTGCTCATAAAATGATGGCTCATAGGAAAGAAATGTATACAGTACAAAGTATTTAAATGTGCATTTGCTCTTTATGGGATGTGATAGACTATTTCTAAATCTTGTTTGCAGTAGGAAAAATAGTGGGCTCTTGATGCGATGTCAAGCAATAAATAAATAACTGATAAATATTTACAGTTAAGAAATTATTAATATAGTCCATTTGAAAAAAATGATACACAAACTATAGGCTTTAGGCATGGGAGAGGGGCAAAAGAAGTGGAAAATCTGCCTAATGTCCTAAAATGGTTCAGAGGAAGGGGAGCTGTACGTCAGTGGCATCACAGCTCTCTCCTATCCCATGGAAACAACTTGATGTAAACTCTCCATTTTTGGAGCTCTGAAGGTTTAAAGGAAACTGGCATGATCAGTGGAAAGCTTCTTACATTGCATCCTTCTCTGGCTAAAGCATGAGTAGCACTAATAGGATCCAATGCTGTGTTATTAAACTCTCTTGGGTGTGAGGGATAGAAGTCAGCCATGTGCAGATAGGGAGTCTGGCAGCAGGACTCCAGCTGAACTGAGCTGCTTGAGGAGGGAGCTTGGGAAGTAGCACATCCACCAGGCAGATGCTTCAAATGGAATGAACAGAACAGGCCAACCAACAATTGATCCATCCGCTGTCATCCAGTCCTAGCACCTGGTAATCAGAGGCTTAGGGACACCCAAAGTATCGGGTTGCATCACACACCACCTTGGCTAAGAGCCACTGATGGACCTATCCTCCATGGACTTGTCTAATTCTTTTTTGAACCCAGTTATTGTTATGGCCTTCACAACATCCCCTGGCAACGAATTCCACTGGTTGACTCTGTGTTATGTGAAGAAGTACGTCCTTTTGTTTGTTTTAAAGCTGCCTATTAATTTAATTGGGTGACTCCTATTTCTTCTGTTATCTGAAGGGGTAAATAACACTTCCTTAGTCACTTTCTCCACACCATTCATGATTTTATAGACCTCCATCATATTCTCCTAGTCACCTCTTTCCAAAGTCATTTTAATCTCGCCTCCTATGGAAGCTGTTCCATACCCTTAATCATTGTTATTGCCTTTCTCTGTACCTTTTCCATTTCGAATATATATGTTTTTGAAATGGGGTGACCAAAGCTGCACATAGTATTCAAGGTGTTGGTATACCATGGATTACTAGAGTGGCATTATGATATTTACTGTCTTATCAGATATCCCTTTCCTAATGGTTTTTAACCTTCCGTTATCTCTTGACTGCTGCTGCATATTGAGCAGATGGATGTTTTCAGAGGACTATCCACAATGATTCTAAGATCCGTTTCTTGAGTGGTAACAGTGAATTTAGACCCCCATCATTTTGTTTGTTTAACTGGGATTATGTCTGTCAATATGCATTACTTTGCATTTATCAGCACTGAATTTCATCTGCCATTTCCAGTCACCCAGTTTTGAGAGATCCCTTTGTAACTCTTCACAGTCTGCTTTCAACTTGACTATCTTGAGTAATTTTGTATCTGCAAACTTTGCCCCCTTACTGTTTACCTCTTTTTCCAGATCATTTATGAATATGTTGAACAACACTAGTCCCAGTGCAGATCTCGCTGTTTTCCTCTCTCCATTCCAACCCTTTGCTTCCTATCTTTTAACCAGTTATTGATCTGTGACCTATCCTCTTATCCCATGACTGCTTACTTTAAGAGCCTTTGGTGAGTGTAGGAAGGGGCAGGGGCAGGGACCTTCCCCCGCGGCTGGGCCCCAGGAAGGGCAGCCGCCGCCCCAAACACCGCCAAGCCCGGATTTAAACCCCCCGCCTGTCTATCAAGGCCGGGAGCTGACCGGGATAGGCCCGGGCGACTGGCCAATCCCTTCCCCAGAGGGCGGGACTTCCCCCAGACAAGGGGAAATAAAAGGCCGGGCCCGGCGCTCAGTCAGGGGCCGACGGTCAGCAGGGTCAGACCTGCCTGCCCGCCAGCGAGAGGCCCGGCCGGAGCTCCACCGGGCCAAACCTCAGTGCAGGCCCTGGCCGGACGTAGCAGACTGGGAGCGACCCTCCCGCCGGGGAACCGACGATTGGGTCGGACCCCCGGACACCCGGGGATGGGACGAGCCCTGGGACCCTCTGGGTTGGGAAGGCCCCTCTGAAGCGGGGCAGGACCTAGAGGAGCTACCTGCCGCACCCCCCGCTGAAGCCGGACCGGATCTGGAGGAGCTACCCGAGGCTGCGGCCCCCACCGAATCCTGTGATCTAGAGGAACTGCCCCTCGCAGAGGAGTTCCCGGACCTGCCGCCCGTGGGCGCCGACGGCCTGCTGAACCTACCCCGAGCCAGCTACCCGACGACCACCGAGGAGGGAGGTACCAGGGACGGGCGGGGAGGAAGTAGCCCAGGGGCAGCCCCAGTTCGGGCTGCGGTGGTAAATCTCCTACCGCTGGCGTGTTACGGCTCGGACCCCGCCAGAGCAGCGGGAGTGACCCTGCCGCTGCTAGGGCCCTGGGCTGGGACGCAGTGGAGTCGGGTGGGCCTGCGTCCCCCTCCCCCCTTCTTCCCTTTTGCCTCAGCGAACCTCCCAACCCCTCCTCCAACCCGGCGATAGACTGCCTGCTCGCCCGCCCTGCCAAGGGGCCGGGGCGAT
>ML675611.1:17641808-17747025 GCA_007922155.1 Mesoclemmys tuberculata | reverse complement strand
GACTGCCTGCTCGCCCGCCCTGCCAAGGGGCCGGGGCGATAGACTGCTTGCTCACATCGCTAATTCCCCATTTGTTTCCTGGAAGGTGCAGGGACCTTCCCCCGCGGCTGGGCCCCAGAAAGGGCAGCCGCGGCTGACGGGTGACGCCCACCAGCGTACAGTGAGGAACCTTGTCAAAGGCTTTTTGAAAGTCCAAGTACACCATACCCACTGAATCACCCTTGTCCACGTTTGTTGACACCCTCCCAAAGAATTTTAATAGATTTGTGAGACATGATGAGACATGATTTCCCTTTACAAAAGCCATGTTGACTCTTCCACAATTAATCATGTTCATCTATGTGTCTGATAATTCTGTTCTTTACTATAATTTCAACCAGTTTGCCTGGTACTGAACTTAGGCTTACTGGCCTGTACTTACCCAGATCACCTCTGGAGTTTTTAAAAAAAAATTAGCTATCACATTAGCTATCCTCCAGTCATCTGGTACAGAAGCTGATTTAAGTGATAGGTTACATACCACAGTTAGCAGTTCTGCAATTTAATATTTGAGTTCCTTCAGAACTCTTGGGTGAATATCATCTGGTCCTGGTTACTTATTACTGTTTAATTTATCAATTTGTTCCAAAACCACCTCTATTGACATCTCAGTCTGGGACAGTTGTTCAGATTTATGACCTAAAAATAATGGTTTAGGTGTGGGAATTGCCTTCACATCCTCTGCAGTGAAGACCAATGCAAAGCATTCATTTAGCTTTTCCACAATGGCCTCATCTTCCTTGAGTGTTCCTTTAGCACCTCGATTGACCAGTGGCCCTACTGATTGTTTGAGAGGCTTCCTGCTTCTGATGTACGTAAAAGATGTACTGCTGATAGTTTAAGTCTTTTACTGATTGCTCTTCAAATTCATTTTTGGCCTGCCTAATTATACTTTTACACTTGATTGCCAGAGTTTATGCACCTTTCTATTTTACTCAGTTGGCTCTGACTTGCAATTTTTAAAGTATGCCATTTTGCCGTCTCTTTTACTCAATCATTTAGCCATGGTGGCATTTTTTTGTTCCTCTTGGGTCATGGAAGAATGTTTTTGTTGACTTAGTTACTGTTGCTTGGGGAGATGTAGTTCCTCCAGTGGTGGAAAAAAATGGTTACCTACTTTTCGTAACTGTTCTTCAAGATGTGATACTCATATCCATTCCAAGTAGGTGCGCACACACTGTGTGCAGTCATTGGAAAGTTCTTTCCCTAAAGGTACCCATCGGGTTGATGCAGGTGCCCTCTGGAGTGGTGCCTCTAAGGCCCTGCTGATTTTCCACCTCTTCAGCTCCTTCTTGCCAGCTGGCTTTGACAGAGGGGAAGGCAGATGGGTCTTGACATGGACATGAGCAACACATCTTGAAGAATAACAGTTACGAAAGGTAGGTCACCATTTTTTCTTCTTTGAGTGCTTGTCATGTCTATTCCAAGTAGCTGACTCGCAAGCTGACACAAGATGGCGGGTTCAGCGCTCACAGAATTATTAATTGAAGCACCAACAGCTCTGCCAAACATTGCATTGTCCCTGGCCTGCTGAACAATGGCATAATGCAAGGTGAACATGTAGTTCAATGACCATGTTGCAGCCCTGCAGACTTTCTGTCTAGGGACCTGCACCTTTGTGGAGTGTGTTAGTGCTGGGGCCGGAACCTTAGCTAGGTTGTCGAAGGTCTTGATACAAGAGGTGAGCTTTGATGAGATCCTCTGGAATGATACCAGTGGACCTTTCATTCTATCTGCTAGGGTGATGAAAAGTTGGTTTGACTTACGAAAAGGCCTACTCCTCTCTATATAGAAAGCTAGCAGTCTCCTAACATCTAGGGAATGGAGGCTTTGTTTCCTGTTATTTGCATGCTGTTTTGGGAAGGAAGATATCCTGGTTTGCACGAAACTGGGGTTACCACCTTAGGGAAGAAGGCTGGGTGGGGTTGTAAATGAACCTTGTCCTTGTAAACTGTGTACGGGGATTGGATGTCCTGCTGACTGAGATAATCGCAACCAGGAAGGTCACCTTCCACAAGAGAGAAAGGAGTAAGCCTGATACTAAGGTTCTCAAAGGTGTAGGTCCTATTAGTCTGGTGAGTACCAGGTAAGGTCCTATGTTGATACTGGACAGCGCACCTAAGGGTAGAGTCTGTTTGGTCCCTGAGAATCCGGAACACCATTGGATCAGTGAAGATTGAATGGCCATTTGTCCCTGGGGGGAAAGCAGAGATCACATTATTGATTACACTGCCAGCCCTAGCTGTTTCAAGAGCTGCAGATAGTCCAGTATGAAGGTCAGTGATGCCTGCATTGGAGGAGTGTGCTTTTGCATCACCCAAATGGAGAACCTCTTCCACTTGGCCAGATATGTAGCTCTGGAGGATGGCTTCCTGCTGCTGAGGAGTACTTCCCTGACTGGCTCTGAGCAGGCAGATTTCATGGGGTTCAGTCATGAAGCTTCCAGGCTGTGAGACAAAGAGATTCGAGGGTGGGATGCTTCAGACAACCATAATCCTGTGTGATCAATAACTCTGCCACTGATGGAGTGACCGTGGACAGCTCCAACAGTATCATATATCAATGCTGCTGGTGCCAGGCTGAAGCTATCAATATGACGGATGTCCTTTCCCTTTTGATCTTGAGTAGGTCCTTGTGAATGAGCAGGAATGGGGGAAAAGCGTAAAGCAGGGAGTAGTTGCATGGGAGGAGGAACACATCTGCGATCAAGCCCAGACTGTGGTTGAGGAAGGAGCAAAACTGCTGACAGTTCCTGTTGAATCAAGTCATGAACAGATCTACCCAGGAAACTCCCCACTGCTGGAAGATGATGTTCAGGATATCCAAGAGAAGGGACCATTCATGGCTGTGAAAGGATCGGCTGAAATGGTCCGCCAGCACGTTCTGGGATCCCAGAAGATAAGATGCCTTCAGGTGTATTGAGTGAGAGATGCAGTAGTCCCATAATTTGAGGGCTTCTTGGCACAGGGGAGAGTTTGTTTATATAAAACATTGCTGTCGTATTGTCCGTCATGATGGATATGATGAGGTTGGAATGTCTGGCACCGTAGGTGAACTGCTCTCAGTTCCTTGACATTGATCTGAAGCAACATCTCTGCCATGACCAAAGGCCTTGAGTCTTTCAAGTCTCCAAGTGCTCTCCCCATCCCAGCTTGGATGCGTCTGTGACCAGGGACAGAGATGGCTTGGGTCTGGAAAAGGGGACTCCTGTGCCCACCAGTTGAGTGTTGAGCCACCACTGAAGAGATTGTATCACTCGAGGAGGGAGTCAAACTACCTTGTCCGATTGTTTCTGCTTGGTCAATAAGCTGAGGCCAGCCAAACCAGGAGAGGTCTGAGCCACAGCCTCACATGCTGAACTACGTATGTGCAGGAGGCCATGTGACCTAGGAGTTTCAAGCAATTTGCACTGTTGGTGGGAAAGTGACTCGAGTCCTTTATGATGGAGCACATAGCCATAGCACATTGATTCTGGTAGAAATGCCTTGGCCTGAATCTAGTCTAGGACTGCACCTATAAACTGTATTCTCTAGGTAGGAGACAGGGTTGACTTAAGGCATGTCTAGGTGTTGCCCCAGTTTGTTGAAGGTTGACCTGATTAGGTTGACATGAACCTCTACTTGTTCCTTGGAGTGACCCTTGATTGGCCTGTCATCTAGGTATGGCAACACCTGAATGTGTTGTCTCCTTAGGAAAGCAACGACAATCATCATGTGCTTGGTAAAAAGTCGAGGGGCCACCAACAGTCCAAAGGGAAGGATTGTAAACTGGTAATGAGCATGGTTTACCACAAACCTTAGGAACCTCTTGTGAGATGGGACTATTATGAAAATAAGCATCCTTCAAATCGATGGTGGCACATCAATTCCCTGGATCCAATGAGGGAATGGCAGCGGCCAAGGAGAGCATGCAGAACTTCTATTTCTTCATGAGCTTGTTGAGGATTTCACAGGTCAAGAATGAGATCCTACTTTGGTTTTTGGGATTAGGAAGTAGCAGGGGTAGATTCCCTTCCTCTTGAGCTCCTGAGATACGTCCTCTACTGCTTTTGCTCATAGGAGCTCTTGCACTTCCTGTATAAGGAGTTGCTCATCAGACTCTGAAGAGGGATGGAGAAGGGTGAGGGAAATGAAGAAAATTGAAGTGAATATCCCAGTCCCCTGCGCAGGATCCAAGTTTCCGAAGTAATCTGTACCCCATGCCCAGTAAAAATGGGACAGAGTTGAGGAAACAGGGATAAAAATCCAGCATTCTGTCTGGTGTGTCACTCCCGAGCACCTCATCAAAACTCTTATTTGTAGCTGGAGGGCTGCCTTGCCAAGCTCTGACCCTCATTAGATGGGAGCTGGGGCATCCTGTGCCTACTGTTCCTGCGCCCCCCCCCCGGAATAATCCTGTCTCTACTGTGCACGATAGAACCGTGGTGATGGCTGAAGTTTAAAGTGCTTTCTCTGAGTGCTTGATGTGTGCAGCCTGAAGGATTTCAGCATAGCCTTGGAATCCTTGAGGCTGTGGAGCATGGAGTCCATTTTGCTCTGAAAACAGCACCTAGCCTTCAAATGGCAAGTCTTGGATAGTTCAGTGGACCTCTGGGGGAAGGCCCAACCCATGGAGTCATGAGCTCCTTCTCATGGCAGTTGCCACTGACATTGTCCGTGTGGCTGAGTCTGGTGCATGCAGAGCAGCCCGTAGCAAAGTCTTTGTCACAGCCTTGCCCGTCTCTAGAATTGCCACAAATTCCTGTCTGGAGTCAGCCGGGAGCAGCATCTTGAAGTTTGACATGGTCTCCCAAGAGTTAAAACTGTAGCAGCTCAATATGTTGAGCTGTTGGTTAGCGATGCAAAGCTGGAGCCCCACAGTGGTGTAGACCTTTCTACTGAAGAGATCCAGCTTCTTTGAGTCCTTAGACTTAGGCATTTGGTCCCTGCTGTCCTTGCCTTTCCTTGTTGTTTGCTGCTACCACCACCAATGACCCCAGCTGTGGGTAGGTAAAAAAGTACAAGTGTCCTGTGGAGGGTGCAAAGCATTTCCTTTCTATCCCCTTAGCCATAGAGGGGACAGAGGCTGGTGTTTGCCATAGTGTCTGTGTGGTGGCTCGGATTGTCTTTATCAGACCTAGAAGGGCTCTCTGGTGCCATGATATCTATCACAGGGTCGTCTGTCTCCCACACCTCCTCTCCTTGGAGTCCCAGGTTTTTGGCCATCCTTCTGAGAAGTTCTTGGTGAGCCCTACTGTACCCTGTGGACATCCCTGCCACTGCTTCGTCAGGGGAGGACAATGATGATGCCCTAAGAAGCCCCATGTCTTCCTGACTGACTGGTACACAGGGTCTTCCTGTGCCAAGTCACAAGCCTTGGAGCCAAAGTCCACCGCTGCACCGATGTCCACCCCATAGTCCTCACTCAGCTCAGCACCAAAATCGTCACCCGTCTTGGAGCCACGAGGTGATAAACGGATCCCTGGTGGTTGAGGAGCCCTTGCTTGAGAGGTGACTGAATAGGAGTGCCTGGACCAGGATCCCTAGTCTTGGTGATTTGACCATGGAGTCCAAAAGGGCCATTGTGCAAGCATCTGCCACTACACTGGCCCAGATCCCATGAAAGGGGCTTGTCCCACCTCCTGCTTAGAGTAGCATCCCTGTGGCTGGTGCCAGCAGCGCCTGGAGGTGTAGGACTCTGCCTCTGAGCTGAAAGAATGAGAGTCAGAGCGCAGGGACCACAATGGTGCTGAGTGGGACAGTGCTGGGGAGTGGTGCCGAGGGGTTGGTGACTGGTGCTGCTTGCATGGCAGGCTTGCTTTTAGACAACACTGTGCTTCTCTGCAGTGCCAGAGGTCTTTGGTCCTTCTCCTCCACTCTGGATGAGCACTGCTTTACTTTCATGGCTATCAGGTCCCTAGGCACCTCAAAGGTGTCCGAGAAGAAAGGAGAGGGTAGCTCTACCACAACGCTCTCCCTTATGGGTGAGTCCATCGGTACCAGATTCAATGTGGGACTGAAGTTGATGGTGCCGACTCTGGTGGGGAAAGTGCTCAGTGGCCTGATACAGGACACACACATTTATCTCCATTTCCTGCAGCCTTTGTCATAGGTGAGCGCCCCCCTTTCTGTTTTCTTTTTCCTCTTATGAGGCACCGGAGAGTGAGGTCAGTGCCAGGTCTTCTGTACCAGGGAATGCTGGTGCCGAGTCCTTCTTCAGTACCATAGCTTGTTTAAGAGAGGTTGGCACACTCCACACAGAGATACTGGGTCCCAAGTCTAATTAGCCTGATTGAGGGCGGAGAGCTGCCTCCATGAGGAGGTGCTTCAGTCTAACACTCTTGTCTTTTTTGGCCTGAGGACAAAAGCTTCTACAGATCTTGCATCAGTTTGCTTGATGGGTCTCCCCCCAGGCACCTGATGCAGGATTCATGGGGATCAGCTCTTGGCATAGGTTTATGCTGCATGGCAGATCCCGCATGGCTTAAATCCTTGGGACCAAAGCATGCCCTGGTTGCCTGGGACCTAACGCTGGTGGTGGTGCTGGGGAAACAGAAACTTACCTATCTACTAATACTAAACTAACGAACTCTAGTCTATTATTTACAGGATCAATGGCTGTTGCCACTAGAGGAAAGCTTGCTGACATGACAGAAGGCAAGAACTCCAACAAACATCAATGGTGGTAAGAAGGAACTGAAGAGATGGCACATTGGCAGGGCTCTATATACAGTACCATAGAAGCACCGCTCCAGGGGGCACCTGCATCAACCCAACGGGTACCACTATGGGAAGAACCTTACAACTGCGCACATACCTACTTGCAATTAACATAAGCAAGCACTCGAAGAAGAAATTCCCTTCCATCACTGTAGTCTTCATCTACAACAGCATAGTTACAGCACCATAGGTATGCCACTGTAGCACCCATAGTGTAGACATGGCCTCAGACTGGCATTAAGCAAGGACAGTTGAGATTTACAGCCTTAACTCTTATGAAAATAAAGACAAATGCACTAAAAAAAATTACAATTTGAAAAATGTCAGCAGTATCTGAATTTATAACACCATGCTCTTCTGTTTCATCTTAATACTAAAGTGACATCTACTTGAAAGCCAGACATTTACATTCAACTACCTTAGTAAGAAAGGTACTTAGACTGCAAACTGTCTGAGGCAGGGGCCCTGTTCCTGTTCTATGTTGGGACAACTTCTAATACAATGGGGTCCTAGTTCATGACTGGGGCTCCTAGGGTCTACCACAATACGTAGTATTATTTATTGTATTAGGCTCCTTTATTGAATTTTATTTCAGATTAGATTTGAAATTAAAAACGAAAAAATACGATCCACAGAAACTGGTGATACTTCAAAGAAAAAACCTGTGCAGTTTAGAATCAATTAAACATTACGGGAAGCGAGAATACAAATATTGTAAAAACAGCTTTTGTTATAAAAAGCTAATATAGTTACAAGATGCAAACTATTTAAGAAAGTAACTTGTCCTTTTGGGTGCCCAGTGATACCATGAATGAGTCTGATGGTAAAATAAGTGCTCAGCACTTTCAGAAATTCAGGGTGCTGTTAGATACCCCAAATTATAGACACTATTGAAAACGTAGGCTTTATAGTCTACACATTATTTAAGGTTTAATAGAAGAGGCCTCCATTTCATAAGACTACAACCCTATTCTCAAGTGATTCCAAGCTTTTTTTTTTTTAGGATAAGTATCCTTTCTCCCCAATCCTGAGCCACCAGTACTCAGATCATCACCCAGAAGGCAGTTTTCCTTCCACGTAAGCAATCTTGGCTTTTTGTTTGTTCTGTCCATAACCCATTTAGCTAATGGTGGTTTTGGCATGTGTGCTGCTCCCAGTCACATTCTAAATTGTTGTCTGCCGCCCTGAATCTCAGAATGCGTGACTGATTAAGGACTCGGGCACTGCAGCAGACACCTAAACACTGTGCTAGAGAATGACTAGCCACAGGAGGAAACAGAAAACAAGTATAAGAGGTGTTCTAGATTATTTTTTTACAAGATATTTGTGAAATGCAACCCAAGACAGGATGAGGTGCACCTATAAAATGAGGGAAATATTTTTGAGTAGTCAGATTTGGAGTATTGAACTGGGAGATGTAGGAGAACGTAGCAAGAAGCTGTGGTGTTAGTTTGTGGATTTGCCATGTTACTGAACAGCTCTCACTGCAATAGCTCAGCAGTCCAATTGGCTGAGAGGTGCCACTTGTAGCATAATGCTGCTGCATGCCAGCATGAGATACATGGACTTAAGTTGCTTAACTAGCCAACAGAGACTGGTGAGAAGACGCAATTAAAGTATCAATACTTACATCTAGTTTGTGGAAGGATGAAGAATTGCACAGCTAAAATGCACTTTTCTCCAAGGACAAATGGCAAAGATTTTCAGCAGGGATATTCTGATGAAGATTTTAAATTCCTGTGACTAGACGAACTCAGTTACTTGTTCAAAAACTTGTTCAAAGCAAGGTCACATCTCCCAGGCTCAATTACATAGAAAATGTCTTTGTTCATACAAAACCTCAATTATGTAAACTTATTCAACATTTCCTGATGACACTGGGGAACCATGTCTGTCCCAGAGATTCGTCTAGATTGATAGAATATTTCACTCAATATGAGTGATATTCTTCCAATTTCAGAAGACTCCCACAAGACCCTCCAGGCCACTTAAACCTGTCTCGTTAGCCTGCCCAGAGTGGTTATTTCTATAGTAGATAATGTCTTAGATCCAAATTCTGATTTGCTTGCTTGCTAGAAATGGGCCAAAGAGGCCGAGTTTTGCTTTTGTAAAGCCAGAGTCAGAGGTGCTTTTGATTGTGACTCTATTTTCTCCAAGGCAGCAAATGTCTGGAGGGACTAGGAAAAAAGGTTGAAGTTTGTGGCCCATCACCACTCTTTATAAGCTTCATGAAGCTCATATTAAAAACAATATTCCTTACATTGAATTGTGTAAATACTGCACAGTCAGAATGCTGGGATGCAGAAGTCCAAGACCTGATTAATTCACTGCAGACATCCTGTATGTGGCAGTCTTCTTTGATATCTGTTCTTAAAAGGGATATTGTCTAGGCTACTGGACCTAAAATCAGTCCTTCCAGACAGCTCTTTGTTTCCTGGCACATGCACAAAAAGCAAATAAATGACTTGCTATCCCTCCAATTTGTTTGGCTGCTCCTGTCTGGTAAGCAGACAGGATATGGAATATACACAACTCCTATTCTCTCAAGAATTGAGAGAGAGACTTGTACATTTCAGAACTCTACTTTCTGACAAGAACAAGGCAGGCAGAAGGAAAGGCCCAGCAAAACATGCATGTATGATCATAAACTAACCGAGTTCTAGAGTTTGTTTTCCACTTGCCCAGCAGAAGAATTGGACTTCTGTCAGTTACAACCCTTTCTTTAGGAGAAATGACAGATTTTCCAGGAGCAGAAGGGTGGATTTACATTGTATATATTAAACTGTGTATAAAATATATTAGGTTAAAATTTTAGCCTGGTAACCTGAACAGAGTCCTTTAAAAGGATCAATATATGTTGGATGATGCGTAGGTATTCAAGTGCGAAGCATGCAATGCTGAAATATTTCATTGGTATTCAGATGTACTTCTCTCCCTCCCAGGAAACGATATAAAGGGACAACCATCTTTCCTAATACAAGAGTTTTCTAGTATTAGGAATGTGTGTGCCATATTACACTTTGTATGCTATATCTTTTGCATTCACCAAGGGACTAGTCAACATCTTCATAACTTTATCGGGAAGACAAAGAGGGCTCCGAATACAATGGACTACTATACTACAATCTCTTTGTTCCTGCTAACTGCACATTTCTGCAAGGAGAGAGGGAAGGATTGAAAGGAGAAAATAGGATACCCTTTGTACTGCCAATTCAGTAGGAAAGCCAACAATGTTAATCTCTACTGGTATGATATGGAAACTGCTAACAGAGTATTACATTAGTTATATCAAAAGGAATCCAACTGCTAAATCCCTGAGCAGATCATACATTATTTGTATTCATTAATAAGATACTTTCTGGTTGAAAATAATTTATTATTTATGCCTATTGGGGCCCTAAGATGTCTTTAGCACATTCCAAAACCAAGGAAAGATGTGATCCTTGCTTCCTAATTAAATTAGATACAAAGTGATGTGAGGAAAACAAGACAGGATGGAGGGCAAAGTGGGATAACATCAGTAAGATCACACACTTACTCAGGAACAGCTAGCGCATGGCATGATGAAGCAGTTTCTCTTTTTATCACTAAATAGATGTCTGAGCTCCATGTAAGTGTCATGACAAAAGTGTTTGTGAGGAGGGACTTGAATGAATGGAGGGAAGACGGAGACCTTGCAAATAAGCTTGGAAAAGATCATGAGGGTGGCGAGGAAGATGGCACTAAGGTGATGGAGCAGGAAGTGAGTGAGACAGACACCAATGACTGAGTAGTGGTTATGCCAGTTACATGGCAATGGGTCAGTCTCTATTTCTATCTTCTGCAAGAGGATACTGGTGGGGGGGGAGAGAGAGACTTGAGGAAAGTAGGTAAGAAACCATGAATTCAGACAATTCATGTCTGGGACTTAGAATTGTCCTTCCCTTCTTTGTCACAAAACCCTTATTAGAACTGGACTAACTTTAACAATTACAGTTTTACTTTTCTGTGTGTATGTTATTTGTCTGATCTAGTCTAATCAAGCAGAGAGCAATGCAAAAACCAAACACAATTTCACTATTTCTGGTCAGTTTCATATTCAGATTCCCATGCACTGGTTCAGCAAGGCACTTTCTGGTCTACAAGCACCTTAGGGGAATACTCACTGGAATTAAAACAAAATTCATGGAAACCAGTTTCGTAAAAGCTTGTGTTTACAAAAAACCTAATATTTTGAGCCAACTCTGACCTAATATTCTCTTTTATTCAGATTATTGATTTAGATATATTTTCTTTAGAAGGAAAATTTAGGAAGAAATAAAGAACTGTAGTGATATAAGAATTATGTAACAATTCTGGCTTAGAAACAGCTGACTAAGAAATGTAACAGACTTTTTTTAAGAGATCTTCAATAGCTAATATAAGGGACAACCTTAAATATATTCATTTTCTCCACAAACCTTTACATCAGAGGAATGATTATAAATACCTTTTTCTCATATACGTCTTGCCAAACAATGCCAGCAAAAAATTTGTGTTGCATAATCTCTTTAGCGTCATCAGGGCCACCACCTAACCTGTTTTGGGGCAAAAAACATTAACACTTGAGCATATATTTATTTTTCAAATAAGATTGTTACTGAGAAGTAAGGAAATCATGGATTACAGGGTTAAGTAACCAACAGTTTATCAGTTTCAGGTTGAGAACTGCCCTGTCATTACCTTGACACATTTGTTTTGTGTACTAAGACTCATGAACACTGTTTGGTTGTTCATTTCAGACTTCAACATGCTTTCAAAACTTCTAGTGGAACTATTTTTAAGAGACAAATTACTGATACAGAATAAGATGCATCTAAAATTCATGCTTCAAAAGATCTCACTTTAAAATGAATTTCTATTATGTGACTTTAAAAGAGAGCTTCTCTTACTTTACATCTCTGCTCTAATTCATACCTGTTTATTGGCAAAAATCAGTTATTACTTTTAGCATGCAGAGTTTGTCCATATCTATGGGAGAGTGAGCTGGATTCTAGTTCTTCTTGTGCATTATCTACAGAGTTTTACTGTGTTCCAATTAGAAGTCTAGTCAGTTACATCTGGCAACTAGGATTAAAGGGAATGAGGTTTGACCAGATGTAAATACTTACAGGCCCTTAGAAAACCCTCTTTGTGGAGGCTTTTGATATGATGCATACATTCCAAGGCCAGAAGGGACCACTGTTATCACCTAGTCAGGTCATAAAACTTCCCCCAAAATAATTCCTAGAGCACATACATTTTAGAAAAACATCCAATCTTGATTTAAAAACTGCCAGTAATGGGGAATCCACAATGATCCTTGGTAAGTTGTTCCAATGATAAATTACTGTTCACTGTTAAGAAGCTATTATGGAAGCTGATAAAATACAAACATGGAACCCTATGTTGCCATTTCAGAGAAGAGCTGAAGCTTTAAAATACATTTTGTAACAAACGTTCAGTGAGTACTGACTTAGCTTGCCAGCCAGCCTTCCAACTCTGTTACAAGGAGTGGTCACTTCTCCGGGTGCTGTGATATTTTATTGGAAGTCAAACTGAACTTAATGACCAACAGTGAAAAGACACAAGGTTTTTAAAAGAAACTGATTTACATAACCTGATGTAAATGTAAATTATAAGACGACAATTGGTGCTATGATAATACAAATAAATAATAATATCAAGTTGTACACAAACCTACCCTCCTTTCTGGACTCAGGGAAACACAAAGGGATTTTTACTGACAAATTATATCATGATCAGGCATTTTTATTACAAAATAAGAGTGTTCAGACAGACTTGACCCAAAATAATTACAAGTATAAATTACATCAATTTAGTTATTCCAGTTCCAGTTAATGTGTAGAGAAGTCCTGAGTCAACAGGAGTTTGAACTTTATTATAGAGGTGAAAATACTTTGTCTCAAAGACTGAACCACATTATCAAAACAAGACAACTTCTGGAACAAAAACACACACAGAGAACAGGCTTCTCACTCACCTGTCACCTCCAGGTAATATGTGAAATTCACAGATTTTAAGGCTGGAACGTACTTTACAACCACTATGTTCATCTAGTCTGACCTCTTGTATACATGGCCCACATCACCATAATTTCTGAACACTTCATGAACTTCAATGTACTTTTCCTGTGAGGTAGGGAAGTACAATTATCCCCATTTTACAGATGGGAAGCTGACCCACAGAGTGATTAAGTGACTTGCGCAGAGTCACACAGGAAATCTGGTAGAACTGGGAACTGAATCTGAAGTTCAAGGCTAGCATTGTCCAGGGGGCCACCTTTCCCCTCATAACACAAGCCACAACACAATTTCAATCTGCAATTCTTGCACTCCTAATTATGGATATAAATAAGGCTACAAAAGCAAAACACCATTAAAAGTTTGTGTACAGAGAAATATTACAAAGATTAAATGAGAATAGAGACCTAGGAGCAACAAGACTTTCAGAAAAAACTATAGTCTAAATGGCTCTCATTAACTGAGTGCCAAACATTTGTTCATGTTTGCTTCCATCTAAGTTCAAAAGAGAAAAATCATCATTAGAAAGGTGCTTAAAAACAATGAAGTATGGGCATTCTCTGAACTTATACAACTGCATGTAGCCTGGAAGTTATTTTAATGATCTGACTGCAAATGTCTGTGCTCCAGAAGTGAAAGAGACTCAGATCTCATTCTGAAGAGAAACTAAATGGAAACACAGTAATGATTCTGCATACTTAAGTCACTGACAGGATTATAATATGTAACCAGTAACTTCATGGATTTATATCCTTCAAAACAAGCACCCAGAAAAGATTACTGAACCCTGGATAGACAATGTCATCTCAGATAACTCATCAATATAAGGGATTATACAATGCTAAGCACCCAGCTCCATTCCCAGCTTTAAAAAAAAAAAAAAGTACTAGTTCTTCATCTTAGGAATCTCAACTGTACCACAGCATGGTTCTGATCCAGAAAAGCATTTAAGCATCTACTTAACTTTAAACATGTGAGCAGTCCCACTGATGACAAGCTAATGCTTAAATACTTTGCTGGACCAGGACCACACAAGATGAGACTATCATCTGGAAGGTCTTTTACACCCTGAAGCTCTAGGTTCTTGATTGTCTTCTGTTGCTCATTTTTCCATCTTCCCCAGTTTACCTTTTAACCATCAGACTCTTAAATCACTTTATTCTCCAGTTGGTTTCCACCTATTTCCAAAAATATACCGTTGTGCTAAAATATTTAGCAATTCCAAAACCTCCAACACAATATTTTAATATTCCCCTGCAGGCCTTTTAAGACATAACTCATGATGCAGATATTGTTATTGAAATCCTTATCAGTTACTGCAACAGATATTCCCTA
The DNA here is from genome assembly GCA_007922155.1 of Mesoclemmys tuberculata. Classification (NCBI taxonomy): domain Eukaryota; kingdom Metazoa; phylum Chordata; order Testudines; family Chelidae; genus Mesoclemmys; species Mesoclemmys tuberculata. The sequence continues at coordinate 17,732,912 of ML675611.1, read as the reverse complement.
AGGTCCACCTTGCATTTAAAACATCTAATCAATGGTAGGACCAGGCTGATGTATGTGTTAAAAGGCATACACTGTTCCTTCCAAATGTTCTTCCTTTCACTTGAATGCTGCAGAGAAGAATATTTTAGCAGTAGGCACACATTTTCTAAATACTATGGAACCAAAGGAGTAAAATTCCTTCCATTTCCAGTTTGTATTGTTTCTAGAATCCACTGCTTCACAAGTGTCTCTAAGTCATATGTAGTCCCAAATCAACACTAACTAAAGCCACTCTCATTACTAGGTCTTAAAGTGATCCCTCTGACTATGATAATGACTACATCTTCAATACACCTAAGATGACAGAATCTGCGTCCTTCAATTCAAATTTGACTATTGCAGCCCTCAAAAGCAATCTACATTTGCAGATTAAACAGAAGCATTAACACGCTGCAGTGCTTTGGAACTCTTCTGCTTAAATTTTAACAGACAAGGCTGGTGAGGTAACATCTTCTATTGGACTAACTTCTGCTGGTGAGACAGACAAGCTTTTAAGTGACACAGATCTTCTTCAGGTCTGGGAAAGGTACTGAGAGCATCACAGCTAAATACAAGATCAAACAGTTTAGCATTGGTTAGAATATGTGGCCCATTAACACCTTGTAGTTATAGGACCAAAAGAGGGGTTAGTACTACAATCTGTAACCCACTAAGCCATAAATCAGTGTCTTTATTAATTCCATCATTTTTAGTGTCTAGCAAGATTATGAATTTAAGATCCCAGGCTCATCTTTTGAAAGTACTGTGCAGGTTTCCTTTGAGGATGAGAACTGATAGGTCAGATATAGAGTAATCATTTTGTGAAAAATGTTCACCTACAAGAGATATGGTGTTTTTGTCTTATCATTTTCCTGCATGAGTTCATTCAAGAGTATAGTGATTGTCTGCTTTCACCTACATAGTTGTTATTGGGGCTTTTAGAGGTACACCACATGTTGTGATAGGCATCCATAGGATCCATGGATCTTGAAAGGTGTTTTGTGGGGGTGTTGATCATTGTAGCAATAGTGATATGTCTTCAAGTTTTTCATCTGTTGTTCTGGCAGGCTCTGGTGCTGCTTTGAGGTTGTGTGTCCTGGTCTGTGGGGAGCTTACTTCTAATGATCATCTTACAGAGGCTGGGCGGGTTGTTTGAAGGCCAGAAGAGGGGGTTCAGAAAAGATGGAGTCCCCTCATCGAGTATAGGTTGTAGTTTGATGATACCCTGAATGAGTTCCAGTGTGGGTTGGGAGGTGACAATTAGGTGTGTGCAGTCAGAGGGGGCTTTATTTCTGTATTGAAGCAGGTTCTCTCGGGGTATTTGGGTGGCCCCGTTCCATGATGCAATCTACTTCTCTAGTTAAGAGTCTTTTAGTTTGGTGAACATGTTTTGAGTGTATTAAGGTGTATATCCCTGACTTTGTCCTCAGAGCACATTCTGTCATATGAGTGCCTGGGCTGTAGATAACATATCTTGGTGTGTTTGAAGTGGTTACTGGATTTATGACGGTAGGTGTGGTTATCCATGGGTTTCCTTGTACATAGTTGAAGCGTTCCATTGTTGAAGCTGATCGGGGTGTCCAAGAAGTTGATGCTACTGTGGAAGTGTTCAAGAGAGTTTAATGGAAGGGTGTTGGTTACTGAGGATGTGGTGGAAATCTCAGAGGGAGTTTGTCATTCGTCCAGAGGATGAAAATATCATTGCTGTATCAATTATATCACTGGTTTCTGGGTGCATGTGTCCAAAAGTTTTTCTTCAAAGTGGCCCACAAAGAGTTTGGCATATTGGGGAGCCATCCTTGTACCTATGGCTGTTCCCATGGTTCAGACAAATTGCTTGTTGTTGAATGTAAAATTGTTATGGGTGAGGATAAAATGGATGGTTTTGGTGATGTGTGCATTGTTTTGTAAATATTTGAGGCAGACAGCTATACTATCATTATGAGGGATGTTGGTATCTACGGAAGTGACATCCATGGTGATAAGGATGGTGTTCTGAGGGAGGTTCTTAATATTGCAGAGTTTCTGGAGAAAGTTGGTTGTGTTCTAGAAGAAGCTGCCTGTTTGTGTGATGAGTGGTTTGAGGATGGTTTCTACGAGTCCCAATATTCCTTCAGTAAGAGTGCGGTGGCTACATATGATGGGTCTGCCTGGGGTCCCTTGTTTGTGAATCTTGGAAGTATGTAGATGTTGTCATGGGATGGTTTCTTATAAGTCTCTCTCACTTTAGATACAGACCACATTCACTCCAGGCCACCTTCACCACCACCATGCTTTATTACAGTGTTTTATCAGGCTACTGCCTGTAGTACTATTTACATATATACAAGTCCCAATCGCTTTCCCTTTTACTTCTGGCGTAAAAGGGAGAGGTACTAGCAGCAACCAGCTCTGCTTTCTTTCAGGCTCTACTCCTCCCCGAGACCCAGGCTTCCTTCCTATTTATCACTGCTGTGGTTGCTTCTCCTATTTAGCCCTTCAGCTGTGGCCCTACTTGTTCACTGGTCTTCCACTTAGATCCCAATTAATCTATATTGGTGGGGATTTGAGTGACAGCTCCTGACTCAGAACCTGTCACAGCTGGGTTCATGGGGGATGAGTTTATAGAGTTCCTCTGGGAGTTGCTTGGGAAAGGATTTGATGATATCCTTAAATTCCTGGTTAAACTGTGGTGTGGGATCTTCTCTGAGTTCTTTATAGTGGATGATGCCAGACAGTTGTCCTTATTCAGACAGTCATCACAGTTAAGGACTATCATGTCACCTTCTCTATCTGCTGGCTTGATCACTATCTGGTGGTTAGATTTCAGGGGCTGTATAGCTGTCCTCTCGGCCTTGGAGAGATTGTGGTGGATGTGACATTTAAGGATTTCACAGGCAATTTTTTTGTGAAACAATCAATATAATGATCAAGAGCATGTTTTTATCTACTCTGTGGTGTCCAGTCATTTCAGCATTGTTAAGTTTAAGATTCTGTCACGGGTATTTTTAGTAAAAGTCAGGCAGATCGCAGGCAATGAACAAAAATTCATGGAAGCCCACAACCTGTCCCTGACTTTTACTAAAAATACTCAGGGGGAGAGGGTGGGAGAAACTGAGCGGCTGGGGCTTGCAGCTGCTCCAGCTTGCTGTTCTGGTGGGCTGGCCACCGGTCAGCTGTTGGGTGGCTGCTGCTCTACAGCCCCAGGGCTGGCTGCCAATCAGCTGTTTGGTGGCAGCTCCAGGCTGACAGCTGCTCCAACCCTGCCCCAGAAGTCCCAGAGGTCCCAGAAAGTCATGGAATCAGTGACCTCTGTGACCAAATCATATCCTTAGGCATTAATGTGAAATAATTTTTTGAAGGCAGAGTTGGCAGAATTGTTCTAGTCCTCCACATGTTAGTATGATATCAGGTGCTGTGGTGGTTTAACCTCTCAGTTTGGCCTTCAGTTCTGACAATTATTGTCTAGTCAGAATTAAGCCTACACAAATATTCTGTGAGAGACCATCACCATTCCAAATTAGCCCCTCTCATTTACAGAGCTCTGTGAACAGGAAGCATTTTGTGTGAAATTTTCACAACCAGCACCGTATCCATCAAAACTAGAAACAACCTTTTTTTAAATTGCATTTTTGAAAGTTTTAAAGCAAACTTTTCATAGTGTGTTTCAAATTTCCAGCTGGGGTTGGTTATCGGGGCACCCTGAATTGTTCATTGCATGGTTCCACAATGGGCTGAGCATAGTCCACGGGCTCAAGAAAGTCAGCTCAGCAAAGCCCAGTTGTGTTTACTGTAGCAATGGGAGTGGCTGCAAGCTGCCAAGGGGAAAAGTTACTTATCTGAACAAGGACCTGAGCTTGGAGATTTCACTGTAGCAGCCCTGCACAAGGACATAGGCCTTGCATCTACCTTGTCTCCCTATGAGCCATGCTAACGGCAGGAACAGACTCTGTCCTGCTCTCTCCTGTGTGGAAGATAGAGCCACTTATTAAATATTACTTTGGGTTGGAAGGGCAATGACCTACTCTACATCAGCTATGAGGGTGAAAATATGCCGTCATTTTATGTTTAGATATCTAAGATGTATTGACAGTATAATATGACTGCCCTCTTTTTGCTTTAAATGCTACCTTCTCCTCCCTGCTTCTTTGTAAGGTAAGTAGGTTTGATGCAGAAGCAATGGATTGTGGGATATTTCAAAAGGCCACTCAAGCATTTTAGGTCAGTAGCTAGAGAACTATTGAACTAATTCAGCTTGTCCATGCTCATTCTGATGCTAAACTGGTTCAGATTGAAATGGTATAGAATAAACCAGTTCATACACCTGCTGAAGCACTTGTGTGCAGATATGAAGTGCTTTACAAGCATTGTGCAGGCTTAAAAGTGGTTCTTAGGTCACATTTCTCTAGATGAAGACAAAACTTTAGTATTTGAAACAAAATGATAAAATCCACGATCTGTCATACATATTTGTGATACTCTAATGCAGAGAAGGGAAAATGGCAGACTCTCTCTCTTAGGGCTTCAATTTGCACTTTCAAAGGTTTGGGTTTCTTGTAGGTTGATTCATGCACTCAAACCACTGGCATATATCTGCAGCCTTAACATTCTTTGTGAGGGAGTAACAGTAACTAGAAACAGAGAGATGCAGGAGTGCTCTGTTTGCTAAATGGAGTAACCCTAAGTTGCTGGACTCCAAAACTGACTGAGGTTCATGATGCTCTGCTGAGAGGTTTGGTGGCTGTGGGAGCTCACTTTCAGTGGTGGTCCTACGAATTGCTGAAAATTCTTATTTCTCATTCCTTCCTGATGACAAGGAACAGAAAGTGCCAATATGGGAAGATGGGAAGGAAAGAAAACTTGGGGTAATGACTTACTCATAGCTTGGAATGTGAGAGAGAATACAAACATTTGAGGCATCTTTATCTGGTGAACTGGATGTGCTGGAACCCAAGATTACAGTGAGAAGGGTCAAAATCCAGGCATAAAATCTGCAGGTTCTGAGAATCCTCCAAGTTCAGCAAGCTGAGTTTCATTAAAGGGTTTATTAGTTACTTCCTGCTGATTGTGTGTGCACGCACACAAACTATATACAGAGTGTATGAGGAGCATGTTGACCCATTCAAGATTTATTGGTTTCTGATCTTTGAAAAAGGATAATGAAGTTCTTCAGAAGCTTTGCAATTTCAAATGTAACAATGTGCTAGAATTTTTGCTTCCCTCAGTCTAAGATCCATCACAAAGCAGCAGAGGAAAACATCAGATCATATTAAAACAAAATATTGATAGAATAGCTTTGTCTTCCTAGGAAAACCAAAGTTCGCATTCCAAAATGAGTAAGTTTATATGCCTCCTAAAAGAAACCTCAAAATTCCTTCACTCTTAAAAAGGGAGGTTATAAAATTGACTTTAGGAAAGAGCAGTGATTAAAAGGCTGGGTACAATTATCTTTCCTCATATGCTTATGAATTTGAAGCTGGATCAATTTTACTTGAAAACATATCTTGTAGAATGCTAATACTTCTTAGACATTACCAGATGAGATAGGACAAGTAATTTGCAATCTTAAATTTCTTGAGACCAAGCCAGGATTCACTGGTTATTTAGCTGAAAATTTCCCAAGCTCACTATTTCACTATATCATCATCATCTGCAAAGAGATTGTATTGTGGGAATCACATTTCAATTTCCTTTATGATGGGGGCTCTCTCCTCCCTCTCCGCCACTTACCAGTATCAGTTCAGTGTTGCTGAGTTTCATGATGACAGCTGCTGCTCCATGCAGTCTCACGAGGACACAAAGTTCTAGAAATCATGTGACTTTGCGGGGGGCGACTGCTCAACAGTTTCCTGTAGCCTAGTGGAAGAGGCACAAAAGTGCAAGCCCAGAGACTGCGCGTTCTAATCCTGGCTCTTCCACTGTTGGCTGCTAGTATTTCTGGGCCCCCACAAAACCTCATCATTAAACAAGGGTTTAGGCTCTTAGAGAGGAAGACACCAGGGACTTATAGACCAATCAACCTAACTTTGATACCTGGAAAGAGCCTGGAACAAATTATTAAATCATCTGTTTGTAAGCAGCTAGAGATAATAGGATTGTAAGTAATAGCCAACATAGATTTGTCAAGGACAAATTACACCAACCCAACCTAATTTCCTTCTTTGACAGAGTTATTGGCCCAGTGGATGTGTAGGGAAACAGACATGATATATCTTGATTTTATTAAGGCTTTTTATTAAGTCCCACATGACATATTCATAAACAAATTAGGGAAATATGGTCTAGATGAAATTACTATAAGGTGAATGCAATACTGTTTAAAAAAAACAAAATCAAAAAACCATACTCAAAGAGTAGTTACCAATGAGTTACTGTCAAACTGGGAGGAGATATCTAGTGGGGTCCTGGAGAGGTCAGTCCTGTGTCCAGTACCATTCAATATTTTCATTAATGACTTGAATAATGGAATGGAGAGAATGCTTATAAAATGTGCAGATGACACCAAGCGAGGAGGGGTTTTTCAAGCACTTTGGAGTACAGGATTAGAATTAAAAATGATTTTGATATGTTAGAGAATTGGTCCGAAATCAATAAAATGAAATTCAATAAAGACAAGTGCAAAGTACTACAATTAGGAAGGAAAGATCAAATGCACAAATTCAAAATGGGGAATAACTGGCTAGACAGTAGTACTGCAGAAAAAGATCTAGGTGTTATAGTGGATCACAAATTCAATGTGACAACAATGTGGCGCAGCTGCAAAAAAGGCAAATATTCTGGGGAGTATTATCAGAAAAAGTGTTACATCTAAGACACAGGAGGTAAATTGTTCTGCTCTACCTGGCACCAGTGAGACCTTAGCTGAAGTAGTATGTCCAATTCTGGGCACCACACTTTAGAAAAGATGTAGACAAATTGGAGAACCCAAAGGAGAGCAACAAAAAATGATAAAAGATTTAGAAAACCTGACCTATGAGGAAAAGTTAAAGAAGTTGGTCAAGTCTTGGAAAAAGAAGGCGGGGGGGAGGTGGGGACCTGATAACTTGCCATCAAAAACATTTAAAGAGCTGTTACAAAGAGGATTGTGATTAATTGTTCTCCATGTCCTTAGAACAAGACGTAATTGGCTTAATCTGCAACAAAAGAAATTTAGGTTAGATATTGGGAACACTTTCTAACTATAAGGGTAGTTAAGTACTGAACCAGGATACCAAGGAAGGCCTAATGCTCATCACTGGAGGTTTTAAAAGATTAGAGAAACATCTGTCAGGGGTGGTCTAGGGTATACTTGGTGCTGACTCAGCTCCGGGGGCTGGACTAGATTCTTCAGGTCCTTTCCAGCCCTCCATTTCTATGCCTCATGCTACTATTTTAGGGTAGGTGACTATTATTCACCCCGTTCACAGATAAAATATCTGAGAGATTGCAGAAGGTCACCTCAGGCACAGCTGGGAATAGAAGCCAGATGTGAAAACCATGGGAGATGTCTATTATTTTTAGAAAATTGTGTGTGACTCTATTTATCCACCTATTGTACTGCTACCTATTTAGTTCCAGGAGATTAAGTTATTTCCAGAGACGCTAACAATGGTATTCTGGTCCATTGTTGGATGGAAATGGTAGAATCATCAATAACAACACAGAAAGAGTAGAAGTGTTCAATAAATATTCCTGTTCTGTATTTAGGGGAAAACAGATGATGTAGTTATATCATATAATAGTACTCTTTCCATTCCACCAGTATCTCAGGAGGATCTTAAACAGCAGCTATTATAAGTCAGGAATTTTAAAATCATCAGAGCTGGATAATTTGCATCCCAGAGTTGTAAAAGAGCTAGCCTAGGCGTTCGCTGGACAATTAATGCTCATTTCAATAAATCCTGGAATACTAGGGAAACTTCAGAGAACTAGAAGAAAACTAATGTTATGCCAGTATTTGAAAAGAGAAAATGGGATGACCCGAGTGATAATAGGCCTGTCAGTCTAACACCAATCTCAGGCAAGATTATGGAGTGGGTGATACAGGACTCGATTAATAAAGAATTTAAGGACGGTAATATAATTAATGCCAACAAGAGTTTGTGGAAAATAGATCCTGTCAAACTAACTTGATATCATTTTTAATGAGACTAGAAGCTTTGTTGATAAAGATCACAGAGTTGGTGTAATTTACTTGGGACTTCTGTAAGGTGTTTGACTTAGTACTGTATGACGTTTTGATTAAAAAACTGGAATATAAAATTAACATGGCATACATGAAATACAATAAAAGCTGGCTAACTCCAAGGTCTCAAAACAGAATTGTAAACAAGGAACCGTCATTGAGCAAGTGTGTTTCCACAGGTTCTTGGCCCTATGTTATTTAACAATTTCATCAATAAAATTGTCACTGATAAAGTTTGCAGATGACACAAAAATTGAGGGAGTCATAAATAATGAAGAGGACAGGTCACTGATACAGAGCGATCTGGATCACTTTGTAAACTGGACACAAGTAAACAATGTGTGTTTTAATAGGCTAAATGTAAATGAATACATCTAGGAACAAAGAATGTAGGCCATGCTTACAGGATGGAAAAGCAGTGACTCTGAAAAAGATTTGGGGGTCATGGTGGATAATCAGCTGAACATGATCTCCCAGTGCAACTCTGTGGCTAAAAGGGCTAAGGGAGATCCCTGGATGTTGTAATGGGGTTGGCTACCACCCAATCTCCCCCTCATGGCCTGAGGTTGCTCTCCAGCTCCTTGCCTCTGCTTTCCCCCTCTGTAGGGCTACTTAAACAAACTCAACACAATCCAAGGAAAATTACAACATTCCCCACTAGGGACTATTTTATCCAGTTCTCAGGTATACATTGGCCCTCCAGGCCCCAGCACCAGTTCAGTGTCTCTCCTCCTATTTGGGAGATTCCCAGCCCTTTTTTCCAGAGACAGTCATAGTTCAAAGTCTCTGCAAGAGCTAGTCTTGCTCTCTGCAGCTGCTGTTTCCTCAAGCCAGCTACAGCTTCACAGGTGTTGCCTGTCAGCTCTGTGTTCTTGGGGAACCAGGGCGCAAAACCTCTATTCTCTCTGGCTCGCCTGAATCGCCCCACCCCCCCAGCCTCTGCTTCAGCCAGAAACCAAAAGCAATGAAAAGGCAGTGGGAGACACACCTAAACCCCTCCAAGCAAGGGTGATAGGATTAAGGCAACTCCCCTAGCCTCACCTACATCAAAGATGGAACAAGAATTAGCATACCGAATGGAGAACCAAGCTCCAAAGCAGGACCCTCACTGAACTCTGGGATTGGCAAAGCAGGGACGCACTGCATAATGGGAGATCTCTGCTCCTGATGTTAATGAACCCACCCCTCCACACACCAAGCTCTAGTTATCAGACCATTCTAGTTACTGATCTCCAAAACACTGAATCTGCCTGACTGCATAGTGAGCTCCCTCAAAGGAACACTTCCCATAGCCAAGAATGATCAGCTCCTATTGTCCAGCATAAACAAAACCACTCTGGTATACACCCGTGAGTCATTGTTTACCATAAACACACCTAGTGTTCTTCCTTGAACCATTGTTTCTTCCCTACAAAAACCCTACCCAAGTTCCAATCTCTGGCTCTGATGCCTGGATCCAAATGCTGCATCAGCTCCACTGGAACTTCCCCTTTTTCTGACTGATTGTCTTGGGGGCTCTGCCTGTCTCAAGCACTCCAGACCCTAAGCTGAACATCCTGTCTCCTGGGAACCTTTGAGCTGCATGGAGTGGTGAGACACATCTGCATCTTCCCCCAACACACACTCTCTCTCTTAGTCCAGGTATAACTTTCTACTTTTGTAAGTAAACCTGGGATAGCTTTCTCCAATACCCCAAATGTAATTGTTTAGTATTGTACACCTTTGTTTTTCTCTCCTTGTATGGTATTACCATTAGTATAGTAAGTTTTATCTACCTGGCAATAAAATAACTCTTATAATCACGCTGGTTGCCAGTCTCTCTCTCCAAACTTCACTTACTCCTTTGTGTTCTTGGCTTCCCTATCTTACTCTGCAGCAACGCTTCTTTTACTTAAGTCAAAGATCCCTGGGGTGCCCAAAAATCCTATGTGGTTTGCTCATCAAGGGGGTTACTACTAGAACAATTGTAGAATAAGGGGGGGAGGCAGCTAAGAAGTGCTGCTCTGCCTAGCCTATGGAGTCCAGGGGCATATAAGGGTGGCAGCTGAAAAGAGCTGTTTGGACCCAGCCTGCTCAGAAGTGTACTCTATTAGCATACCCAAGGTGATGGGCAAATTTGATAACACAGGCTTCTGTTTCCTGAGCATCTCTCAGCTTACTGCAGCCAGCTGCCGCTTTTTATAGGGAATCAGCTGCTCTCACACAGGTGTATGTCCTTTAGTAATCAGGGTTGGCTAGCCCCAGACCCTCCAGGCAGTAAGAGGTGAGCCTTTCATTACAGATGCATAGAAACAGAGTCGAGTGGAAGTAAAGAGGTTATTTTACCTTCGTATTTATGACTGCTGCTGGAATGCTGTGTCCAATTCTGGTGTCCATAATTTGAAAAGGATGTTGATAAATTGGAGAGGGTTTGGAGAAGAGCCGTGAGACTGATTACTAGATTAGAAAACTTGTCTTATAGTGAAAGACTTAAGCTAAACAGACTGAGCACCTTAACAAAGAGAAAGTTAATGGATGACTTGATTACGTTCATTATGTCAGAGACAGCACTAGACATTAAAAGACTAAGCAACTGCTTAGGGCTCCAAGCAGCTTAAGGGGGCCCCCTATTCACTTTTTATTATAAGAACTTGCCTGTTTTATTATGGGGGGGAAGGCAAGAGTATTCCCCACTTAGAGCCCCCAATGGGCTAGAACCGCCAAAAAGTACCTACAAGAGGAACAAATATTTACTACTGAGCTGTTAAGTCTAGGAGAGAAAATATATAACTTGATCCAATGGCTCAAAATTGAATTTAGACAAATTCAGACTGGAAATAAGGCACAATTTTTCACATGAGGAGAGTAATTACCAATTGGAAAAAGGTTCACAGTGGATTCTCAATCACTGGAAATTTTTTCATCAAGACTAGATTTTTTTTTCCCTAAAAGCTCTGCTCTAGGAATTATTTTGGCAAAGTTCTATGGCCTGTGTTATACAGGAGATCACACTAAATGTTAGTCTGTTCTGGTCTTTGAACCTATGAAAAAAAGTTACTTACTGTATTGTAACTGTTGTTCTTAGAGATGAGATGAAGACATGTGTTCCATATCGGTGTGCACATGGCCAGCACACTGAAGCTGGAGAACTTTGCCTACTACAATAGTACCCATGGGGCAGTGCTTACACGCTGTGGCCATAGACCTCCCCTGATATTCTGAGACCCCCACTTAGTTCCTTCCCATCAAACATCAAGAGTATAAAGTCCGATACAGAGGGGACAGATGGTGGGTTGTGGAATACACATCTGCTTCACACCTCCAGAACAACAGTTACTATACAGGAAAGTAACTATTGTTTTCTTCGAGTAGATGCAGCTGTATGGTCCATGTAGGTAACTCACAAGCAGTACTTGCAGGCAGTGGACTTGGAGTCTATTTAAACAAGGACTGCAGGATTGCCTTCCCAAAGTTTGCATATGCTCTGGAGGCCGCAGAAAAGTCATAGTGGTTTGTAAATATATCTACAAAGGGCCAAGTGGCAGCTCTGCAAATATCCAATATAGGAATGTCACTTAGGGTTTGTCTACACTTAAAATGCTACAGTGGCACATCTGCGCCAGTGTAACTGAACCACTGTAGCACTTCAGTGTAGACACTACCTACTCCAATGGAATGGGTTCTCCCATCAGTGTAGGTAATCCACCTCTTTGAGAGGGGGTAGCTTGGTTGACAGAAGACTTCTTCCGTTTATCCAGCACTATCTCTACAGGGATTTAAGTAGACAATGCCGTTCAGAGGTGTGGATTTTTCACATCTCCAACCAGCATAGTTAAACTGACAATTTTCTAGTGTAGACCAGCCTTAAGAAAGGTCATTGATGTTGCCAGGACCCTTGTGGAATGAGCTCGCATCCTTTGAGGAGGCACAGTCTGAGTTATTTTGTACACTATCATGATACAGGAAGTTATTCATATCAAGATCATCTGTGAACAGACTGCTTGATCCTTCATTTGATCTCCATATGAAACAAACAGATGAGATGAAGAACAGAAAGGTTTAGTCCTATCTAGGTAAAAAGCCAGACATCGCTTGACATCCAATGTGTAAAGATGTTGCTAATCTGAAGTTGAATGTGGTTTAGGGAAGAACACTGGTAGACCTATAACTTGGTTCAAATGAAACCGAGAAGTCACTTTAGAGAAAATCTTAGGCTGCAACCAGAGGGTTACTTTGTCTTTGGAAAATTGCATGTAAGGAGAATGCCATCAAAGCCTGCAACTCTCCTACTCTCCTTGCAGAAGTTATCACCACAAGGAAAGCAGTTTTCTCACAAAGAAGGAAGAAAAAAATTACTAGAGGCCTGAAGAAAGTCCCATAAGAGCTGCTAAGACAATATTACGGTTTCACAAAGGAATAATTTCTTTTACCGGCAGGTAGAGACGAGTGACTCCTTTCAAGAACCGCCCTACCACAGAGTTAGAAAATACTGAATTCTCATGGATGAGTGGAAGAAATGCTGAAATTGCTGCCAAGTGTACTCTCAGTGAACTACGTGCAAGACCAGAAGAATGAAGGCGTAACAGGTATTACAAGATGTCCTGGATACAAACTATCTTCGGTTGAACTCCCAGGGCTAATGACCACATCAAGAACTACTTCCATTTGGCCAAATAGGTCACTCTGGCAGAAGACTTTCTACTATTAAGCAAGATTTGCCGGACCACCTCCAACTTTAATTCCTTTTCATCTAACTATGCAGCACCATGCCGTGAGATGCAATGAACTGAGCACTGGATGTGAAATCTGACCATGATGCGAAGTCAGGAGATCAAGGTGAAAAGGAAGAGATATGGGAGGCTGAACCAATAACATGAGGAAATCCGAGAAGTAATACTGTTTTGGCCATGCTGGAGCAATGAGAACGAGTCTGGCAATGACCAGTTTTGCTTGAGAATGACCTGCGAGATGTGCCTAAACTGAAACCCCTGGGGGGCAAAACAGCTAGCATTTCTATTGGTCTCTCATGTCAAAGAGGTCAACCATTGGAATGCACCAAACTACAAAGGTGGACTGCAAGACTCTTCTGGGCTTCAGAGAACACTCATGATACAGGTAGAAATTCCTGCTGAGGTGATCCGCCAGGTGATTCTGGATCCCTGGTAAATGATCAGACACGGGGGTAATGTTTTCCCAATGCAAAACTGCCAGACCCTGATCACCTCAGGTCAGCATGTTGGAGTGTGCTCCTCTCTTTTCACATAATACATTGCTGTGGTACTGTTGGTATGGATGTGCACCACCAAGTCTCCTGATATGATCTAGAAAGGCATGGCAGACACTGCACATGGTATGAAGCTCCAGGACACTGATATACAGAGAAGCTTCCTGTTCCGACCACAAGCCTTGACCTTTCAGCCTTCTCAGATGTGCTCCCTAATGAGTTAAGGAGGCACCGGTGACAACAGTCCTGGTCAGTGGGGATCAAGCAAAGGGAACACCCTGATACACACTGCCCTGAACCGTCCAGCACCATAAGGAGTCCAGGATCAGCAGAGGAAGTTGGACCAGTCTGTCAAAGGATGACTATTTGGATGATAGACTGATTTCAGCCACATCTGAAGAGGAGCTCAACCTGGCAAATTGGATTACTTGTGTGCATGCAGCCATGTGACCTGGCAATGTCTGGCATTCGCGGGCTGTGACTGACAGTTGAGGCTGCAGCTCCAGACGTAGGTGGTGAATTGTGTGGAATTGGTCAGATGGCAGAAATGCTTTCAAGATCATAGAGTCTATCAGGGCTCCAATGAACACATTCTTCGAGCTGGGATCAATGTTGACTTTCCACCTTTTATGATAAACCTAGACAGTTGGGTAAGCATAGCATGAACTGAACATGAGCAAGGATCCGCTCTGGACTTGCCCTCAGTAACCATCGTACAGATATGGGAAGATGTGAATTCCCTTCTTCCTGAGGAACAGTTACTATAATCATGCATTTGAAGTGGAAGACAGACCACAAGGGAGCAACATATACTGACAGAAACCTCCTGTGGCTTGGGATAATTGCTATGTGGAAATAAGCATCCTGAAGGTCCAGGGCAGCAAATCAGTCATTGTGGTTTAGCACAGGGGGAACAGCTGCTAAGGTGACTATCTGGAATCTCATGTAGTTGATGTGTCCATTGAGGTCACAGAGATTGAGGTTAGGTCTCATCCCTTCCTTTGGTATAGGAATTAGGAAACATCAGGAGTAGAATGCTGTAGAGGACCCTTCTTTTCAACCCCCACAGCCAGTGTATATTAAACCAGCTTGAGAAGCAGCGTCTCATAAGAGAGTCCCTGCAGAGGGATGGAGTAGGGGGGTGGGCAGGAGGGATGGAGACAAACTGTATGGCATAACCTAATCTGACAGTGCTTAGAACCCGGCAGTCCATGGTAACTGAGTCCAAAATACTGTAAAAATGAGCCAGCCTGTCCCTGAATGGGCAAGAAAGGAGACGGAAAGGTCATCATTGCACCACTACCCTGGACACACAAGTCAAAATGGGCACTTGCTGCATGGCAGGGGAGGCTGAGACAGCTGGCTAAATCTTTGCCTTTAGGATCTATGCCCCTTCCTGGGGAATCCTGCAGCCTTACAGGAAAGAAAGACTGCCTGAAGAAATGCTATGAACAGCATTGCTGCTGACTGCTCTAGTGGTGCTACATGGAGAGATCTTGGCTGACCAGCAAAAACCCTGGACCACAACTGATAATTAGAATATTGATTATCATACTTATTGCCAAAAGCAGCTGAATCCTTAGGTCTTAGCAGGCCTCTGCAACAGCCTTAGCACATCTAAGCAAGTCTGGAGAGGAGGGGGTTTGAGGGAAGAGCAGACTCCATGTCCTTCCCGATAACAAGGATAAATAAGGGAGAAGAAGTTTGGGCTAGTAGGACTCTCATGCACACAGTTTAAAGTCCCCAACAGCAGCTGAAAGATGGGCCAATCGGAGGGCTGCCACTGTGCCGTTCAAGAGCAACACCAAACTTCGGTAATTGAGGGTTGGGAGTGTTTTACTAATCAGTTGTGCACATGTGTAAATGCTTGAGACTAGGGCCCGGTCTACACTTACCTTTGCGATTTGGTGGCAGTCGATGGGAGTTATGGAAGTGACGTAAGTCACTTGCGTATCTCCCGTCGACTTTGCGGTGTCTCCTCTGCGCTGCGTCCACACTGCGCTGCGTCGAAGGGAACAGCGCTTCCTTTGACACAGCGCTACGCCACTCACCAAGGTGGTTTTCCTGCGTTGCTTCCTGGATTGACTGAGTGGGTCTACAAAGATCCAGAGCAATTGATGTGACAGCGGCAAATTTGCCACTGTCAGTGTGGACCCAGCCCAAGTAAAGTATAGTTTTAAGTGAGAGCACTCTTGTATTGTACTGTTTGGGCCACACACTTATTGGTCGGATGGCCGTGTCTCCATTAATTTATTTCCTGCCACCATCTCACCAAGACTGGTACTTACCAAGGGCTTTGGGTTGAAAGAACCCTGGGTAACAGCACCTCTGTACAGCCGGAGTAAAAACCTCAAAGGAATGCAAAGTAGTTTGGGAATCCTTAAAAGTGTGCAGGGTCTTGTAGGGTCTTTTCTGAAAAGACAACCTGACCAGCAAAAGGTAGACTCCTCAGTGGTCTGCTGCACATCGGGTACAATGCTTGAATTCTGAGGCCCTCCTTGTGGTCACAGCTGATGCCATATTTCTGGCCAAGACATCTGCCATGTCTAGAGTTGAAGTCTTGGGTACCGTACAACCTTCTGCAAAGAACACCTTAAAAACTCTTCCCTAGAGGCTTCTGGCAACTTGTGCACAAACTTAGACCTGATTTTCCAATCAACAAAATCATATTTAGAGCACAATGCTTGCTGGTTCGCAATATGCACATGCAGGGAAGACGAGGTATACATCTTCCCATCAAGTCCATCCTTTTTGACTCTTCATCCTTAGGCGTAGATTTATACTTTCCCTATCATGCCCTGTTGTTTGCTTCATTGCCACAAGAGATTTAGGGGCTGGGTGGGAGTAGAAACTCCCAAAACCCTGCGTGGGAATGAAGTACCACTTCGCCACATGCTTTACCCTAGGAGGCAATGAAGCAGGAGTATTCCAGAGGGCTTCTGCAGGCATCAAGAGGGCCTCATTTATCAGGAGGGCTACTCTTCCTGGAGTTGATGGCTGGAGACTATATAGCAGCCTATACGTATTCCCCTGCAGAAATTCAGCCTGGAGGCCTAAGGAACTGGCCATATCCCTAAGAAGATCCTGATATGCCTTGAAGTCCTCAGGTATTGAGGGAGAGGAGGAGCCTGGCATGGTAGAATCATCCGGAGAGGACAAAGAAGCAGTTTACTGCACCAATGATAGAGTCTGTTCTTGAACCACAGAGCCCAGTTGGGATAACCCTGGAGGCCCAGAGGGAACAGTCTCAGTGACTTCTTGTAGCTGCAGTGGTTCAAGAATGGAAGTCAGAAATGGGATTAGTGATCTCACTTTGGAGTGGGTCACGGAATGGGACCTCAAAGACCAAGGAGGCCACTGGGCAAATGCATATGGCACTGGTGACAGTAATCCGAGAATGGTCTCTGGTGCCCCTTGGGTGATGACAAAGTGGAGGAGGACTCTGACCTGGATCTCGAAGAGTCCTGAAGATTGTCCAGTGACAATAGGGGAGCCAGCCCTAATGAGGAGAACAAAAAACCTGAAGCCCAATACATGATAGCATTGGTGCCTAAGAGAAATAGAGAATCAGCACTGGCAGTACAGAGGGGAAGAGACCACCACCAGTGCTGGAGGTGGCATCTGCATCAAGGCCGAGGACAGTACCGAGCTCGATGAAGGATCTGCTGTTAGGGCAATTATGGTGCTGAGGGGTGCACCTGCATCGAGGGGGCCTTCGGTGCAGGTCATGGTGTCAGCCTTTATTCCACCGCCTAGGATATGGGCACCACAAGCTGCAATGCCAATGAACCCAGCAGCTCTGCCACACAGCCAGAAGATGCCGAGAGCACAACGGAGGGTGAAGCAGGAGAAACTAGAGCACCAGAAAACATCTGAACTAGTGGAGAGTCTGGGACAGCAGGTCTGAAGCCACCTAACAGCCGCCAGCGTGGCAACAGATGGCACTGGTGCCAATGTCATCAGTACTGGACCCAAGGAACACCCCATGGCCAGTACCGGAGCTGATCTCAGTGCAGTACCGGGGAGTAGTTAGACAGACCTGCTCAACCCCATGTGCCAGAAGAAGCACAGTACTCGTCAGCACTCCTCTTAGGAGGAAATCTCCCTGAGCCCTGGAGCTGTCCCAATTAATTGTATGGGACCTCTTCATTGCTGCACCAGAGGGAAAATGACTGGTCTTCTTCTTGGAGGAAACAGTAGCGTCCAAATGTGGAGCGGCATCACTTGCTGGTTCCAAAGGCAACCACCAAGCAAACGAGGGCCTTGGTGCCAAAGCAGGCTTCATGGCCTGCTCCAGATGGTGTTGCTTCAGCCATGACTCTTTCGCTACCTGAATCCTCTTCCTGAATGACTTTATAAATGGAGCACTGTTCTTTAATGTGTACCTCACCGAGACACAAGCACCTCATGTAGATATCACTATTAGGGATGGCCCCCACACACAACATCCATTGCTTGAACCTTAGTGAGGACATCACATAGCCAACTATTCTAACTAACACTACACTAAACCTAAGGTATTACTAACTATTATCTAAAGGAAAACAAAGAACTCTCAGGAAACATATTGAAAGGTGAGGTGAAAACACCCCAACTCTAGTGGCAGGTGGTGAGAGGGAGCTGAGGTGGTTGAGGCAGTGGCTCCCTTATATTGCTAGATAGATGACTAGGGCCATGGCGTGTGAGCGCCACCCATACAGGTACTGCTACGCAAAGTTTTCTGGCTTCAGAACACTGGGTGAGCACACACCTACATAGAATACATATCTACATCTTCTTGAAGAATGCTCCGTCTGTGAAGGAAAGAGAGAGAGCGCCTGGATGTCTGTCTTGTAATGAAACAGTCATTAATGACTAGCCAGTAAGCAAGCTGACAGAACAAAGGAATAGCTGCAGTCTAGATGAAGCCAGTTCTCTTCAGTTCCTTAGAGGAGGAGAAGAAAATTCCCAAAAGGGAAATGAAGGAAAAACCACAGAGGCTGGGAAGTTTGAGAGAGAGAAAAAGACTTTTCTGAGGGACATGGAACCTTTATGACTGCCGGACTAGCTGAACTGAAGAATGCTGGCTTCAGGGATCTGAAAGAAGACTCCATGTTCTGAAGGAGAAGCGGGGAGGATGGATCCTGGACTCCTTTGAAGAGTCTGACCACACCCCATAGAATGTTCCAGAGTCATGAGGAAACTGAAGCAGGAAATGGTATACAGGTGTTTATTATTTTCCGTGGATCTGCAGATCTCTTGTGCTGGCTAAAATAAATTGATTGTTTTAGATATCCTTCTGCCAAGTCTGCGTCTACTGGCTTCAACTGTCATATGTCCCTGAAGAGATAAACTATAAACCAGAGTGTGCATAACAGGAGAGCAATGGGGAAAGCTTTGCTTAAGCCACTGGGAGTCCTGGAGAGTTCAGCACAGATCTTGGGGCCTGGCCTAGAGCAACTTAGCTGAGGTGACCCACTTCTAAAAGGGGTCGTCAGACAGAACCTGGGAGGCATTCCAGAGGCCAGAGTCAGACATAATGGCTGAAGCCTACTGTGATCCAGGAAAGCCTGACAGTGTACAGACCCAATGTGTGGGTCTAAGCACAGCAGCCTGGTGAGTGTTCAGCAAAGAGCTGTGACACCAGGTCTCAGAGACCCAAATCTCAGCCACTTTGCCACACAAGTTTTTCAGCAGTAACATGGTAAATTACATGCTTCTGTAACCCACACCAATGTAACATGGTCCTGTGTCCCGCTCCTGGAGCTAAATCACATATAGGAATATACGACTCTGATGCTGCTTTGATGCTAAGAGACATGGTTCCAAGTAATATAGGGACATACGTCACCCACAGGTCCCAGGGTCAGTTCCCCACAGATGACCCAAACAGAGTCATAGTTACATCTGCATATTCTGTCTGCAACCACTAGGCATAGTCTGATCCCAGAGCTGGGAAGAGAAACCAAGAATTCTGAGGGCTACTGTTCCACAGCTGTCTCTCAAATATTTATGTCATGTATATGTGTGTGAAGTAACTAGCAATGTGCATGTCATGCCTCCTGATATAAGGCTGGTACATGGAAAATAACAGCATGCTTTCTGCTGCCTTGGTTATTCCTATAGCTGACACTGAAGACATCTGTAATGTGGATCAGAAAGTTGTACATTCAGGCCCTGCCGATGATTTGTGTTGACATGAAAACTTATACGACAGTAAAGGTTAGCATAAGAACCTTGGTGTAATTGTTGGAATTATTTTATATTGCAAAACATTGTAACTAAAAGTGATTTTGAACGTTGTGTGAATGTTTATTGTCTATATTTTGGTTAAAGGAGCTGCTCCATTAAGAAGGGGGTGTGGCAGGCTGAGAGAGGTTTTGCCTGTGCTCCAGAGATTGGAAGACCTTGCCTGCGTAAGCTGCAGAAAGGTGGGAACCTGATTTAAGATACATATTTTTGGAAAGCAGCCTCATTCTCACAAGTGCAAAGTTAGTATTTAAGAGGGGCTAGTTGCCTCCAGGTATTGCTAATAAATTATAGAACCTCACTTGTTGGTCACCCACTGGATCCTGCCTGGTTTAGAAGGTATTAAAAATTGTTCCCATCTGATGGATGTTTGGTAGCTCCTGCACAAGTATGGCAAGTCCCAGTTCCAGTTCCTAAATATCACCATTATGTTTTGCACTGGACTGATCCCCTGTGGGCAGGGCCTGGTTCTTGCTAGGTGTTTGTACCTGCTACAATGGGACCCTGATCTGAGTGGGGTCCTCCAGCAAAAGCTCCTGCAATGGGGACCAGTCACCTTGCTATCAATTTGTGAGTTGGCAAGACTAATTGTCACGTGCACACTGGAGACTGGGCATGGGAAGTTCAAAAATCAAGGGACTGACCAAAAAAACCCCCAAAACAGGCCTTAAATATTTTTAAAAGTCTCAATTTCAGTGTCAATCTCAGTTTTCTGGGGACAGACGTGTGATTTTTGTCTCTCTGTGGTTGACAATAGTGCAATTTGTAGTAATGCTAGGTTGCTGTGGGAAGGTCAAATGTCGTTTTTAATCAGGTGATATTATATTGCTTGTTGTGTATGAAGTCTTTCACTTATGGTTATCAGTAGGGCTGTCAATTAATTGCAATTAATGCATGCGATTAATACAAAACAAATTAACCAGATTAAAAAACAGCTGTGATTAATCATAGTTTTAATCACGCTATTAAACAATAATAGAATATCAACTTAAATTTAGTATAAATATTTTGAATGTTTTTCTACATTTTCAAATATATTATTTCAGTTACAACACAGAATATGAAGTGTACAGTGTTCACTTTATATTATTTTTATTACAAATATTTGCACTGTAAAAAGTTAAAAGAAATAGTAGTTTTCAATTCAGCTCGTACAAGTCCATTCAGTCCTACTTCTTGTTCAACCAATTGCGAAGATGAGTTTGTTTGTAATGAGATAATGTAATGAGATAATGCTGCCTGCTTCTTTTTATTAGAACATCACCTGAAAGTGAGAACAGGCTTTCGCATGGTACTGTTGTAGTTGGCATTGCCAGGAATTTACGTGCCAGATACACTAAACACTCGTGTGCCTCTTCATGCTTTGACTTGTAGGCTCTGAAGTTTTACATTGTTTTGTTTGAGTGTAGTTATATAAAAGAAATTCTACATTTGTAAAGTGCACTTTCATGATAGATTGCGCTACAGTACTTGTATGAGGTGAACTGGTGTTCTATTATTGTTTAACAGCGCCATTAAAACTGCGATTAATTGTGACTATTTTTTAAATCTCACAATTAATTGGGATTATTTTTTTAAATCATTTGATAGCCCTAGCTGTCTTTATATCCCAACAAGAAGGAAGCGGGGGGGAAACCTACATGTACAGACAATCCCATCTACCCACTAAGTTGTGGAGCTGCACTGATAACAGTCCACCGGTTCAATATAGAAGTAAGAAATAGAAAATAAAATTTTAGCTGTAAAAGCAATCATTATAGAACATGCAAAAGTCATATCCGCTGTGATCTAGAATGGGTTACTTGGTTTGATTAGGTTATAGCCTTCTGTACAGTACAATCATCACCAGCGTATTTTGCAGTTCTGCCCCCTCTATTACTACATTTGCTTGCAATCTGTGTCAACATTTGAAACGAGAAAGAAGAAACCTGTTTGTTGGATCTTTCAAATACTCTTAGTTCCTGATAAATCTGCAATGTTTAAAGGGACACGGTCATTAAAAAGTACCACACTTCTATCTGAAACACTTAGGTGTGTTCCCCTCTAATTTCTTTCATTTACAATCATCCTGACTCCTTTTCATGTGTTTATTTAGTGAAAGTGACAATATACAAAGTGTGACTGAATACACCATTTGCTCTGTTTGTTTGTGTCTTTCCAACAGCAACATTGGAGAGAAACTATTTTTTCTGAAATAAACTAGACAGACGTGTCTTTTTTGTTTAGGTGCCTCTGTACCTCAGCTGATTGGGCCCCTGCATTTGTTTTATGTGGTGAACCCCCCCTAAAATGCGGCCATAGCTATCATTCAGAAAACCAAAAAAATTTAAATTTATGATTTTTAAAAAATGGTCTCACCTTTCCTTAGGATCCTTCTTCAGCAAACCTGACAGAAGAGATTTTGCTTCAGGTGACAAAGTGCGTGGAAACCTAATCTCTTCCATGAGGATAAGTTCAAAGAGCTTCTCGTGGTCCTGATTGTAGAAAGGGAGCCGGCCACACATCATTTCATACATTACGACTCCTAGGCCCCACCAGTCCACTGCACGACCATAGTCATTGTCTTCCAGCACCTGCAGAAATGTAGAGAACAGTTTTATATGTATTCCTATGCTGTGAACATACAGGGAATTCAAGTGACAGGATTTATACTATTATATTAGTTTTCAGGCTTTCCACAACACTGACTGCAGGCACAGCATACTTGCTGCAACTGAAACAGCAGGTCCCTCTGCAGACCACTGAAACTAATGCTCACCAATGATTGATTTATCAACAGGCAATGTGCTAGGCAAGTAAGAGGGGAAAAAGGCTAGAGAGAGATGGCGCTATCCCCCCACACAGTACTTCCATGATATGCATAACCTTCTAAAGCCTAGAGGCTGAGAACCCAAGTCTGTTCTCACATTACAAAGCCAGCTGTTAAATCCTAACTTATTCATTAGAAACCACTCCAAATGGGGCCCCATTTTAAAAACAGGATGCCACGTGGGGGGACGGGGTAGGACTGATTAACCTGTTGCTTCAAGTTAATATACCTGTTCCCCCTCCATGTCAACTTGCACGTTTTCTTTAAACATTCTCACCAGAAAAGTTATGCTACAACCCATGAAAGACTGCTTGTGAATTTTAGAAGAACTGCTGATCTGAATTAATCTGTAAGGGCTGGAGATTCAAAATAGCTCCGCTCCCTACTGCACTTCTGGCTATTATGTTGCCCTAAATCGGAGCCAAGTGCTTTTGAAAATCTGGCTGTAAATCTTTTCAATTTGCAGTTTCCTTACCAAACACACTAGTGTTGAGAAAAAACACTGTTTAACTCTCACAGTGGAGAAAATCCACAATTACAATTTTCTTTTACTTAATTCTATCCCCAGGTTTGGGTTTTGTTACATGATATTTGATAGCTTTACTCTCCTTACAGTTCTGCACTTCACTGCTTATCATTGGTGGGAGTTAAAAGCACTGTTTGTTCGTTCTTCGGTGCCGTGCAATGTCAGTGTCTACCCAATTTACAGAACTGCACATCAGAACTATTTATGCTCAGAAATAAAAGTTTGCAGGGGGATTCAAGGCCAAAGAGTCAACTGAAGCTAGTAGAAGTTTTGCTACTAACTTCAAAGGAAGCAGGATCTGGCACTTTATAAATTAATTATAAAGATCCTGTGGATAAATAGGAAGATCAAGATTTTCTTTGTAACAAATTATTTGTGTTCACTAATCACTAATTATTTAGTTCTCTGCCTCAAAAATTATCTGAACCGGAAAAAAGTCTTGCAGTAAAAATCCAAAGGCTGTCAGGTATTAGATTACCCCGCACATGTCTATTTACAGCATCTCTTGCTGTATGATTCACACCAAACGACAGCTGGTTCTACAGCTGCCCCATATATGTATAAGACCAACACAGCTGCTTGTCTGCCAGGATTCCAGGAGCCAGCCTCATCCTTTATGAGAAATCACGGGCTCTAACTTCATAGGAGATATTGTGTGACAATGCAGTTAGCCATATTTCTGAGTCACACCCTTTTTGTAAGCACTTCCTGTTCATTCTAAACCACTTAGGTTACTTAAAATAAAGTAGACACATTGCTGCTAGATACACAATAGGATTTTTTTTTTTAAGCCAAGATCAAGTCCTACAAAATCAGGTCTTCCAAAATTCAACAATAAACTTTGCACAATAATTTGGCCAAGATACTAAAAGAACGCTATACATTATAATTACTAACTAAAACCCTGCATTTCTTACCTCAGTACGGTACAGAACCAGTACCAATCTTTATTTTTAAAAGTAAAAAAATACTTCTCACAAACACCACAGTGCTTATATTAACGTTTATACAAAATAGGACTATGATTTATTGTTACTTTAAGTATGTTCACAACTGAGAAGAGAAAAAATAATATATAGTATTTATATACCCATGATTTATTGCAACACACACACGGTAACTGGGAAGCAATAAGGTAACAAGGTCATTTAACTTAAATTAAGCGGATGGTCAATTCATAACAAACAGTTCTAAGCAGCTGTGTGATGGAATTTACAAGAGAAGACACAACAGCTGTAAACACAAGAGTCATCAATATATCTGACACATCAAAGCTGCCGCAGTTCAGTCACTGCCATCCATGCACAAGATTCCAATACGAACCTAAAAAAACTATGCAACAACTGTATAAACACATTCTTATGCTGGATTCAAGTTACAAATAGAGATGAGAAAATAGAGAACCCTACTTTTAAGGATGCATGACCCTAAACATACAGAATACTCACACAAAATTTCAAGATTTTTTGCATGCTATCAACCAGATGACAAAAGCCTTCAGAATTTAACACTCAAACCCACAGCTGGGATTTGCAACGAAGGCAGTGAGCTAGGTTAGTCAAAAGGATTTGTCCTTCTGGGTTATGGTTAAGCCAGATCATTATAAATATTAAGAGAAAATATTAGTGGTAAAATGACTGAGGGGAAATCCACGTAGACACATTCCATGGCTGTTTCAGACACATTCCGTATCAGGAAAAAAATTCAAAAGTTAAATAATCTCCAATGAGATTTGCCCAGTCTTTCATTGGCCCACAAAATCCTCAGTTATAATCAGAGACTAAAGTTTAACATTGCTTTTAGAAGGGAGAGTGCCAGAATAAAAGCCATATTTGCAAACAACGAACTGCCTGTGTTGTTTTACTGATAACTCCTTGCGTCAGCGGCCCTCAAACCATGGACCAATGATGATTCACAAGGGACTTCTGGTTGTCCGTGAGAGCAGACAGGCATCATGGGGCTAGCTCTACCTCCTTGCTTCAAGCTACTTTGACAGGTGTCCAGTCGCTGGATGCCTGTACAAAGCTGGAAAAAATTAACACAGCTGCCTCCACTGCCACTGCTGTGTAGGAGGAGAGTACAGAAAGGACAACAGCCATCAGTGGAAGAAAAACTGGAAACAGAAAGAATACGTCCCTAAGGTTATTTTTCCACGTAAGCAATTCCTGCAATTGTGCCCTACATTACAACAACTGAAAGATAATTTACTTGGTGCGTTTCACCCAACTTGGACAAAGAATGCAATAGAGTCACAGTTTCATTTTCACGCTGTCGTGCACAGCGCTCCAACATCTGGATTGCAAACAGTTTGGGGAAAATGTTTAAAAACTGTTTTTAAGAGGAAAGTCATGAAAACATGGCTCCTTATGGTCTGCGAAATTTCTTTAGTACAAAAAAAATGTAAAATTTTAAACAGATTACTTGTCTGCAGTGTTCCTTCCAGAAAAGGATGGTACAATATTCACTTTGGGGAATATATATATAAAAATCTCTACAGTAGTATGTATTTTTAATATATACAGTGGTAAATATCATAGTTACAGGGCTAGCTTCACCTCTATTCCATTCCTTGTTCTCTCTGAGTGCACCCTCTCAGGTGTCAGATCTTGTCCCTTTACCTATCCCAGGCCCGAATTCAGCTGTTCTACCTCTAATTAAACTGGACTCTGGACCATCATCACTGTGTATCAATTGTGCTTACCCAGCAAGTCTGACTGAGTTTTGACAACCTGCAGCTCTTCCATTTGGGAGTCAGTGTACAGTCAGTGTACAGTGTACAGCCTCCCCAAAGTATTGTTTATTCTGCAGTAGCAAGAAAGCATTTAGACCAAAACAGATTTTAGAACATCAGTCTATCTTACCTAAAGCCTTACCATCCTCTGATCGTAACCAAGATGGGTCTAATTTCTTCAGACACCCCCACTGGGTGCTTGCCTCTCAATGTGGTTCCTCTGAAACAACTTCCCCCTCACCACCATTCCCCAAGTCTTCCTTTTCAAACCTGCCACAGTTTTTTTGCTCTGCTGCTTTCCAGGACTTCTCCTGGTCTGGCTTTGTCTCTAAATGTCTCTCAAGTGTTTGCTGAGAAATGGCTTGTCTTGAGTCATGCTATTCCCCTGCCTGCTTCTTATTTCTTACAGACCTTTATTAAATTAGATCAATATATTAATGCAGAGAACATCCCAATAACCCACACCAACACACAGCATTCATAATTATATAGTGCAGTCCCACATCCATCACAAATATTACTTATTTAATTTTTAAAGGATTTAAAATATACTCAATATGATTTTCTATATCTATTTAATTTTTAAAATATTTAATATAAAAATACACACTGCTATATAATTATAACTTTTATATACTCCCTGAAATGAACACTGTACCTTTCTCTTCTTAAAGGCACGCGGACAGAGGAAAATAACTTGTGAAAATATTTAACATTTGTCTGTACTAAAGAAATTTTGCAGAACATAATGCACAGAAAGGTTTTTAGTTATATAATAGCCATATACATGTTTTACAAATAAACTAACATAACTCTGCTATCTCAAGAGTGGCATTTATTTAAGAATAGACTTAGGTACAATAGCTGTAATAAAGTACCTCTGGTGCGAGATACTCCGGAGTGCCACAGAAAGTCTTCATTGTTGCACCATCCTTGATACCTTCTTTGCACAGCCCAAAGTCTGTTATTTTTATGTGTCCATCTTTATCCAGCATAAGATTTTCCAACTTTGATAAAAATCCAAATTAAAATGATTATTAGATACACAATCCATACACCTGAGTGAGTTTGTAAAATACTTGGATTTCTGCAGGTTATTCTTTTCAGCCCTGTTCACCCTTGGATCAGAATTATACTAGCTACCAAAGCATATATAAGGTTAATATACATTTATATCATTTCCCTTAGGGATAACTTCAGAAAAGTAACCTGAGATCATTGGCTGCTGACATGCATATAGTGAGAACACAGAAAATAGTCCTACTACAGCTAAGCTTCTTAAATGTTATAGTCAACAAAAGCAAAAATGTAAAGATAACGAAGAAACTCCTTTGCCACTGCTTCTGCCTAGAGCATCTTTCATAGGCCATTTCAGTACTGACAGAGGCTGGCAGCAGTGACAAATACAATGAATCAATTTAAAGCCAAAGGATCAATTTACAATAGCATTCTGTACATAGTGAAGATACTGTAAATTTACTTAAAATTTGGCAATTATCTAAAAACAGTGCTGGCACTACTCATTTCTGATGGCACTACTTGAATTTCATGAAAATAAGTTCTATATGCTGAGGGTAGCTATGATATAGGATGGGATTTTCAAAGGAGCCTCAGAGAGATAGGTGCTTAACTCCTACTGAAATCCAGAACAGCTTGAATATTCATAGATTCCAAGGCCAGAAGGGACTATTGTGATCATCTGGTCTGACCTCCTGTATCACACAGGCCATAAAGCTTCCTCAGAATAATTCCTAGATCACTTCTTTTCTTGATTTTAATGTCAGTGGTGGAGAATCTACCACAACCTTTGGTAAATTGTTCCAATGGGTTAATTACTCTCACTGTTCAAAATTTACATCTTATCTCCTGTCTGAAAAGGTCTAGCTGCAACTTCCTGCCACTGGATTTCATTACATCTCTCTCGGCTAGATTGAAGAACTCCTTATTAAATATTTGTTCACTGTGTAGATACTTATAGACTGAAATCAAATCACCCCTTAACCTTCTCTTCGGTAAATTAACTTGATTGAGCTCCTTGAGTCTGTCGCTATAAGGCATGTTTTCTAATCCTTGAATTATTCTTATGGCTCTTCTCTGAACTCTTTCCAGTTTATCCACATCCCATACATCCAACACTGTCCAGAGCCTTTCATCTAGATAGCTCCTAAAATGAATTGTGTACTGACGGTATATATAGTAAAAATACTTCTGGTGAGGGAATGCAGCTATCATTCTTAATCAGAAAGAACACAAAAGTTTGTATGATTCATTTTTCCCCCCAAACAGAAAAGCAAGGGAAAGCTTAGCCAGTTTTAATTGCAAAGAAAAAACAGGACAAGGAAGCAGAATGTTCACACAGTTTAAATTTGTACCTAGAGAGGGAAATTGACCAAGACACCACAACTATCCACCTTCGCTTAGCAGAACTGTCAGGGTTTTTTCATATTAAAGTGGACATTCTTTAATTCCACATCCATCTGGAGATGCACCCCCAATAACAGAGTGCCCCTTCATATTCTACCAAGGCACTAGTTCCATAAGCTCAAAGGGAATCAACCCCAAAAATACACTTTCTGCAACACATTGCAGAGTATTGAAGTGCTTAGTTTGAGATCTTCTAAAAATCAAAGCCCACAATAATATAGCTGTAATATTTCTGTTATAACTAAGTTCAGTGGATAGGTGTATTGTATTTAAGTGAAATCAGCTTTTGTGATTTTAAGAACTGTAACAACTCAAATCCATTTTTAATAGCCTATGAAATTAACAGACTTCTATGTACCTTTAAATCTCTATAAACCACATTCTTCTCTGAATGCAGGTAATCCAGTGCTGATACAATCTCAGCTCCATAAAACCGAGCCCGGTCTTCAGAAAAGACACGCTCTCTTGACAGATGGAAGAACAACTACAACAGCAACAATGTTACATTAAGAATGCACATTCTTCTGAGTTATGTACAGCACTTCATAGACCATGCTTGGAATCAGATATTAACCCAGAAAGGAACCTTTGCCCCCCGACACAGCTGCACTCCAAAACATTCTAAAAACTGTACCATAAATTAAATGATTAAACATAAGTTTAATAATATATTTCAAATTTACAGCTGCTCTATTTGACAACAAATTTTTTATCAATTTTAATCAATATATAGTTAATTTTTATCAATATATATAAAAAACTAAGACAAAATTTTTTTTCTTAGCTAGTTACTTATTAAACCAGATTTTTATTGCATTACTTTAAAAGCTGGAGTTTCCATATTTTACATAAATTGGACTTCCGTTCTTTTGAAATGTCTAACAGCATTTGTTTTTATTTACAGCTCTGTCTTCAAAGTATCATGTGCTTTGAAATCAGAATACAAAAAATCACCAAAGCTTCAATTGTATAGCAAAACTAGAAACCAAAAGGATCAAGATGTAGGAACCTTCTGAAGCAAAAAAAGTCGGACTTGAAAAAGCTAATGTAATTTGTGTTAGTTAGAGGCTCACCCTTACACATTTACGTAGTCGTAAATCATGTGAATGGCCCTCAATGATGTAGGATTATTCATGTGAGTTAGGGCTACATATATGAGTAAATTAATGAGAGCTCAAACCAGCAAATCCTAACATGAAACTGAATACAAAAAAATACAGGAAAATTTAAAAGCCTTTTAACATCGTTTCCTTACCTCACCTCCATTAGCATACTCCATAACAAAACACAAACGATCATGTGTCTGAAAGGAATACTTTAAAGCCTGAAACAGATTTAAACAAAGACTTAGGAGAGATCCCACATCAAGGTTTACAAAAGTGCTTTCAGTGAAGTTTTAGAAACAGGGATAGAGATAAAACACCATATTGTAACAATATGGCAATATTTTATAGACATTTCTCTTTTAGGCCGGGTCTACACTTACTTTTGCGATTCGGCGGTAGTCGACAGGAGATATGCAAGTGACTTAAATCACTTGCATATCTCCCGTCGACTTTGCAGCGTCTCCTCTGCGCGGCGTCCATACTGTGCTGCATCGAAGGGAACAGTGTTCCCTTCAACGCAGCGCTATGCCACTTACTGAGGTGGTTTTCCTGCATCGCTTTCTGGATCAACTGAGCACGTCTATACAGGCCACTCAGTCGATCCAGAGCAATCGATCTGACGGCGGCGAATTTGCCACCATCAGTGTAGACCCAGCCTTAGGCTCTGCTGTAGCACCTCTCCATCGCTGCAGCAGAAGAGCACTGACCCCAGGGTAGTTTTACTAAAACAACATAAAAAGCTGAGATACAGGAGTTGAGCAAAAGGATGGATCAATTCTGGAAAAACACACATGTAAAGCACCTAAAAAAATTACTATGGGACAGAGTTATCTCCCATCAATAGTAACATGAAATATACTGAAAACTTCTCCAATGAGCACCACAAGCTCTAACAATCCCAATTCTCAGATCAAAGGGCCCAATCCAGACAAACAACAAATGCAAGGCTATGCATAGGCACACTGGTTGGTCCTTCTAAATTCTCTACTGCTGCTGCTGCTCCATGGTGACAGCCAGCCAAGAGATTGAGAAATTCTGTCCATATGTATTTACCGTCAATTCATGCAAAACATAACGGGCAGGGAGAGAGTGGTGAAATATCATGAAGTGCCTTCATCCAGTTGTGTCAGGTGGATTCCTGCATCACAAGTACCACCAGATTTGCCACACCCTTGGATTTATTTTGTTTAGGTCATGACCCAAGTTTACAGCTGGATTTTCAGGACAGGCAGTTGCAGCCCTTTGCACTGAAGATTTATTTTGATTTATGCAAGCATAAAAATTATATAAAAACAATTATGTTAATCTTCATTTCTAGATAGCACATTTGAATCAATAACATTCTTGTGGTGGGAGGGAGGGAGGGAGGATCAGATTTGGGGGTCTGTCAACTCTGACAGGATTCTGGAATAAAAAACAAAGCAACATCTGCCATAGACTGTAAACAGTACGGCCTACATTTTCAAAAGTGACTAATGATTCCGGGGGCCCAAACTGAGACACCATAAAGCATCTCTGATTTTCAGGAAGTGCTGAGCACCTACCCTCTGAAAATTGGGATCTTTTAAAGTTTCTCAAGTTACACACCTCAAAAATCAAGATACCTCAAAACACTAGTTATTGGTGAAAACTTAGACCTGTGAGACTTGTTTTATCATCATGTTAAGGAGGAAAGCCCTAGCTGCCATAATGTTGAATTTGCTTACCAGATGTACTAAAAAAGGAGGAACACTTACTGTTAAGAATGGGTGCCTAGAATTCTGTAAAACACGGTTTTCTGTCAGCGTGTGTGCTACTTCATCCTGCAATGCCACCCAGCAGAAAGTTATCAATGCAATCACTAAAGAACAAGAGTTCCATTAAAAACAACACAGGGCAAATTGCAACCCTGAGGTCACTCTTTAGAAGCTAAAGGGTTACCACAGGGGTAAACTGGGCCCAAAATGTTCTGATTTACTCACTTTTGCCACAATAACTTCCTTCTTCAGGATTTTCATAGCATAATATCGTCCAGTTGCTTTTTCTTTAACGAGAATGACCTTCCCAAAAGTGCCTTTTCCCAGTAGTTTTAGATATTCAAACTCATTCATGGTCTGTTAAAGATATTTAAGTGAAATATAGGTCACGACCAACTTCATAATACATGTAAATAATGACTGAAGTAGATGAATTGACAGTTTGGGTCTCTAGTTAAACTTACGCGTATACCATTTATGATTTGCTCCTAGAATAATAAAATCAAAAACTAAGAATCAAACCCACTGAACTGCTTTAAAAAAATCCCTCTTCCATTCAACAGAATTTCTTCACATGAAATACGCAGCCTGTGTCAGCGAGTAGGTTGGGAAGTCCTCCTACATCCTCATTTTAAAGATCTGTCAGTCCAATTCCCACTCTGAGGTCTTGACATCAGAATAATTCTCCCCATATTTATGGGGGATCAGCCTGGCTGTGACCCATGGAATGGGGCCAGAAAACGTGCAGAGACCACATCGCACGTGGACTATCTTTCTCTGCCCTGTCTTTTTCTTGTCTGTCTTTCTGTTGGAAAGGGAGGGAAATAGGAAGGGGTTGGTCTCTTGGATCCGATTCCTATTCAAGGTTCAGTGCCAAGGGGATGACAAAAGGTTTATGTATTCAGGGGCTCACGAGGTCTTTGCTGGAAAGGATTAAGAGATGCTCCTGAAAACAGGTTTCTTGCTCCCTGGCTGAAAGCATGACAAACTCTACTCCTACACCACGTGCTCTGCTAGGACTGGCTTAGGGCCACTTTGAACTGCATTAACAAAAGCAAGACTGTACTTTTGGTTGTGTGGAACAACTAGATTCAGGATCTAACTGGTCATTCAGGCGGATCCTTGCTCAGAAAGAATCAATTTACCACAGCTGAGGAACTCTCCACCACCTCCCTGGCACACTGGCCAAGCTAACGAGGTCCCTTTCACATTCACCAGCAGCATCCTGCTGGAATCCTCTGGCAAAATGCTAAGGCCCCAATTCGTAGGGGTCATATTGAGCTGATGGCAGCCATGGTTCAGATTGGCATGTGGAGTTGCCCAGGTTGCTATAAATTTAATTGTGTAGCATAACAAGGCATCAGTGCCTAGGGTGTATGTTAATTAAGGATACAATTTGACAGGTGTGATCCTTTTCCATTGTTGTGGTTCATTTTTCCTAAACAAAGGCACAACTCTGGGAACAAATGGGAATAAGAATGGCAAGGGCACAGAAGAAAGCCTTGCTATAATTTACAGGGTAGTATCCTCTCACGAATAAAATATATTGCTATGGGAGAGGGGGTAGTCTTAATGGCTGCCTTTCACTTGCATTCAGGGCATCTACTAGTGCCCCCCTCCCATTATGTTTATTCAGAATCTAAAGGATTATTGGCTGACAGCTGATGCTCTGGCATCAGCAAGGTGTGTACTTGTAACAAAGTCCCCTTTAAAAACACTGATCCTGCTATGCTCACTTACCACTTTATGTTTTGGTTTTGTCATAGAAACTTCCATTTCTTCAGCACCTGAATTATCACTAGGGGAACCAGATCTAAAATCCATCATTTCCTCCTCCTGTTTCTTAAGGCTGTCTGCTACTGTTTGGATGGCTTTTGTCCATTCTTCCCTGAGAAAATGTAAGCAATGACATTTGTTATTCACAACCTCAGATTACCATCTGCCACTGCAAGGGTCACAAAAGAATAGTGATTGACATTATCAGATAAACTCAAAGAATGGTGAAAAATCCCATGTGTTTTTAGATGTAAAAGTGGGTGTTCAAAAACACTTTGAATGTATAGATCCATTATTACAGCTATTAATTGTTTTAGAAACAGGAAATGACAAGTCTCTGCAACATGAATGCAATATCTAGAGCCTTCAGTAGACAGCAGAATTTCTAAAATGCACATTCAATTTTTAGATGTGTTGCCCTAACGATACACACGTTACATCTCAACATCAGGCATGCCAAAACTAAAAAGCTACAAGGCACCTCCACAGCACAAAGCAATTTAACACAGCCTAGCTTGTTCTTTACAGTACACTGTAACAAAAATATTCAAGAATTGGACACACAGTGGCAACTCATCACACACTTATTCTGGTTTTTCAAATGAATATATATTTTCCAGTAGGTAACACTGGCAAGGCCTCTTGGGCTGTCAGACAGGACACTAAACGTATTGCAATGCTTGTACACAGTATCATTTGACATTTAACAAAATCTTTCTGCTTTTCTTGTTTGTTCTCTCCCTCTTTGGGATTTTTTGTCTTTTTTTCCAAAACAGTATTTTTGATCTTAGATGCAGGTACTCAGGGCCCAAGCATAAAGTTTTCGGGCCCAGTACAAAATTTTAACATATGCCCCCTCCCATAATGGGGTTTGCAGCCTGGCCCAGGCCCTGGTAAAGTGTACTCTCCTCCTCCCTCCCTCCCTTCTTCCCCCCCCCCCCCGCTCCAATGTGGGGGCCCTGCAGATACCAGGTTACAGGAGAGTGTCCACAATTGTTTCAGCAATGGATACTCTAATACTGCCTCCTTATTCCTTTGGAGACCACTCCAATTCCAGTGGAAGTGTCTTTTGGGGAATTTTACGTTGTAGGAAGCTACTGGGGTGAACGTTCTTGCCATTCTGTTCATTTCAATGCAAGTCTACCAAAACTACAACTCGCAAACAAACCATAGCTTATTTTAAATTTGTAACTGTAACCACGTCAGGTATTTCCCTCATCCCGTCCCCCCCACTTGCTAGAAAGGCCAAAAAAGGTGGATTAAGTTTGGGTATTGGCAGACGGACAGAAGTAGTAATTAGCGGTGAAGGAAAAAGTGGGGGAAGAGGTTTGCTTTTTTATTGGTGAACCTTAAAAAGATTTCAACTAAGAACTTAACTACATTAGAAAAATGGGTGGAGGTTCAGTTGGTGTGTTAACTTACTTCAGTCTAGCCACAACCTTTTTGCTAGCTTGGACTTACTGCAGCGCTTTTTACTTCAAATAAGCAGTTGAAGGTGTACTGAGGTAAAAAGCCTATCCTACACTAGACCTACTCAGTCAAGGTAAAAAGCGTTGCAATGTATACACTCTAGGAAATAGGTCATGGTTAGGTTGAGGTTACTTAACACACCTGGCCTATAGACAAGCCCTTGGAGATGAGCTCACTGTGTCCCTAATACACCCAAACTCTTGATACCAATGGACAAGACCCCAAAAGAATGGAAGTTAGGTATTCTAAATGGCTTTGAAAAGCCCTGCAAATCTATTGGCCTGGCCCTTAAAATATTTGTACTTGGTAAGTAGTATTCACTGACTGAAGCCAAGATAGAGCTGAAAACAGGTTAAAAACCAGGATAGAGCTTCCTTTTAAATTGTTTGCACAGATTTCATTTTCAAGGCTTATTTACGGCACAATTCCTGATAAAGAATAAAATGAAGCCAAAGAAAACATCACCGAAAAGCTGATGAATTTCAGAAATCTTTGCTGAAAGACACTGCTCCACCAATTTACATCGACTCCCACATTTTAACAATCTATTGAATATTGAAACAGATACATGTGAAATGTTCTTTGATTAATAACATGATAAATACTACACAGGACTAGTCCAATTTACAAATGAGATTTTCAACAGGGCTCAGCATTGGGCTAACTCTGCTCCCTCTGAAGTCAAAGGTAAAAAAATTCCGAGTACCTACAATGGGAGCAGAGCTAGACCAATGCTGAACATTTTGGAAAATCCCACCCTACAGCTAGAGAGGGTGAAGTTGTTCAGAGCATTTAATTCTAAAATTCTGGAGAAAGACTCTGCAGCAAATACTCCCATTATTACATTGGTATTTCTTCAAAACATCTTCCCAACAAAGAAGAAGCAAGTGTTAAAAATATTGAAGATGCAGATACTGCTATGTCTAACATACTAGGGGGTCAAATTTTTCAAACAGGCCTCTAAACTGTATCTGAAAATATGCACTGGAATGCACACACTAGGAAGGAATTTGCAGGCAGACACATAGAATTTGGGGAGATACGTTTCCCAGGTGCATTTCTGAAGGGCCACTGAAAAAGTAGCTTTAGGAACACATCTTTCATCAAAACAGCTGAACTTCAATTTGAAAAATAAAATAGGAAAAGACAAATACAAGGTCCAGGCAAGAGAGAGTATCTGGCATGAAATTTTAATAAAAACTATAGCAGCTACACTGGCATTACTTTGTACAGACCTCACTCATGCCCTGCATGCAATTCCTTGAATTTTTCACTGTCTGAATAACATAGTTGTCCCTATCTAGTTTCTTCAGGTAAATTACACCCAATTCAGTATTCTCTGTCTGGAGAATATCCGCCTTTCCTCGAAGAGGGGATTGAGATAGTAATGTGGAGTAAAGTTAGCAAAACATGTGGATTTTGTCCCGACAACCTTAATTTGCATGTCCAGCCCTTGCTCAGAAGATCTTTAGACTCCGGAGTCTTGAGGTGAGACCCTTGAAATGCCAGTAGGCAGGAAAAAAGGTCACATTTTCACACAGAATAATGATTTCTGAACAAAGGCACAGACTTTTCTTCAACATCAGGAATGCCTGTCTTTATGCACCATCTCTGAACATTAAAAATAACCGTTACAAAGAAAACATCCTACACATTTCTCCATTTCCCTCTTAAAAGCAGCTTTTGGGTTTAAAGGAGAAAATGACATTCAAGCTACATCTACTTTTAAGTCTATTTTTAGATCTCTTATTGATTTTGGGTGAATCCTGGCCCCAGTGGAGTCAATCCCAATGATTTAATTGGGGCCAGGATTTCACCCTTACACCTCGCCTACACTGGCAGCCGCGGCGTGTAAGCTACATGTAGCTACATGCTGTAGTGAAAGGCAGGCTGTGTCCACGCTCATTGCAATGTATAACTACACAAGGCAGTGAAAGGCTCTGGGAGTGGGGAGGCAGTGGGGAAAGGTTCCAGCAGATCCCTGTTGATGGAGCCTCTCCCCTTCAGGAGTCTTTCCCCAGGCACTGTGGCAGGAAAAGGCTCCAGCAGCAAGGACGCAGGGGGATGCTAGTCTGCTAAAAATGGCAGTGTTGTCATGGAAAGCACTACTTTGGCATGTAGAGCACCATGGATGGTATATACCCTAGGGTTCAAGGTGTGTAGAGGCACTCTATTCTACTTGCCTAAGCCATACCTCACCATCTACATTGTTATTTATACCCGTGCTAGTTGGGTGAGCTGTGTGTGTATTCTAGATGCCACCAAGTGTAGACATACCTTTAGACTATCTCCCAAATGTATGTTGCAGAGGTGACTAATGTGAGCAGCCCCGAGGTGTGATGCAGCCTTTTTAATTGGTTGGGAGCGACAAAAATAGGACTGAAATGCAATATCCCTGAAGTGGAAGGTGTCTCTGTCACTTTTAGGACCATTTGTTACAAAGTGATGAAAGAAAAACACAATTTACTTGTCTTTGATTTAGTTTGTTTTCATCCTCCTCTGGTTATTATAACAGAACCTTAAGCTATAAATATGACACCAAATTGGAATCCATGACTGAAAGACTAAGTAGAAAATAAGCTAAGAGCACCAGGTAAAAATGCGCTGACCTTAAAGACAAATATTATGCCTGTGTCATACATAGGGAGGTCTGGGGTTTTAAATACCCCTCAGTGATACCGGAATAATCTAAATTCAACAGCTGAACAGCAATTTAAATATTTAAATAGCCAGTAGCTGTAAATAGCTATGCTGGGAATCTGTTCTCTCAGGAGGTAAGAGATCAATTCTCCACTAGTCAGAGCACAGGATCCATTCTTTTAGCTCTGCTTCCTTTAACAGCTGAAATACAAGTCACCATCAGCAGCATATTACTTCTCTGTCATCACTTTTATCGTCTTATTTACATAACCCATTGGCAAGTGGCAGCAATACAACTAACTTGTTCCTTAAAAAGGTGTCCTCAAAAAGGGTCAGTAGGCTGAGACAGCTCAACTCTGCCGGGGTCTTGGTTTTGCTTTGTGCTGACCTCTCCCCACTAATCTCAAGGTGGGAGAACTTTCATTTGTGTGACAAGAGCCCTGAAACCAACAACTACTACGGGACCTGATTTTCAAAAAGTGCTGCACACCCACCCTCTGAAGATCAAGCCCCTCTTTAAAGGTGTTTCAGGTTAGACCACTCAAAAATTGTGACATCCAAGATCATTTGGTACTTTTGAAAATGTAAACCTACTGGAGTGTAGACCTACATCACCTGAGAAATCAGGGCTTTTGCAAGGACTGCACTAATAGCGCTGAACATTCACATCTGCTTTTGCAAGTAGCTTATGTATTAATTATGAATGAAACATACCGATCCTCTGGAGTCTCCACATGAAATGTTCTTTCAATTACTGTGGTCCACTGGAGGCACCTAATGATGAATGTGTTTGGTTTAGGTCGTTCTGTCTTCATCAGCTGGCATTCTACCACAATCAAGGAAGAAAAAGTCATGGTACATAAGCAGGTTTAAATAATCATTTGTCTTTATTCTTATCTAGCAAACTGTTGCAATTAATCAGCCATAGAAATCTCTAAGTACTTCTTTGGAGACATAAGACAGTTTGCTATGCCGATGAAACCAATAAATAGCTCAGTAGATAGTCATTTAAGCTTTGCCTGAATCAAGTCCTATCGAGGAAGCCTTCAGAGCTGACCAGCTGTACACTGTAATGCCACGGAAAGGGATCCAAACTCAGGTCCTACCCTCCCCTGGTCATCTGGAGCACAGCACATGGCAGGGACAGTTCGCAATGGGTCTGATAACTGCACCCACTGAAGTTAATGGCAAAGCTCTCATCAACTTCAGTGACACAGGATCAGGCCCTTAGCTTTGGGTAGAGAGTGTTTGCAGAGGTTGTTCTACAGAGACCTGTCTGGCCAATGGAAAGCTCAACAAAACGGCCTTTGGAGGAAAGTATCACCAGTCTTCATTATAGATGAGAAGGTGGTCGTTATGAGGGGCAGGTCACAGAAGGACACTCCAAAAAAGACCTTCTTAGTGTAAAAAAAACCCACACAGACAATGGATGTGCAGACACCCACATTAAATTCTGCTGAAAGCTTTTGCCCTTACAGGTGCTCTGCAACACAATCTAAACTAACAATTCTACAGAATTTCAGCACACCCAGAAACCACCCAATGAACTCGATCATACCATCGTTCACACACAGCACCACTTCCTTCACAACATTATTTCTATACCGCACGGGTATAGAAGTACTTTTTTTCTTCTTCTTTCAAAGCCACATTTAGCATTTTATGTACATTCATCATGGGACCTTCAAATTTGCTGAAACTGATCCTCATTAATAGTAAAATGGCTGCTGTAAACTGAACTTATTTGAGTTTATCCAGCTAAGTAGCAATATTAAGACTATTTTAACACATTTTTGTATCTAGTTTTCTGATTATTACAGCAAAGCTCTAACAGTAATAAAGTTCCCCCTTCTTCTAATGGAAACCTCAAGCAACTATCCAAATAAAAACCAAAAGGCCCAAAAAACAATTAGGGAAGAGGTTTTGAATGTAGCAATTCTTGTTCGAGGATCAAGTCTCTTGCTCTGTGCTTTCTGAAAGCACTTCCTCACTATTATTTTGTCTTAAAGTTCTAAATTAACTTCACAGTAAACAAAAAGGCACTATAAAAAGGTTATTACTTATTACTAAAGCTTCTAACAGGTTGCACTTTCAGTAAGATACAATTTGGTAATGTGTACTGTCAATCTGGATACATTCTGTTCTTAAGAGTACATACTCTAGCACTATTAGGCAAATTTTATTATTGTGGAAACAGAGTGCTCTATTTTAAATTCAAGCCTTTAATTAGCACATTTTCTGTAAGAAAGAATATTTATTGCTAGTGTATTTGGGTGCTGTATTTTTGGCAATATATTTCATGCCTCATTTGCTGCTGAAATTGTAAGTGTTTCAACAAGTAACTTTGTATTTTTCACGACAAGAAAATCTAATTTTTCTTTAATAGCATACTGAGGTAATATTGTGTCCTACGAAAGAATTGCAATTAGAAAAGAGAAAGTTTATTAATGAGTCATGAAAAGATTTTAGTGTGATAAACGACACTTCCTCATTCCCTAGAAAAACGAACATTAAAGAGCCACCACAAACAGATGCAGCTATGCTTTTACTATGCTGCATCCACCTCTAGCAACTCTGTGTTCCTGCAGCTGCCACCATCTTTTAGGGAACTGCAATTTACATGTACACTATGAAAAGAGTTAGCATGGCCCAGTGGGGATAGAACCGTGGACTAAGTTCTACGTCCAGCCCTGCAACTGACCTGCTGTATGACTTTGGGTAAGTGATGTTACCCCTTCTTGCCTGTTTCTCTTCCTACTTTTATTCTGTCTTGTCTAGTTAGATTGTATTCTCTTTGAGCAGGGACTACATGTTTGAACAGGACCAATCGCAATGGAGCTCTGATCCTTGCTTTTACTACTGTAAAACAAAGTGATGCTGTCTGGATTGGGGTGACCATTTATAATATTATGGATATCAATGCTGCAAAAGGACAACAATTCATATGAGATATGCCATGTCAGGTACCATTGGAAAGGTTATAATTCGCTAAGATTGATAAGCACATTGATATGTATGTATCAGTGTTGTATTGGGTTCTAAATATGTAACTTGTATGATATATATGTATTCAAACACTTGTGCTGTGTTTCTGGGTGACACCCTCAGACAGGATGGCAGCAGCAGGAAGCCTGCTTAATGGCCCATCAAGGGAACTCAAAGGTAGTGAGAGAACCAGGGGCTATACTTTATGAGTCACCAGGGCATGTAAGAACATGCTTAGGGACAGGGCTTTTCCATGCCATGTGCTGCGGGGCAAGCCACATGACAAAGGGACACAAAAGGGAACTGCACCATCTCCATCTCGTCTCATTCATGCTTCTTACTCTGGATCAACTCATCTGCAACTGAAGTTGTGAAACAAAAGACTGAGACCCATCCAGGTACTGGATATACTAGACTGTACGAGCCTGCAAACTCCACAATTCTAGAGAAGTTGATATATAGATATATATATATGGACTTCACAGTCACATGTATGTATCTGACTGCTTTGACGAATTTAACATTTCTTGTATTATTTGTTTCTTCCCTTTTATAATAAGCCTTTAGTTTTAGCTACTAAAGAATTGGCTGGCAGTGGAGTATTTTGGGTAAGATCCAAATTTATATTGATCTGGCACAGTGGGTGAGAGAACATTTTGGTAAAAAGAACGGCATTTTAGATAAGTTATCTATTTACTGGACCTAGCTGCTGACTGGGAGCCAGAGACTGAAATGCAGTAAAAAGGACTGTATAATTTGTTTTTGTTTCAGTTTCTTAATAACCAGCATGGGGAATCAGAAGCACTGTTTGTAGGTGGCTAGGGAATCTAAATGTAATGTTAGCCACCAGTTTGGGAGAGTCTGCTCTCCTTTTTGCAGTCTGCCCTGATTTTCAGCAGGGCTACCCAAGGCACAGACAGGTCACACAAACAAATAATACAGGCTATAGCTACTGAGAGTCAAAATTCGGAGTTGTCTGCTATGTTTATCTTGCAGCTCAATATTATTTTTAAAAGACTGTTAAATAAAAAATTTTTTTTACAAGTATTTAGTCAACGTCCTTGTCACTCACTATACTACTTAATACCCTATGAATAAATATTTTCTGCTAATTGAGTAAATATTTCTATAAGTCACTGTGAAAACAAAAATTAACCACTTAACTTCTGCATAACAAACTACGTTAGGCTTTTCAATGCAGAGAACGGGACCAATTAAGTATCACCACATTTCATCTAAATCAGCATTGTCCATAGATACTTGTTAAGCTTGCTGATCCAGCAATCTTTAAAGCATGCAGCAAGATGAATAATAGAGATTTGTCAGTTAATAACCACTATAATTCAAGTATGTCACACAGAAGTGTTTTGTTTGGTGAACAATATGCTATCTAATTACCCTGCTCAATCATAACAGCACATATCACGAAATGCAAAAATCTTTATTTTTAACTTTCATTACACTAAAGTCCCATATAGATTTAAAAAGTAAATCAAGTTCCTGCCCAATTTCCTCCAGATGTAGCTGAGTCTCATGAACTTAATTTTATCAATGAACACAGGAAATACCTTTAAAAAAAAATCTTTAAATTTGACTCAGTACCATTTTTTGTAGTTTGCAAGTGACTCAGGACAGATTACCATTTCTGTAGGTCCGTACAGCACCATGCACAACT
The DNA here is from genome assembly GCA_007922155.1 of Mesoclemmys tuberculata. Taxonomy (NCBI): domain Eukaryota; kingdom Metazoa; phylum Chordata; order Testudines; family Chelidae; genus Mesoclemmys; species Mesoclemmys tuberculata. Next base: position 17,691,442 of record ML675611.1, on the reverse strand, counting down.
ATACCACTGCATAAATAAAAAGTTTACTGGCCCTCGGGTATTAGGTATGATTGACATTACATTTTAATGCTCTGCAATGAAAAACAGCTCATTCCTCCAATGTCAGCTGAAGATCACACTTGGCCACTTAGAAAACAGAATCAGTCCTGTCTAGTGGACCAATATCACTATTCCCCATTTGCATCAAAGTACGTGCTATAAACTGCAGCCTATTTAAAAAATAATTATTTAAACTATTCTCAAGAACCTTTCGGTTCTTTCTTGGCGTTTAGTCTTAAAATAAGTAGGCCAGAGAAATTGTTTCGAGCAGGAATAGACACCAAGACATTCAAATGCAAATTACCATTTTGTATTTGAAAGACACTTAGTATTATCCCAGTGACTTTCTAAAATGTCACAATATTTGCTTCCCTAGCACTTAAGCTAAAAGCCAGATTATTTGTGATGAAGGTGTCAAACTCTGCTCCCTATTTAATGACATCACACTTTAAACCAGTAATGTCAAGGAAGAAACCTTCACTCCCCACTTTTTTTTTAAATGAAAAAGAAAAAAAAATGAAAAGAGAGAGTAAGAAAAGCAGTATGATGAAGAAGAGATGCTTTGAAAAAGCAAATAAGGAACTTTGCATTTGATAGCAGCCCTTCTTTCTGTGCTACTGGATAAACCTAACAAAATGACAGCAAGTGCAAGTGAGAACTGAGTTCTGAATGCCACCATGCACCCAGATTCAACAAGGTATTTAAATTCATCAGACCCTAGTGATTGCAGATAAAGTCAAATTATCTACTGATCATCTTGTGCAAAAAGCCCAGAATGCTGATTATTCTTGCGACGGATACACAGTCCTGCCGATAAGACTACTACCAGTTTAGTTGGACAACGCAGTTCTCACATACCAAATGCTACAAAATTTCTTATAGTGAACATAGTCCACCCAAATCTTGATGACAGGAAAAATAATCTGTTCCTTTTAACAGGCACGTCTTTATTTACATGTTAATTTTTGTCTGTAAACTACCGCTCTCAGATGCATAGTTTAAAAGAAAATTTAAAGAAAAGCCTGGGGGGGAGAAGCAGCAAGCGGTCGGAGGGACACGACCTGATAACAGTCTTCAAATATATTAAGGGCTGTTATAATCAAGATGGTGACCAACGGTTCCCTATGTCCACTGAAGGTAGAACAAGAAATAATGGGCTTTCTGCAGCAAGGGAAATTTAGGTTAGATATCAGGAAAAACTTTCTAACTGTTGCCTCCCCGCCGCCACCACCTTTTCTGAACACTAAACATGCTAGAATTTTTTTTTAACCTTTTCTCAGAAGTCAGATTTGCTAAAACTTATCGTTTTTGTTGCTCTCCTCTAGATTTTCTTCAGTTTGTCCACATTTTCCTAAGGTGTGGCTCCCAGAATGGAAAGACTCCCACTGATTTCAACACATTCTGGGCCACATCCAAACAGCAAACATATAGTTTAGGGTTGAAAGCCCCGATTCTGCCAAATTCTTCATCTTATACTACTGAATGGATTACTCATGTCTGAGCATCTTGCTGAATCAGAGCCTAAAAGTTAGCTCTTTTTCATAATATTCAAAATATAAGATGAGTAAAGGTAAATAGTAAAGCGTATTTTGTATTGTAACTATAAACAGCAATTAGTAATTTCAGATAGAAAAAAATGAAAAATAGTGAATTACATTAAGTGATGTGATCACACCTCTGCATTAATCATTCATACAACAAAGCTATAAGTCAGATTTAACAATACAAAATCCACTATTGCATAAAATGAAAACTTTTTATATATTTTCACAGAACATTTGTCTTGAGCTGATTTTAATTTAGCATTAAAGATATTGTTTACAAGGGCTAGGCTTACAACAATTCTGTAAAACCCGTATGGCAAGAATGAGAGTGCCTGTGAATATGCTTACGAGCTACGGAGAAATTATTTAAAGGTGATTCCCGTTGGTCAACATCCTGTGGTCGCTCTTTGTAACCAATGAATGTGCCATCATTCTTCAACAGAAAATACCTTGGCCTCCATGTTTTTATGTATTCTCCTGGGAAAAAAAGACCAGAAAAGATAGTAAAAAATTCCATATATTACATTCTAATACTTCATGTCCCAGAATTCCAGTGAGAACCTCTTTCAAAAATACTGACACCGTACGTCCTCCTAATACAGAAGGCATTTTAATTCATTGTTTGTTCTGCTACAAACAATGGAAAAATATAGGCATCAATTCAGATATCAACAATGGATTTAACCAAAAAATGGGACTTCATAAAAAGTAAATTGCTACATTCTCCCCCCCATCTACTGCTGTTTCATCTAAATTCTTCAACATCTGCCTTAAATGCAATTTAAAATTTAAAAATCAGAGCAGATGTCCTATGTATTATTTTTGCTATTGTCATTTTTCATACTGACATGTAGAGACATTTTTTTCATTTACATTTTGCAGCGCAAGTATTTTAAACAACGGTGGGTAATTTAGTAATTAGTCAACTGCTTTATCACACCAACAATCATTTTTAGAACATAAAAAGGCAATTCTCCACTTAAGTTACATAACATCACATATTCATCTAAAGAATGAAGCACAAGATAGATCACTATGTTAAAGGTAAACACCTAACTTGTAATATGGAAAAGTTCTAAAGGTCCTCCAAAGCGCTTGCTCTCTCTTTTCTGAAGAGAACATCCCTACAGCATATCATGCCACTGCTCACATGAAGGTTCTGCAGAGACCGTGTATAGTTACACATAAACAACACAGTCACATTCAAACTCCTGGCAACAGAAGCAACGCTGACCACAGATATCAAATCTCTAATTATTTACCGAGGAATCAGTGTGGTCTACTTGACAGGGCACTGGACTGGGATACAGAAGTCACAGGGTTTCCATTCCCAGCTTTTACACTGACCTGTCATGTTACCTTGGGCAAATCACCTTCCCTCACACTGTCTCCCCTTTCATTCTTTGCCTTCTCGTTTTTTTAGATTGTCTCTTACCACATTTCTACAGCCCCTAGTTAGCACAGTGGGGCCTGATCTCAGTAGAGCCTCTGGGCACAATAATACAAGTAATTTTAAAAAAATTATGTCTTTTGCATTGGACCTAGAGGTCCTCAATCTGGGTGTTATGCAAACACAGGGATTCCATACCAAGGAACTTTTTTCATCACTTGAAGTTTGCTAATTTCATTCCGTTTCATTATAAAAAGCATGAAGGTGCACACACAGGAGTGTTCACTGTAGCAAAATATGGTGCCCCTTGCTGTTTGTTTGAAAGGTTTGCTCCCAACTTAAACAATAGACCAAAATGACCAAAAAAGGCACCATAGGTTTATTGACCAAGGCTGCTTTCTTCAGCTCTCTTCCCATCCTCAACCACCACCCTGCACAACCTCTCCTGCTGTTCTGCTTTCCACCCCATGTGATTTCTTTCATGATGATGTGTACTCTGCCCTAGGAACTCCCCTACAGCTGCCTTGTCTCTTTCCCCCTCCCCACAATCCACCTCTCCTTCTGTGGCACAGCCTCCCCTTGCTCCTAACACCAGCTGTAGTACCTCTTCTCTCTGCTCAATTGCCTAACTTCTTCCCCGTTTCCCCAGCACACACACAAAGCTGGCTGACTGGATGTTGCCACAATGGCTTTTTTCACTTTTTATTCTACAGCAAAAAAACTCAGGATAAGTGCCAGGGTCTGCTCAAGACTTAAGGAGTGATCTCTTCTGTGTATTGGGACTATCTGCTGAGAACATCTATTAGCACTGATACAAGTGTTATTTCAGATGGGGGGGGGAAAACACACCAAAGACCCTGCATACAACCTAGTATATCTGTCCCATTTGTGACCTGCTGTTTAGGACTGTCGGCCCAGCACCGTTTCCAGCACTGAAAACATTCTTCACTTTCTAAAACAAATGCAGCCACAGATAACGAGCTTCAAAATAACCAATATCCGCTTACAGAAGGGAAACACTTCAGCTTCCCCCCAAAATAAACTGCACCCTCCACTCCTCCCAACAATACCCGGTATATTTAAAATAAAAATAGTAAGGAAATAGGTTTCAAATGTAGAGGATTAAGGCCCTAACCATTTTAAGGTAGGTGAGTTTTGGGGCTTAGCCATCTTCATGGTATGCCTTTCATGATGAGCTAGAGCAAGTGTCTAGTTCATCATTAAAGGAATTTAATTTCACTTGACACCTTACAGTGTCAGATTCTGTGAGGTGCCAACTTCCCTCAACTCCCATCAACTTCAATGTCTGCAGAACCTGTCAAAATCTGACTGACTTAAAGCGAAAGTTACATTGATAGTTTTACCCCGCTAATTCACTAAGAATGAAAGAGTGTGACGTTACAAACTTCCCTTTATGCGGAGTGGCACATAGCTCCTCTGTCCCACGAGATGACCAGAGAGTGAACTCTGTCACAGTTCCTCCCGTTCCCCTCTTGCTCAGGAGAGGGAGAAAGTTACCTCACTCCTTTTCATGGAGCAGCTCACCCCCAGCTATGCACCTAGCCAGCGAGGGTAGAGTCATGGTTTGTTCTTCCCACTCATTGCCCTCCCACCAACAAAGGCGGGGGGCGGGCTGGGGTGGAAGAATCAGGCGTGGAGTAGCCTGTGCTTGCACTCCCAACCACAGCCTGAGTCACAATCTGAACAGGGTCCAGCAAGGGATTTTTAGTCTTCCTTCCTCTCTTGGACAAATGAGGAAGGGCTGTGATAATCTGCCCTTACCTCTTTCTAGTCGTTAAAATTCTCAGAGGAAAGGTTTAATTGGTAGAGAAACTTGGGGTGTTTTTGTTCTTTTTTTAATGTGAAACATGAGCAGGATTTCACATGTAACTGCACTGAGTTGTTGCAACACACATTTTGCACCTGCTTTCCCACATTATAATTATATTTGGTGTTTACATTTAATCACCTCGGTATTTTTGCCCTATAGCTTTACTCCACCAATATCTTCCAGGTAGAAATTCTTGAGGAATGAAGATATCTGTTACCCATCTTCAATACTCTTCTTTAGAATGGGACCTTCACTTATTCATCACTGTAGCTGGTTCTCTTTCTTGAGCCACATTTCTAACTTGCAGACTAGTAGAAGATTTCTCCATTTTCTTAAATGTTATGCTTGGTCTCTGGCTGGAGCTTAATAAATATTGTTGGGGTTTTTTTGTTTTGTTTTTTTAACCAGGGCCAAGGATTACAACCAATCACTAAATAATAAGAAGTACAAAAACAAGATGTCTTGATGACCCGCAGCATTGTGAAGCATATTGCAGTAACTAGGGGATATGTGTCATTACAGAACATGCTCTGAAGTGACAGGATAAACCAGAAATTTAAGGAATGGGCATAAAAATTGACTTATCAATGGTTATATGTGAAAGTGATTAGAGAAGTGAATATACACTTAAACTATAGATTAATAAAACTTTAGGAAGTCTAATCATTCATCTGCAGAAGCTTTGGAACACAAATTTGTAAATAAAAATCATTAATAAATTTATTAAATTTCTGCTCTTACTAAACAAGTTTAAATTTTTATGATTGGCTATAGTACCTGATAAAAAAATATAAACCAACTTAACCTATGACAGCTGTCAAAGTTTATCTCCTTTAGAAACAATTCTTAAGTATAGAATAGATAAGATGTTATATGTAAAAGGATTTGGAACTTTAAAAATAATCACTCAGTAAAACCATAGAAATGTATGAAATGAGGTGAAGTTGTGCTTTTTTTCTTTCTCCGTTTTTTTGAAACTATGGACGTCATTTTGCCTGGTTATTAGAATACAAACTAATTACAATAGGATATTTGAACATCTGACAGAACTCTAAGATTTTTGTTAACATACAAGATACAGCAGTGTGAAAATGCCTGGCCAGAGCTGATTTAAGAACAAAAATTAAGAAACAGCCTTTCCTTCCACTCATGTGTTTGGGGTGTTGAACACTGGCATATTTGAAGTGTTAGTTGCTTTTTTATTTTTATTTTTTATGTTGTGTGTCTGGATTTTATTTCTTTAAGACAATTGTAAGAAGTTCTTTGAAATGGCCTATAATTGTCATATTGCTTCACATCCAACAGTTTCAATATATAGAAAATTCAAAAAGTAAGACATGCAGGATACAACTTTAATGCAAAAATGTGTGAAAGAAAATTAAAACTACAGTTTTATTAGACAACAGTAAAAAATAATGCAACACCATAGAAAACTTAAGTTACAAAGCAAATAATTTTTTCCTCTGTGATTCATTGATTGTGTAATGCCCTGGCAGTTGTCTTTGTTTTCAGTAACAGAGTGCTAACAGTGCAAAGAGAGAAAAGCAAAAGTATGATTTATAAATCCTACATATAAAATGCTGGATTTGAATGAACTCATCTACAACTTGCTAGCTTAAACAATTATGTAAAGTATTTGTGCACCATAGTGTTTACTCAACGCAATTTGCCAACAGCAAAAATTCCCAAACTGTACATTTCTGTAAATATACACAAAGGTTGCTATAGATCAATTTCACTTTGTTGCTTTGTCTCTGTCCCCATATATAGCATATTAAAACCCCTAATATATGCTTATGTAAATCTATCTCATGATAAAAAACATTTTTCATTGCAAGATGTATTGGAAAGCATACTTGCTCTTTAATATTTCAGAAAAATTAAAGATGAAACTCTGGATTCATGAAAAGTTAATTCTATGGAGACTTTACAATAGGCAGAGTTATCCCCCCCACCCCCCTCACAACAGTGTCTTACTGAATCTGGAGCTGTCTACCACTGATAGAGTGTCTAACATCAGAAACAGCTGCCACTCCCTGGGCAGCTTACAGGGTAAGTGGAGAATAATGAGCAGCAAGCACCAGCAGAACAAAAGAAAATCCATCTTTATTTACCAACTGCTGCATGCTTGTTGCTGCATCAAGCTCATTCATAGCCAACACCACACCCTCTAATTCATAACAGACTGTATTTAAGCAACCTTTGCTTAAAATGCTTTAGCTCATCTCATGCACAGAGGGGTTTTTAAAAATAAATTAGATTAACAAAGCAAGCCTCTAACAAGCTATAGTTTCTTAATATTTACAAGAGTATGGGTTAGACTGTTAACTTTTTAATGCCTCAAGCTAACTAGGACCTACTTAGAAGCTTTGGGGGGAAAAAAACCAAGTCCCCAGTTACATAAAACATAGTAGAGTGACTACCAGGAAATTATGGACAAATAACGTATTATGTCTTCTGCTCTGTGCATCAAAAAGCAGCTTTATTAATGGACAAAATGAACACACCAAATATTACATACAGAGAAAATTGTAATGCACTCCTTGATTGCACATATTAGTATCTGACTGTAACTTGAAAGTTATGCCAAATGCAGTACTAATGTTCCACTGGTCAAAGAAACTGAATGACTCATTTCTAAAACTTCAATGGAAGCAAAGAGTGGTCTACATCCTGTCTGCCCAAAAGGTTTCAGCTAAACAGATGCCAGCTTCCTTAAAGATGTGAAGTTTTTAAAAGCTGCCATCTCATGTGCACTGGTGTGACTGAAGAATGGGATCAGTGTCTGCTTTTCAAGCAAATTCTGTCCACTCACTTTAAAATCGACTTTATTAAAACCACGACAGATTCTTTTGTTGAAAAGGGTTTTACAATCCTCCTTATGCCTTTTCCCCCCCTATAGAAATAAGCAGTTTTGAGACAGGGAATTAGTTTCACATCACATATACATTTGATGCTTATAAATTAGGAGTCAGTTATATGCCAAACAAAATGTGTGTTATTTTTTTATTCTATTTTGTGTCCCTCATTGTTGATATCCCGCCCTTTCTCTCCCCTGAATAAACTGTCAAAACAGTATTTGGTTTTAGGGAGCTTGGGAAAAAAAAATAAAACGTATGCTAATGTCTTTCCCAATATGCTCACTAAGAGCCTCTGGTCTGTCTGCCTATTCACAGGAGTACAGAAAGGGGCCAGTGCTTTGATTATTTTTGGGTCACTCTCTGGATGTGTTCTCAGCCTTTGCCTCCAGCATACAGCTGCGGACACTTTGGCTGTGCCCTGAATCTCAATGAGCCAGCTCAGACTGCAGTCAAGGGTGCTCCCCAATAGGGAGGTCAAGCCTGAGTCAGCAGACTGTCTGCACCAGACTGGCGCTCTACAGCTTATCCCAGCTCTTTTGCCTTTCACTGACCATATATGGCAGCCCACTGTCACAACAAGCTAATTCAGTGCAAGGCAAATCCACTCACTGCTTTATTCTTACTCATTTTCCGTGCAGCTGGATAGTAGTACATTACATTTAAGGCCCTACAGCAGCTTGCACAATGATTGACATTACTGCCAACAGGTTAAGAAGAAATGCCTCTGCCTCAAGTATGGCTCTGATTACCCTAAAACTACTACGGGTTCTCACGCTCACACAAAGCTACAATATATGGCACCTGCTTAATTATCATATCTTCAGGGAATCTGAAAGGGGGAGGGAGGAAAGCTGGAGGAGGGCAAGGGGGAAATGATTAAATGCTCTCGTGTTCAGAGCAGCACTTTAAAAAAACCTTCACACTGTACTCAAATAGAAGCCCATTAAAAACAATGGAACAGCAATTTATGTTCATCTGGTTTCACACATCTGCAGATTATTTAAAAAAAATCTCACTTAGGGCCACATCACAGCCTACAAAAAACAACACAGGAATTGTTTGGAGGAACTAACAAAACAAAAGTTATTGAGATTGCTTTAGAAGCTATGTCTCTCAATATATGGACAGTGCAAATATAAAACATCAATTAGGGCACCAAAAGATGCTCTGAATCATAAAGCTAGCTCATGTACACTTGATATCTATGAGACATCAAAATAGAAAACACTTGGAGACGGACGTTAATTCTGACTTATTCAGGCACCATTTTCACATAAAAGATGGATGGCTACTGGGTTTTACAATTTGTATACATATAGCACACCTAAGTTCAAAACTAGGCATCATCCAATAAGTAACATCCTGATATCTGGGAAATATCACTCTGTGTTCTGTATCACAGCATTTCAATTTTACTTCATGGTACATTTGAAACACAGGGGGGTTTTTTGTTTGTTTTTTTCTGCAGTGTTTCGTTTAGAAGGTCAAAAATGTTGCCATCTTGCTTACAGTAATCAATTTAAGCAATACCAGATATTCCCAAAGGAGTCCAAGAGAATTAATCAGCATACAAAACTCCTTACTCCTACCTTTGGCACAGCTTACTCAGGCTAGTCCTAACCTACAGCTGTCTCTAGTGGGAAAAGATGCAAATGAAGTTTCATTAAACACTGCAGTTTTAAGGAGAGCTACATAAATTATAAGAAAGGCTACACTGAGCTCTTAAAGTGTGATAAAAACGGTCTGAGAGTGAACTTTGTTTCCATTATGCCATGGTGGAAGTGAAAGGGCTAAAAAGAAAGCTATTTAGAAGCCATGTAGTGTAATTTTGAAAGCTTTTCCATAACACATTCTCAGCAACTACAGCATTTTAAACATGCAAACTAAAACATGCAAGTGCCATAGTGTATTACTCTGTTTTTGACAAGTGCCTATGTTTATTTGACTGACAGAACAAAAGCTAAAGGCATCAAACTGAACTAAATGTATTTTGAACCATTGTTTTGCTTTGTTTTAGTTAGACTTTAAGGGGGAGATTCTCAAAAGCACTTAGGCAAACAAGCCCCATTGACATTTTAAAAGCCTCCTGATTTTTTCATTAGAGTTGTTAGACTTCTCTGTGACTTCAGCTGGATTTGTGGGTGACCAGCACTTCTCCAGATCAGGCCCCAAATACGTATCAATATAACCAATTTTTCTATAGGGAGTGACAATCTCCAAACAGCCTAATGAGCTCTTGTAAAATAAATATAATTTGCTGGCATTTTTGGACACACATGGACTTTTCTAAAGGTCTTGTGTAGCCATTAAGATTGACGCACACCATGTCTACACTACAGACTTTTGCTGATGCCAAGTTATGTTGAAATAAAGCCCCAGCCACAGTTAGTATATCATTTGTGCAAATGCCTACGTGGCTCCTCAATGCTGCGCGTATGCATCAGGAGTGCTAGTGTCCATGCACAGCGTGGTGCTCCAAGGGTAGGTACCCCATCCAGCAAACTGCCTTTTGGGAAGTTTTGGCAACGCATGGTTGGGTGGAGACGAGTCACGCAGGGGTGACTGCGATCAAGGGATCAACTTCCCAGCACACAACTGGCTCCGTCCCCTAATGTCATTTATATACCATAATTTTCATGACTTTTTTTTAAAAAGTCCATGAACCTGTAGGGCCCTCCTGGTTGTCTGTCATCTCTGACAGAAGCATGCAGCTTACACAGTTCTGCACTTTTGTCTGCACAGCAAGTACTGGACGCATGATCCTCTGGTATCTGCAGAGCCACAAGAACACCAAATCAGCTGAGAACTTGAGGACTTCTTGGAGGACAGATTGCTGTGGGACACAGCAAGAACCAATTCAAGATTGCTAGTGGCCTTCATAGAACAACAGATGGTGGAGCGCTGCTTCTGGGCCCGAGAAACATGCACTGACTGGTGGGCATGCATCATAATCCAGGCTTGGGATGACAAGCAGAGGCTACAGAACTTCTGGATCCGCAAGGCCACATTCCTGCATCTGCATGCCAAGCTCACCTGAGGCCTCCAGCACAGGGACACCAGAACAAGAGCTGCATTGACAGGGGAGAAACAAGTTGCAATTGCGCTGTGGAACCTTGCAATGCTGGATTGCTACTGGTCAGTGGAAAAACATTTTGGAGTCGGAAAATCCACTGTGGAGGCTGTCATCATGTAAGTATGCAGGGCCATTAATCACCTCCTTCTATGCAGGACTGTGACACTCAGCAATGTGCAGGGCATAGTGGATAGATTTGCAGCAATGGGGTCCCTGAATTGAGGTGAAGCAATAGATGGCACACACTTTCCTATTTTGGCACCAGACCATCTTGCCACAGACTACACCAACTGAAAGGGCTACTTTTCTATGGTTACGCAAGCATTCACGGACCACAGGGGATGTTTCACTGACGTTAGCGTTGGCCGGTCAGGGAAAACAAATAATACTAACATCTTTAACAGCACAGGACTGTTCACAAAGCTGCAAGAAAGGACCTTCTTCCTCAAACAGTGGAAGTGTTGAAATGCCAACAGTGATCCTGGCGCATCCAACCTACCCTTTGCTCCCCTGGCTCATGAAGCCATACACTAGCCACCTCGACAGCACCAAGAGGTTCACCAGCTCAGCAGGTGCAGGATAACAGCTGAATGTGCTTTTGGTTGACTGAAGGGACCCTGGTGTTGTTTATTCATAAGGTTGGATCTCAGTGAAGAAAACATCCATCCCAATGATTAAAGCTGCCTGCTGCATAATATTTGTGAAACTAAGAGAGGAGGGGGAGGAGTTGCCACCAGGGTGGAGGTGAAGCGGTGTCTGCTCAGTTTGAACAGCCAGACACAACGGCTATTAGAAGAGCTCCGTGTGGAACTAGATGGCTTAGTGAGGCTTTTAAAGAGCACTAGGTGAGCCATAGTAATGTCTCAAGGTGTACTGTGCTCTACCTGGCCCTGCTGTTTTGGGGCCTGTTGGGAATTGTATATCTAAGAATATAACACTGTCAATGCAGCTATTCATTTTGAAGTGCTTGCTGTACATCTTTTATTATTGCCCTGCGTTTGTCACTGATCTCATGAGTTGTGTCACTGCAGAACAACGAGTACACGGGTCCTTTCTGAACCGCTCAGCACTCTGCTGCATATGTTGTGAACTAACAAAGATGAATCGTTTTCCAAATAGAGTTTTATTCAGTAATAAAATCAGTGCAAGGAAAAAAACCTGTGCAATTTAAACAGCAAATATATTAAAAATGTAATAGATTAATGGACCAGAACTTAACCCGAGAGAACATTCATGCCCATTTTAGCTACACACACTGCAACCCTGGCTTTCACAGGCCAGTGTACGTGGAGCTGTGGTCATCCTGGGGTGGAGGGGTAGGGATGAAGCCCCTGGGAGCACGTGGAATGTTGAGAGGCAGCGTAGTGAGGTGCTGCAACCGAGTTCTCCATGGATTGCAAAGGGATGCAAGGCTGCGGTTGTTGAATCTGTAGGCCCACAAAAGTCTGCAGCACCTATGTTTGTTGCTGAAGAAGCCCCATTATGTCCCTCTCCTTTTCTTGGCAGGACTCCTAGGCCTTCTCCTGGCTGTCTGCAATGTTCACCCTCCAGGCCCTTTCCTCACAGTGTGATGCAGCATTGGCTTGCAGGATCCCACTGAACACATCATCCCAAGTCCTCTTCTTTCTTCTTATCTTGCTCACGCCTTCCCGTGGGTGCAGAGGAGGAACCCCTCATGGCTGCAACAGCAGCAGCTCCCGATCAAGCACACAGGTACCACTGTCAGTATAGTCACAACAGTGAAGTGAAAGTTAAGATTCTGAAGTCTCTTCCCTTGCTCCCCCAAAGCTTTAAACAAGACATGCTTATTGACCTTCTGTTCAGAGTGCTTATGCACAGCCCCACTCACAGCACCCGCCATGGTAAGCATGGCCCACCAGGGGTGAGAAAACGAGGAGGGAATTGCTCAGTTCCATGAAACTATGAGTGCAGGGCAATGGCACTGAATACTGGCACCATTTTCCACCCAGTGGTGATTTGAGCCGACCTCTCGCTTCTGTGGGTAACAAAGACACAGTGAGCACATCTGCTACTAGCATCCCAAAGCTGCTCAGGCCCATATGCTGCTAGTCTGTTCACTGAAATGGCGTTTTCACCAGCTGGCCTGGGAAAATGTCCTACCGCAGAAGAAGAAATAAGGTAGACCTAGAAACGTCCAGGAGATGACTGCATAGCACCTCCATGAAAACCTCTCAGTAGGATTCAAGAGACAACCCCTATGTACATAAACAAACTGCTCTGCATAGCCTCGCTGCCGAACTGGACAGGTGAATGAAGAGCCGAGAACTCTCCCTCTTTCTCGCACCGCTACCTCTTCTAGTACATAAATTAATGAAAAGTTGATAGCTGTGTCCTGTTAAGTTACAGGCGCCATCAGTACATCATTGTAATAGGAAATATAATTACGCACTTACCCAAGTTCCTTCCCTTGTATCAGGCTCACCCATGCCTAACTGCTAGGATTGACTGGACTATGGTGGAGTCTCAAACAGGTCCTGACTTGCAACATAGCTGGATCTCCCAGCTGCATGTCCTCCATTTCCTCCTCGCTGTTCATGCCAGGGGCCCTTGACTTGGGATCCTCAGAGGTATTGAAGGTGGTATGCAGGGTGATGGTGAGCCTCTGCCAAGCATAGTATGCAGCTCCTTGTAAAAGCGGCAGGTTTATGGCTTCGCACCAGACTGACCGCTGGCCTCCCTGGTCTTCTGGTATGCCTGACACAGCTCCTTCACTTTCATGCAGCACTGCTGCTGGTCTCTGCCACAGCCCTTCTACCGCACCCCCTGTGATCTGCTCGTACACATCCACGTTTCTACATCTGGTCCATAGCTGTGCCTGTACCGCCTCCTCTCCCCACTGGTCCAAGAGAGCCAACATCTCCTGTCTACTCTAGGAGAGCATAGCTGGCATGATCAGTGGGGCAGTGGCACACACCAACGGAGAACTGCTTGGCGTGCTTGCCAAGGCAGACAATCAGGAAAAGGCAAGTCATAGAACCATGGAATATTAGATTTGGAAGGGACCTCAGGTCATCTAAGCCAACCCCCTTCTCAAAGCAGGACTAACCTCAGCTAAATCATCCCAGCCAGGGTTTTGTCAAGCCGCAGGTTAAAAACCTCTAAAGATGGAGATTCCACCACCTCCCTAGGTAACCCATTCCAATGCTTCACCACCCTCCTAGTGAAAAACTTTTTCCTAATGTTCAATCTAGACCTCCCACACTGCAACTTGAGACTGTTGCTCCTGGTTCTGTCATCTGCCACCACTGAAAATAGCCTAGCTCCAACCTTCCTAGAACCCCCTTTCAGGTAGTTAAAGGCTGCTATCAAATCCCCCCTCATTCTTCTCTTCTGCAGACTAAACAGGCCTAGTTCCCTCAGCCTCTCCTCATAAGTCTTGTGCTCCAGCCTCCTAATCATTTTTGTTGCCCTCCACTGGACTCTCTCCAACTTGTCCACATCCTTTTTGTAGTGGGGGGCGCAAAACTGGACACAATACTCCAAATGTGGCCTCACCAATGCCAAATAGAGGGGAATAATCATTTCCCGCAATCTGCTGGCAATGGTCTTGTTAATGCAGCCCAATATGCCATTAGCCTTGGCAACCAGGGCACACGGCTGACTCATATCCAGCTTCTTAACCACTGTACCCACTGTGCTTTTCTGCAGAACTGCTGCCTAGCTCGTTGGTTCCCAGTCTGTAGCTGTGCATGGGATTCTTCCATCCTAAGTGCAGGACTCTGCACTTGTCCTTGTTGAACCTCGTCAGATTTCTTTTGGCCCAATCCTCCAATTTGTTTAGGTCCTTCTGTATCCTCTCCTTCCCTTCCAGGGTATCTGCCACGCCCGCTAGCTTAGTGTCATCTGCAAAACTTGCTGAGGGTGCAATCTACCCCATCCTCCATATCATTAATGAAGATGTTGAACAAAACTGGCCTAGGACCAACCCCTGGGGCACTCCACTTGTGACCAGCTGCCAGCTAGACATGGAGCCATTGATCACTACTTGTTGAGCCCTATGCTCTAGCCAGTTCTCTATCCATTTTATAGTCCATTCATCCAACCCATACTTCTTTAACTTGCTGATAAGAATAGTGTGGGAGACCGTATCAAAAGCTTTGCTAAAGTCAAGGTATACCACGTGTACTGCTTTCCCCACATCCACAGAGCACCTCTTCATAGAAAGCAATCAGGTTGGTCAGGCATGACTTACCCTTGGTGAATCGATGCTGACTGTTCCTAATCACCTTCCTCTCTTCCAAATGCCTTAAAATGGATTCCTTGAGGACCTGCTCCATGGTTTTTCCAGGGATTGAGGTGAGGCTGACCAGCCTGTAGTTCCCTGGATCCTCTTTCTTCCCTTTCTTGAAGATGGGCACTATATTTGCTTTTTTCCAGTCATCAGGAACCTCCCCTAATTGCCATGAGCTTTCAAAGATAATAGCCAATGGCTCTGAAATCACATCAGCTAATTCCCTCAGCACCCTCGGGTGCATTGCATCTGGCCCCATGGACTTGTGTATGTCTAATCATTATAAATAATCTTTCAAAAGTTTGCGGGGCTTTAAACAGGAGGTTATCAGGGGCCTTCCAATCTGCGTGACCCTGGGACAGTGGAGTTCATAATTGTGACCCGAGTGGTTGGTGTCTGGCATTGTGGGACAGCTGCTAGAGGACTGTTAGGGTCGACGTAAGTAACAGTGTCTACACTTCCACTGCACTGACCTCAGTACATTGATCAGGACTCTGCTGCTGGGGAAGATAGTGTTACTGTGTCACTGGAAAAGGGTGCTTAATCAGTGGAAGACAAATTTAAATGTAGACACATGCACAGCTATGTCAACACAAGGCAGCTTATATCGAACTAACTTTGCAGAGCAGACCAGATCTAAATTACCATCACTCCTGGAATAAGTTGCGAGCAGCACTATTTTAACATGAGTCCTTCATTTATTTGCACTTTGAGTTCTTTTAAATATACTATATCTATTACTGTTCTTCAATGAAATTCTCTTTAAAGATTGAGAGATTTGGGAGTGGGGACAATGCAAAAATGCAAAAAGAAAAGCAAAATACAAACCAAAGAAGCACCCTCTCCAACAACATATGGGAAAAAAAGATCAAAAAGCATCATGCAAGTTTTAATTCAACACATGGTTTATATATTGTACACTGAAGACATTCAGGACATGCTCTTATTATTATATGAAAGAAAAACTGATTCCTCTTTTCATATAAAAGTTACTGAAGTCCCATAGCCAGCAATGAGGATTTTATCATGCATTTAAACTCTTACATACTTTGTAAACGTTAATCCTCAAAACCACTGTGAGGAAAGTTAAATATTATCATCCCAAAATTACAGGTGGGGAAAATGAGACTGTGGTGAAGTGATTAAATGGAGACAGAGGCAGAGGCAGAACGAGAGCTCATGATTTCCTGCCTCACAGTCCTGGGCTCACAGCTCTACAGCCTGGCTTCACTCAAATGCAATGAAGACTTTGGAGAAAGTGAAAAGAAATGGAAAAAAGGAAGGGCTTGAGAAGAACAGAAGAGCTTACCCAATACCTTCATAGGAACAATCGTTTTACTGAAGCACGCATATGAATACATTTTAGAAACCTGCATTTTGGAATAGAATGAAATGTTTGCACTTAGCACAACTGTCCAATAAGCCTCTCAATGATGATAGAGAAATAGGTTTATTCCATTTAGCAAATTAGGGGGAGTTGAGAATAAAGGGTCAATCCTGCTATCCTTTGGGTTCTGGATTCTAATCCTGTTTCTGCCACGGATTCCCTGTGCCATTCCATTAACAGAGTTTTGCATGAGAATGGAAATATTCTGCATATGAATGGTTATGTCAACCCCAGCTCCAAGTGTCCTGAGTAATATGGACGTACATCAGAAAGTTACTTGGTTTTGTTTTTCAAAGTCAATGAAAAAGTTCAAACTAATTTTGAGTAACAGAACAGACACACTGAAGATACATCCACAACCACGAGAGAGTCTATTCCAAACACTCCACATACACAGTTCAGCACTACACAGATGCAATACATACTCCATAAGAAAGCACATCAGAAGAGGGATGGTCATTTACATAGTCAAGGCTGACTGTTCTCTCCTCTCCAACCCAACTCTCTCACTTGTAAATTTACAAAACCTCTGGAAGTGGACGGTGAGTCAAGATAGTCCTCTCTGTCTCATTTAACTTGACTATTTAAATGGATACCAAGAGAAAATTTCAAACAACCAATTACCAGCAAATAAAGCTTTAATGCTGTTTATTATCAGAAAAACCCTCCTGCCGTCCAAATTTGGTTCTGTGCAGATCAGAACAATGGCTCTCCTCCTAATTTGGACTGAGTCATTGCCCCGATGGTCAGCAAGGAAAGCCCCATGGCAGATAAATAGTAGGAGTGCCCTGTTTGTTTCAGAGTAGTTGTGAGAAGTAAAAATATACACCAGTTGGTCAATGCACTATCAGTGCAAACTGATAAGCCTAGCGCCAGGGCTGGGATATGTTATCAGTGCAAAGTGGCCAGAAAGGGGTAGCTGAGGATTTCTCCTAAAGGATATTCAGAAAGGTTGCTTATAGACATCCCCAGTCCTGCTCTTCTCAGCTGTGCCAAGTGTAAACTCAGTTCAACTGAGTATATGTGCCAGAAACCAGATTATCTAAACTAATGTGATAGAATATATCATAGAGCTGCCTACAGCTTCACTGGAACTCATATTTTTAAAAACAAACAAACAAACCTCAGCACCGCCAGCACCAATCAATGCCCTTGGATCTAGAGAAACGTCTAGGGGTGGTTTCTTTGGGCTGGGATGAGATGTGTTGTCAGGGTACTATGGGGCAGCTTTGTACCACTACTGCCCCAGGCTTCTACCACAAAGTAGAAACCTTCCATGAGCCACTCTTCATAAGTACGAAATTAACAAATTTTTTTTAGAGTGAAATCCTGGCTCCGTTGAAGTCAACAGCGAAATTCTGATGGACTTCAATGGGGCCAAATTTAACTCAGTCTTTAAAAAAAATCTTCTAATACTCAATAGCAAGCATTACTGCATTTTTAGCACACAAAGACACCATTCTAATCAGAACAGCAGCTTCATCCCTAACTGCTCCAAGTCCCAACAGAGTAAGCATCATATTCACTCCCAATTACTGCTGACTAAAACAATCAGGTTTGAAATATAACTAATTCAGGTGTATTGAAAGACTGACTCTACACTATTTATTATTTTTCATATTGTGCGAACAGCTTAGGATGTTAAAGCTACTTTGGGTTGAAGGAAGCATCCAGCTAAGGTGCTTGTCCAGTTTCAGGAACAGTCAGGATTTTCAGCTGAAGATACAGAAGCCAAGAGTCAAGGGTGAAGGCAGAGTAGAGACAGGACATTTCTTATTTAAGGTAAGATAGCAGGCACTGCAGTTAAGGCAATCCTATTGTAATGAGGAAGGCAGTGAATGGAGAGAAATTCCCCCTCATGTTGCCCCCCATTCCCAGGGAAACAAAACAGACAGCATGCTCCCTTGCTACCACATCCATACACCCCTTTTTCTCCTCCTCCCTCCTCCAAAATGGCTCTTCCTTCATTATAGGTGCATAGGTTGGGGTCTGCTACATGAGCCGCACCTCCCAGAGCACCTAGCAATCCAAGCACAGTGCGGCGCGCACACACGCCACTCTCTTCCCCACCACATACACTCCTTCTACCCCCAGCATGTATCCAGAGAGCCCCCAGTACAGACCAGGGTTTGTTGCACCCCGAGAGGTTTAACGTGACACAAATCACCTGCCTAGCCAGGATACATTTACCCTAATAACTGCAAATTCCCCTATGCACACGAAAGTAGTTCTCCAGCAAAGTCAAATACCTGCACTTTAAACATGAGAGAACCAAGAAGCCATAAATAAAGCTTAGGTGAACGTTTCTTGATGAAGGTCATCTGGGGTAACACTCCTGCAGAAGCTCATCTGGGGCAGCAGCCCTGCCGCAGCGAGTTCTTGCACAGGAAGGTGCACCAAAAATAAATAAAAAATCCTGTTTTGCTTATTGTACGTTTTGGACACACGACATTTCCCCTCCCCCCAATAGTCCTGATCTGACACTCATCTCACACTGCAGCTGCTGGGGGTTTGCTGCTGCCAGGGGTCAAGCCAAGAGAGGCCACCCTGACGATCCTGCTGCTGCCAGCAAATTGGGTGGGGGAGGGAAGAAGCAAAGCCAAGATGTTCCGGCTGCTGCGTCTCTGGCTGGAATCAGCCGCCCCAGAGAGGATGCTGCTGACAAAAGGAAGAGAAGAGGGCCATGCTATCGGACGGGTCTCCGTCAATCTAGAATGCTGCCACTACTGCGGATGCCACCAATAGGGATAGGTGAGGGCACAAAGCCTCAAAATCCTACACTCCGGACTACTTGGGGTCACGAGAGTTAGGGGAGGTTGGCTGGAGATTAGGGGAGGTTGTTTTTAAAAGTGAGTTGAGCACTGCTCCACATCCAGGATTTCTTTCCCATCTCTGAGGGCTGCCAGTTTAGACAGAGGCAGTTTAAACAGTCTGACTCTGTCTATGAAAAAACAAGTGTCAAAGGTTCCAACATAAAGATGGGGGATGGAGTTTGAGAGCAGCTCACTTCTGTCCTCTACTACTACTACTTCGCAGAGCAGCAGAAGTGCTGCCAGCTCTGCTAGTGAAAACTCCCGAAAGATCGGGTCAGCTATGGAAGCTGCAGCCTGTCTTTTTGTTTAGTGACACTACAAATCTGGATTATTCCTAAACTGAACAAAAATCTTACTCCCCACCCCCCAAGTAAATATTGCACAAGCCACATTTTAATTTGCACGCTCAGTATCAAACCAAAAGACAAGTGAGTATATGCTCAACAGCAAATCTTCATTGTTCATTTCATCCTCAACATACTAAGAAGGATTGTGTTGTTTCTGGGGGAGTATTTGTTGTTGTTTTTTTAAAGGGTTACCTTTTTGCAAAATTATATTTTTCAAAATTAAGCCACATTTGGCACAGAAATCAGAGATGGTACTGAAGACAGGAAAAAAAAAAAACAAAAACTTTTTAGTCTCTCCTTTAAAAAACAAAAATTAAAAGACAAATCATTTTTGGTAACAAAATTGTACTTCAGGGAACACTTTATTAAGCATCTAGCACACTTTTGGGGGGTTCTGTGTAAAGAAAAACAACATCTGAGAAACTCTGCAATTTCATACTTCTTATCTTGCACCCCTCACTATATTCTAGTACCTGAGCATCTGAGTTTAGTTAGCTACTTTCCCCTTCCTACGAGAAGTGGATTTCTTCCTCAAAGAATGACAGGCACTTCATCCTTTAATCCCAGTGGCACTAATGGCTGAAACTATCAGAAATCCAAAGTAAGGTCTCCAATATCGTAAGCAAGTTTCCCATTAGCCTCAGATCAAATGTTCTAAAACTCTCAGGTTAAGGTGTCAATTTTTTATTAAAGCAGGAGCATTTTATAAATCCACGTCCCTTTCTTTTCCTTATTAAAATTACTCCCCAAAATGCGATCAATTTCCATGAAGAATTGAATCTAAAATTGACAGGAGTCTTATAAAAAGGGAACTCTTGAAAACCTGCAGGGGACTCTTGCAGAAAGCCTAAAGGTAAAATCTATAGTAGTTTATCACACAAAATCAGCTGCTCTGCAGATCAAGGCTCAAATTTCATGCTTCAGCTGAAATTCCTACAAAAAGGAAGGGTAAACAATTGCTGCATTTTTAATTCCTCACACTTATTTTTAACAAGGAACACATTACCTAGTAAGGTAGTTACTATCTTCACTGTGTGCACTTAGTTCCTTGACAGGTATGCTTACTCCTGAAGGTAAAATTGGGATTATTATTATAACAAGCATTTGACAAAAAGGTTGGTGATAAAATAGCTGCTCCCCCATCCTCAAATCTTCGCAGTATTGCAACTGTGCACTTGTTTTAAAAGAACTGAGCCAGTATAATTCCCTTTTGCTTGGTACTGAAGTTTAATAAACATTTTCTCTGAGTTACCAGTTTCAGGAAAATTGCTAGATAAACACTTGCATTAAGCCAGTGGAATGGCTCAGTGCCAAAACGTAATGCCAAACTTCCCAGTTGCAAAACGAGCTGTTTTTACACACCAAAGTAACCACGCAGCAGGCCTGTGGAGTCTGAAGACAGCTGACAGAGATGACTGTTGCTGTCCCCCCATTGCACCGACATCCATCCAAATACCAACATCTGCTGTGCTACAATTTACTTTTTACACAACATTTAGCAAAACAGTGCCTTTGACTGCAACATCATTAAGGAAGTAACAACAAATAAATCGCGAAGTCCCATCAGACAATTGTAAAATTAAAGCGTAGGTTGTTGAGCTTTAGTTCAGAACTATTTGGACTTCAGAAATGATAAGCACTGGAATTGATTTCCTTTTATTAAACACCCAAGCCAAAATTCCACCACCAATGGCAAGCGTAATCCATCATTACAGTGAAAATTACAGTTCGAGGATATTGACTTGACTCAATAGACCAAAAAGCAGATGTCTGAGAGGCATCCTGGCCTACCCGGTTCAATCTCTGCAATCCCAACTACTGAAAGGATTCCACTGTGCCTCGAAGCAAGCAAAGTGTGCTTTTGTTTCACAACCAGCTCCTTTTTAGGTGACCTGAGTGCATATTTGGGTTTATGAAGCGACGAATTAGCATTCCTAAAAACTAAAGTAGTCCTCAGTTTAAATGCAGCACAAAGTGCAAGGCAAATGCAATCCAATCTGATCGCATAAAACTGAGATGACATGGTGCACCAATCTTTTTTATTTAATTTAAATTTTGTTGACCTGAGTTCAAATCTGGATTTAATTTCTAAGTGAAAACAAGGTTTGGTGGTTTCAATTGATTGCTCACAGACATCTGTTTATACCACAGAAGTCACTACACAACCTGACAGCTGGCAGCTGCTGGTTACCTGTCTTCCAGGATTGTACTACCAGGGCCATTGGCAAGTCAGACTGGTAGAGCACTGAAAGCCACAGGGGAGTGGGAAAGCTCAGAATGTCTGTCCTATGTGTGGCTATAGCCAGTAGTATTTGTCCCTCACTTTCATGAGCACAAAAAGGCAAAAAAATCTGTCAGTGAAATTGTCATCAGCAAAAACTAACGTTTTAAAAATAATAAAGCACCCAATAACCCTATCATTGTTAAAAGGTACTTGAAATTTTTCATTCCAAGTTTTGTTCAATTAAATATTTTAGTGAAAAATGGAAATTTCCACAGGAAAAACAACATTTTTTTTATTTCTTCTGGGCTTTTATCAAAATAATTGAATATTTGTTGGTTTGTTTGGAGCAGCAACATTTGTCTTTTTTTCCTTCAGATTTTGATAAAATCCTAAAAGCTTTTGAAGACAAGTTGTTTTTGCATCAAAAAATTCTCTCACCTAGCTCTAGGCAAAGTGTATTTGCCCACTTCACTAACACCATTGTGTTAATGAACCGTTTTGTCCAAAACGGTCAACTTGAAGAGGCTGCAAACTTAACAAAACGCTCCAACGTCTCCATCACAAAGCACTGACAGAAGCCATACGGCTCTCTCCCATAGAATCATAGGGTTAGAAGGGACCACATCAGTATTGTAGTCTAATCCCCTGCTTAGATGTAAGATTTGTTGTGTTTAAACTATCCAAGACAGACTCAAAACCCTATTAATTGCATTGTGAAGAGAAAACACCTTTTAGTCAATACCACTAAAACGTCAAACCATTTCACTAACGTAACTGTGGCTACTAATAATCTTTTTATCCACAAACCAGATACAATGGTTTACATCCAGTGTTTATTTGTCATTGACATCAGTATGAAGTGTGCCAGTCCTAAGGATAAAAAGTAATGAAGTCTAAAGCACAAATTTTGCCCAGAATTTCTTCCAAGCAGAGATTTACAAAAATAGTTCAGCTCCATTAATTATTATACAGAATCAAATTCCACAGGAAGCCTATCTGAAGATTTGTCCTCTTGCAAACTTTTTGTTGAATCCTAAAGCTCAAAACTGATTTACCATTTGTGCATCCATTAATCCCCTGTTCCTGTTAGCTTTTTGTCAAGCAGATGCATGTCTCATGCATATGCAAGTCATTTCATTTCCTGATCACTCTCCCCACCCCTTTCAGTGTTCTGCACATATTCTGACCTCTCAGCAAGTATTCCAATTGAGGAAGAAGGGTTTCTAATAGATTGTGTATTCTTCACAGCAATTTTAGTACAAAATATAAATGTTTTTTTTACCACCACCACTCACTACTTCTGAAAACAAATGAATACCTTAAACCCAGCAGCAGCAACAGAGGATAGGATGAAAGGAGTGAGAGGCTGAATTACACAGAAGTTATTTTTGTCTACATGAAGTGGATGGGCACAGACAACTAAATATAGAATTTAGCGAAGCACGTGAATAAAGAAGATGACATGAGCCACATGTTTAAAGGAGGAGAAAAAACATGAGCTGCCTCACATCCCAAAAAAGCCACACACCTCAATTTGCCTGTGCAAGATGCAGTTGTACTCTCCATTAAGCTTAGTAGAGCGTGAAACTTTTCTAATGGCATTATATAGAAATTCTTTAGAAAAATGTCTGCATGCTTATTTGGGTATAAATCAACACCTGAATTCAAGTATTGGGGTCTGTTTTTGTCATCATTGGTAACAATGAGGTGGTTTCTATGTAAATCTGATTACTTACACCGAAGACAATTCCTCTGTTTTATATTTTGCTCAGATTACAGACTATGCCACTTGAAAAGCCCATGCGTATCACTACTGAATTATTCTGAATTCCACATTTGGAGATACAAAATCCATTATGATTTTTTCCTCAAAAATATTTTCAGTGTTTAAACGAGTTTGTGAAATGTGCTGCATTGATAGGAGGAGACTCTGAAGCCTTCCATTTAATCACTGAGACTATACCTGAAGGGCAAATATGAAAGCAAACTCAGGCACAGACACTTGAGTTCCGAAACTTTATAATCAGTGGCCCAAACAATAATATTTAATAAGAGGTTAACTGCAAGGTTTTATTTACAATACATTGAGACAGAAAGAGAGACACACAGGGGCTTATGCAGGAGCTCCATTCACATCAGCACTCTAACCTACTGCTAGCTTGAGAAGAAAAAGAATGGTCAGGAGGATTCTACATAGAATCATTTTATCCATCCATCCATCCATCCAGGGTACTTATCTGGCCCCTATTACACAGGCACTTCACAATCCGAGTCTACAGCATTTATCTCACAGCACCTCTGGGCAGCGCTGCTCTCTGCATTTTGCAGACAGTGAACTGAGGACAATGAAGACAAAGTCCCCTGCCTAACGTAACACAGAAGGAAGTCTGTGGCAGAGCAGAGAATTGAAGCCAGGTCTCCTATGTCCCAGGATAGCGCCCTAACCACAAGACCATCTTTTCACCCCTTTTTTCACTCCCTTCTCCTATCAACCAATAGAGAACACCTATCCCCTTTCATTGGGGAATGTCTGCATGCTTTGTGCGTTCATTTCCAAGTCCAAGCAAATTGAAAGGGATGCAGCACACATGCCACCTGCAGTGTGGATGTGTGCACCTGCCTTTCACAGAACAGCTACTGCTACTTTAATCTGTGAGGAGCTTCTATTACAGTCAAGGTTCTGCCCACTTTCAGGAAGTTTGTCTCTTCCAACTGGGTAAAGAAACTGGTGTCCCTGATCTCCAGCATTACCCTGCTGTGGGGGTGAGGGGAACCAAGACTGAGCATCCGAAGCAAAAGAAATTCCACAGGAAGCAGTAAATTCCATAATTTACAAATAAGCAATTAGTGACACACACTCCAAGGGCAGGCATACAGAGCAAACATCGTCTAGCCACCTCACCTCTCTTCCTCAGGGATTTTGTTGGGTTTATTTTTAAAAAATAAATAAAAAAGCCTCCCTGCACCCCCATCCAGCTGGCTCCATACACAGATCCTGGCTTCAGATTTCAGGGTAGTGATGGAAGTCTCATACACAACAGCAGGTTCCCACAGATGTAGCGGACAGCACAGGAGAGCTCATCCCCCTCATCACTTCTCAACCCTGTCCTCCTGTGGTTGGTCATCTTTCAGAAAGGGTGGATCAGCCTCTAATGTCCACCCTGTCTGCTACTTTACAGACAGCCATCAAGAAAACAACAACATGTGATATGGAGACCTACAGCCCCTAGTAGCGTTACACAGAAGCCTCAGAAAAGCCATCAAATGGCAACAACTTCTAGTCACTATTATCCTGGACCAGTTTCAAAACTAGTGACCTAGAAATAGCAAGGGTCCATTATCCTGTCGCTAACCACCTAAACTAGCCTGTCTCCCCGCTAGAGGTGGGTCTTCTGTGTCATAATCCGGGAAAGGCAGACATGTCTGTCATTCCAATGCCACTGGGTCCTGTGGCCAAGTATCAGCACCTCCCACTATGCCCAAGCACTAGGCAAGGCAGAAATGCTTGGATCAGTGCTGCTGTCTCAGGCATAGGGAGCAACATATCAACCAGTGAGCCAAGCACAGCAGCCAACCAGCCTCTGCCTCCACGTTGTCATTTTGGGCTCCAGTTTATCCACAGAGACTGAAGGGACAGGTTCACAGACCACAGGCCAAGTCTCCTGCACTAAAACAGGTCATCTGGTGACCCTAACCTTTAAACTACACGGATACGGCACGAGTCGAGACCCTATCTTGGATACAGAATGGTATAGTGGACAGCAGTAGCCATAGGCAAGCTGTTGCAGCTCATTAATCTTCAGCCACCCAGTTGTGATGGATGTTAGTGCAGGCTTCCTGCTGCTCTAACTCAGCCACGGGCACACAGTAACAGACTGTGTACTTGCAGATGACCAAGCAGAGTGAAGCTTGCTTCACCACACTGCCTCCCACCTACACTTCACTCCGGGAACACACATCCTGCCCCTTATGCCAGGAGGGTGGGGAAAGCAGCTGAGAGCAGAGACAGTTCTGTTTTCTGATAGCAGACTGTTCCCCTACACAGAAATTCCCCACTGACTATCTCTGGCCCTTTTAAGACCACTTTGCACATGAGAATTGTGTCCATGTATTTAAGAGGCAGGGGAAATTGCTGTCCCAGTGACTGGACTCTGTTACACTAAACAAAAACAAAAAACAAAAAAAAAAGTAGTAGTATCTCTCTATCCTTGGTTATCCCCTGAACATCTCCGACATCCTGATTTTCTATTTAAGCACAATCTATAGAATACTAGTAATCAAGACAATCTCCTGACAACAGGGGAATGACTTTTTTTTTTTTTTTGGATGGGACAGCGATCAGCATGGCTTCCGCCCTGACGAATATCACGTATTATGAGTGCTCATCCAAATAACTTTGGTCTCGAAATCAAGCCGCCCTTCTCTCACACAAATCAGATCCAGCCTTGCATGAGATTCCCAGCTTTGGAGAGACCCAGAATATTGCCAGAGAGACTCCCCAAACACTTTAGCACTTATACTTTCAGACACAGCCAAGAAGTCCAAAGGCACAGTAAAAACTAAGAAGAAAGCTAAAAGTCAAAGGGAAGGGTGGAACAATTAACCAAACTTTTCATCAAAATCTTGGAAGATAATCAGGTCAACTTTGGGGAGACTGAGCTAATTGGTTTATCCAAGTCTGTTTGGCCACCCTCACTCATTATTCCTCTTAGCTCCAGTCTTTGGCTGGAAGGTATAAAAGTCAGCAAAATGATGAACACTCATATATCCTACGTGTATAATGTTCAAACAAGTAGTAATGAATTGGGCCTTCTCCCACGCTTTATTTCACCTCATGAATCATGTGAGAAATTGTACAGCACAGTATATGATCAGAGTTATGTACAGACACTCGGTGTGAAGGCATGTTTACAACCACACATCCTGTTGTGTCATTCCTCTTCTAAAATGGTACACAGAAAAAGAAGTCTCCACATCCTCAGGTCTTGCCATAATCACACCCAATCTAGTCACGCACTAAAAAGATGCCTCTGAAACACATCAGACAGTCCAGTAGCTTTCATCAGCTGACAACACCACAAGCTTTTTCTCAAACTTCAGGGCTGAACATACTACACCTAGCACAGGCAGGAGAGGAAGCATCATGAACACTGATTGCTACATGAACTTATCATCAAGCAACTGGCAAGCCCAATGACTAAAAAACCCTCTATTTAGGCTGGGTCCACACTGACGGTGGCAAATTCGCTGCCGTCAAATCGATTGCTTTGGATCGACTGAGCGGTCTGTGTGACCCGCTCAGTCAATCCAGCAAGCGACACAGGAAAACCACCCTGGTAAGTGGCGTAGCGCTGCCTCGAAGGGAACACTGTTCCTTTCGGTGCACCACAGTGCGGACAGCACGTGAAGCGGATGCAGCAAAGTCAATGGGAGATACACAAGTGATTTACGTCACTTGCGTAACTCCCGTTGACTGCTGCCAAATCCCGAAGGTAAGTGTAGACTGGGCTCTAGAAAAGGTATCTGATTTTTCTGTTCTAAATAATGCCTTCTAGATCCTAATACTTTTGGGCAGAGAAGGGTAATTTAACATTTTCCCCTTGTATTTTATTCAGTTTTGATTTCCATGAATATGCTACAGGCTTTGGGACCAAGTAGGACACCAAGCACAGTAGCTTTGAATAGATCAGTCTCTGGGCTCAGCTGTACTGTTTCTGCTAACAAATTAGATAAAGTTGCCATATGTCAGAGAGAAGCCCTCTTCCTCATCTAAACGGAGTCTCTGACACATACACACGTGCACAGTTTTAGACTCTTCTCCAAAATTACAATTGGGATACAAAAGAGAAAAATCATAACCTGGGAGAAATGCCTAAATTGTAAGAGGTGTGGTTGTAATAATGACGGCTAATGATTATTACCTACCAATCACTTGGCAAATGTTTCACATTTGCCCATTTTATAACCAGGATTTTATATCCCCTGTTGACCAAAGAGCCACAGCCATTTTAGACCTTTTGTTTCTTTTTAAATTAGGGATAACTAATGTATGTATCTGAGAAGCTGGACTATCTCCAATTGCCAGGAATAAGAAGAGAAAATAAGAGAATTAGTAGCTATTGTCAAAGAATGAAAACCAGCAATACGTAAGGCCTGTAATACTGCAGAAAGCAGCAATCTGAAAAAGTACTTAACAGGTCTGTGGCAGGAGGATATTCAAAAATCATATCTGCTTGCTCCAATGACAAGTTTTTACTGCTGTTTCTCTAAATGCAGCAGAGCCCAGCATGGCTACGGAGAAGACAAGCTGGATCCCATTTCATCTGTGCTTCATTGACAGAAATGTTTACTAATGGAAGGCCAATAATTCTTTTATTATCCTTGCAAGGCTTTCAGAGATCAAGCTGAATTTCCGAGACCAGCAGTAAGGCAAAAAGACAACCTCTTTTTACCTGCAAACTGAACAACTGAGCTGGAAATGACTGACAGAGTCATTCATTAGGTTGGAACTACACTTTATTTACACAGTCAAATCTTTTGTATGGGGCTGGAAAATAGGTCTCAAACATTCTGTCATCATGACAGTAGAACTTGGACTCAAACACTGCTCTCAGTTACTCCATGAAACCCTGGAGAAGTCAGTGGAGTTGTACGGTTGTAACCAAGAGAAAAAGATGGCCCTGGATCCTTCAGGAAATCTGCCTCGTTAGTAAGCATTTACTTGGGTCCTCTCAGTCCTGTGACTTCTACAGAAAATGCACATTCTTCCACAGGCCTGCTGGAACACAAGTTATTCTGCCTATCCTAAATAGGAAATTCCCAGCAATAGGAAGAACAAGTTAGGCTTTACTCAGGAGTTGAACTTCAGGGAAACAAAACAGTTTTCAGGATCTCAGAAATAAAAGAAAGACAGACAGACACACAGAGAGACATCTTTGAGAGCACTACTCTAATGAAAAGAATTTCATCCAGAGACATTCAGTATATCGGCACAGATTTAGTTTGTCAACTTAGAGTATGTCTATACCGCAATGAAAGGCCTACCTTACAGCTGTGGCTGGCCCACGTCAGCTGACTCCAGATCATGGAGTTCCTGCTGCAGGGCTAAAAACTGCAGTGTAGATATTCAGGCTTGAGCTGGAGCCCAGGCTCTGAGACCCACCCTTCTCATGAAGTTTCAGAGCCCGAATGCCTACACTTCCATTTTTAAGCCAAGACCTGTGAGCGCGAGTCAATTGACCTGGGCTCTGAGACACAGCAGACCAGAAAACAATGGACAGACCTTTCTGAATCATTCAGGGAGCCCAGAGAACAAATATGCAGGACGAGATGAACAGTGTGTTTATAGTCAGCCAGCAACATAATGTGAATGGATGGTTTAGTTTGTGAAATGAATGTTTGCATTGTCTGTTTAAAAAAAATGCTATTCTATCCTCATGTTTTTAATAGTGGAAAATTATAACTGTGGAAGGAAGTGCTCCAGCAGCCAAAATTTACAAATTCTTATCATAACTTTGGCACAGTAAATGTTTCTAATGTCACAAAGGCCTAGTTTTCAGATGCTTTTTTCAGAAGAACTAATACACATTTGAGGTCTAGTATTGTGAAGAATACACATATGAAATGCCAACGGACGCACCACCGCCTATTTCATTTCTTTTATGGCTATCTTTGCCTTTTCTCGCTGTGCAGCATATCTAATGATAGTTAGGAGTTGGACCTATTTTCTGCCTCTCTTTGCCAGCGCAGATCAGTGCTTTTTTTCTCCCAAAAAAAGCCCACACTTTAGTATTAATTAAAAATTAAAATCAGTGACAAAAGTGCAGTCCTTATGAGCAACATCTGACAGCATACATGCAGGATTAAATACTTTGGACAAAGGAATAACTGTCAAGTGCCACCTTTCATGGGATTATTTTAACCAGATTAGAAATCCTTAACAGTGACCTTTTAACACGTAAAAGGCACCTTTTAACAATTGAAATGAAAAAACTAAAGCAAGAAGTAAAACTCTCAATGTTGTTGCATTATAAAGACAAATCAAATATTTTGGAATTCAACACTTTCTTCTCCCATTATCTTAAAACTATAAAAACAACATACATTTCAAAGAACGACAGAAAAATCAAACCTGATCTATATGTATATAGATACCTTTCAGTTTTCAAAACATCTCCTAGCACTTGTATTTGGAGTACTAGTGATTAGCTAAAATGAAGCCAAATGTTTTGTTTTGTTTTTTTAAAAACCTGACTTTGAAATATTGTTATGAGAACAGGGGCAAGCTATATAAACCCTACAGTTCTGTGGATTCTTTGTATTCATGATTATTGTCGCAAACTAAAAGGCTTATATTCCCTACTAAGCAAACATTTACAATTAAATCCATTCTGCACAACACATTTGCATTTTGAGATAGAATAGTCAGTTGTTCAGCTGCTGTGATTTAGATGGATAGGTTCATTATTGCTGCAGTTCGTTTTCAGCTACACTGTATAACAAAGGGGTGCCAATGTAGTCTGGCATAGCTTTAAAACTCTAAGTATTCTTCTGAGATGATGTAATTTAACTATTTCCCCCATCTCTCTCTTTAAATCAAGGTATCAGGACCTCACATGCTAAATTTAACAAAAAAGCAATGGAAACAGGTTGTCACAATTGTGCTCAGCAGGCTAGATTAATGCAAATCAACAGGAAGGTTATTACTGGGGAATCACTTCCCAAATATGAAAACTGTATTAGTTTCCTAGTTCTCACTCAAAGGAAGTTATTAATTATATTATTGGGGGCAAAAAACACCACACACTTATCATGTAAGCAAGGAGGCAACTTAAACTACATCAAGAGAGCGCAGAGAACAAGGAAACAATTTCAACAAAACAAGTTTAAAAAAAATTAAAACAACCTCCTAGGTTAAACAAACCCTTTGCAGTGAGATTTTGGTTTTCAGATTAAGAAACCAACCATTATCCCATTCCCTCAACTCCTGACAAGTAAGGAGCAAAGCCAACAAACCAAAATAAGTAAGCTCTCTGATTGAGATCCCTTTAAAAAAAACAACCCAACATTCCATAAATAGTACTGGTCTCAAACCTAAGAAAATTTCATCAATGACACTCTGGCCTGGTCTACACTAGAGAGTTTTGTCGACAAAACAATCCTAGTGTACACATCCCAATGACCCTTTAGTCGACAAAACTGCCTTGTTATTTTGACAAAATAAAACCACCTCAACAAGAGATGTAGAGCTTTTTGTGACAAACTTTTAATTACAAATCGTCAGTGAGACACTGCTGTATGTTTTTGTTGTGTTAACCGGCCTCTGGAAACATCCCACAATGCCAATCCTGAGCACCCTGGACATCCGTTTGCACTCTGCTGCTCTGCAGCCACCCACCCCCTTTGCAGTTGTGATATGTTTGAAATTTGTATTCCACTTCCTGCTTGGTCAAGCGTGGAGAACTTGCATCTCACCATCCCAGCTCCATGCAGCAAACACTCTCCCACTTGGAGCACACAGGAGCTGCAGACTTGATCAGCATTTGTGGGGGAGTCTGCTGTGCTGTCCTAGCTCTGCTCTAGATGAAGGAACTTCGGTACCTATGGCCAGATTTCTCATGCCATGGCAGAGAAGGGCTATGAGTAAGACATGCTGCATTGCCGAGCTAAAAATGAAGGTGCTGTGGCAGAGCTATCACAGAGCCAGAGAAGCAAACCGTCGCTCTGGAGCAGAGGCAATGAATTGCTGCTTCTACAAAGAGCTGGAATCCATCCTCAGCAGTGACCACACATCCACCCCCAACACGCCCGTAGACACCTCCACGGCCCCAGGGCCACCGTATACTGGACTGAACCCCAACTAAGAGGTCATTGATGAGGAAGTGGAGCTGAAGGATTACCTGGAGCTGGGGAACAGTGTGGTTGCTGAGGCCTGGAGCCAAGAGATGTTCTCGTCTCCAGAAGGCTACAGCCAGCCCCAGCCCTTCAGCTCAGGCACTCAGGATGCAGGAGAGGGAAGCTCTGGTAGGTGTTTGGAAGCTGATGATGGTTGTGTACTGGAGACAGGGAGGTCCTTAGCTTGGCTAACACATACAGGTGCTTGAAGGGATAGAAATACACAGGAATAGCTGTGTCTGAATGTGCTTTCCTGTTCCCTTGTGCATCTAGGCAGTACAGCTGAGAAGCATGTTAAGGCATGCTGAGATTTCACGGGTATCCTACGGTGTGACCTCTAGAAAACCTTTTTGGAGTTACTCTCTGATTCTCTGCCTCAGATCCCTGGGCAAAGCAGCTGTGTTTCTGTCCCTGTTGTAGGTCACTTTCCCACGCCAAATGGCAATCACTTGGGTGGGGACCAGAGCAGCGCACAGTCGTGCAGCATAGAGACCTGGCTTGAAGTTGCTCGCATGCAGATGCATCCTTGCAGACTCTAAAGAGCGAGATATCTGCTTCTATGGCCACTGCCTGTGGAGAATGGTGGCACGATTTGAAATTTGTTTTCCCAATGTACCTGCATTTATGCCCCAAGCAAACACCCACCCAGAACCTCGACCTACTTGTATGGTGTTGCGTCCCTTCCTCCCCACAACTCACCATTCGCTGGCTGATTAATGAGTTGGGAAGGAGGTGTGTTTCAGTGATTCATGTGTATTATAAGGGCACTCACAATAATGGTTTTGTTGTTTCTTGGTCTTACACAGATGCAACCTTCACAGCCAAGGCCCCTATGCTGGAGGACTGCCTACCATTGATAAGGAAGTGACTGGAAAAGCAATGAAATGTTCTAGCAACTCCTCCTGTCCTTTGAGGAGTCAAAAAGAGAGAAAAGGGCACGGAGACAATCAATGTCAGAATCTCAGAAGATGGACAAACAGAAACAGTAAGAAAACCAGGAGAGAATTGTAGCTGGCCATGAGCAAATGATCAAGGCCATGGAGGAGCAGACAAAGTTTCTAAAGACAATAGTGTCATTGCAGACATCGTTCATGCAAGCTCGCCCCACCCCGCCCCCTCCCCCACCCTCCATAGCCACAACAGAACTTCTTTCCCTGCACTCCACCAACTCCCCCTATACATTCCTAACAAACTCACAGACCATCTCACTACCCCCTTCATTCCACAACCCCCCCTACCCCTCCCGACAGCTCCGAGAATGACAGTTGGACTGGTATGCAGCTGTCATAGCTGACACTGCCCCCCACTACTTTCTCCCCTCTTGGATCTGTTTGAGTTGTGTGCTGTCTTGTGTTTAATAATAAAAACAAGCTCTCAAAACAAGCAGCACTCTTTATTTATGTATTGAACATGATATGTGCACCTACCACTGACAAGCACGTATAGCTGTATAGCGGTCACAGAATGTCACAGTGCAGTTTCAAACAAACACCTGAGGGGTTCTCATTATCAAAATGGGCCCTCAATGCCCCTCTTATGTATATGGCTCCCCATTGTGCCCTTCTAATATCCCTGGCATCTGGCTGCTCATATTCAGATGCAAGGCAATCTGTCTCTGTGGTCCACCCAGGGGCAAACTTCTCACCTTTAGCTTCACATAAATTATGGAGCACACAGCAGGCGGCTATAACCATAGGAATATTGTCCTCATTTAAAGTCCAGCCTGCCATAAAGACATCTCCAGCGCACCTTTAACCTGCCAAACGCACAACAGTCATTCGGCACCTGCTCAGTTTGTTATTGAAGCGTTCCTTGCTGCTGTCCAGGTGGCCTTTGTAAGGCTTTATGAGCCATGGCATTAGTGGATAGGCCAGGTCCCCTAGGATCACTATGGGCATCTCAACATCCCCTGTTGGAATCTTTTCATCTGGAAAAAAAGTTCCTGCTTGTACTTTCCGGTACAGGTCAGTGTTCCTGAAGATACAAACATCACGCACCTTCCCTAACCATCCCATGTTGTCAGTAAACACCCACAGTGATCCACAAGCACTTGGAGAATCATAGAGAAGTATCCCTTCCTTTTGATGTACTCTGTCGCAAGATGGTCCTGTGCCAAAATTGGGATGTGTGCACCATCTATTGCCCAGTCACAGTTAGGAAACCCATTGCTGAGAAGCCATCCACCATTTCATGCACGTTACCCAGAGTCACAATCCTTTGCAGCAGAATGTGATTAATGGCCCTGCACATATGCGATAACACAGCTCCTCCAATGGTGAACTTGCCAACTCCAAACTAATTAGCAACTGACCAGTAGCAGTCTGGAGTTGCCAGCTTCCACACGGCGATTGTCAAGCGCTTCTCCACTGAGAAGGCAGCTCTCGTTCCGCTGTCCTTGCGAGCAGGCAGGGGCCAGCTCCAAAGAGAATTCCATGAAGGTGGCTTTGTGCATTTGAAAGTTCTGTAGCCACTGCTCAACATCCAAAACCTGCAGAACGATGCGATCCCACCACTCAGTGCTTGTCTCAAACACCCAGAAGCGGCAGTTCACCATGTGCAGATACTCCATGAATGACAACAATAATGTGGTGCTGTTTGTCTGCATGTCACTCAGCAGGTCAGGCTTCTCAGATTCCTGTTCCGATTCGGAGCTCATGAGGTTCTGCACAACCAGTTGCAATGCATTCAGAATGCTGAAAGCAACAGTGGAGAGTAGTGCAGGATCCATCTTCCCAAACAGAGATGGCGGGTGCACATTAAATGGTGGGGAGCCGTTGGAAAAAAATGGCACAAGTTGCTGCCAGCAACACAATGAAGGATGACATGGAAACGCAACGCACCAAGGGACATTGCCAGCACCAATGCTGCTCTGCGCTCGTCTCCCCCATCCCAGAATTCCTAGTGGCAGAAGTTGTCAAGTTGCACTGTGGGATAGCTGTCCATGATGCACTGCTCTCACTGTTGATATTACAGCACCAAGTGCAGACATGTTTTTAATGACAAAATGAGTGCTGTGTGGACAGGAGTGAGCACTATAAATTATAGTGCTTTTTCATCACCGAAAAAAACTATCGTCAACAAAAAACTTTCTAGACAAGGCCTCTGAGAAGCCACATCATTACAGGAGCGTGGTTCACCAATATAAACATGGACCTCACTGAGATACAATGGCAAAGCACAACAGCAAAACCAAGAACTTACTAGGCACTACTCACTATCACAAACTCATGGAAGGTTTATCTACACAGGAACACTCAGGAAAAGTAATCCAAATTAACTAAAGGTGTGAATTTTAAATGGATTAGTTAAACTGCATTAAATCTAAGTGGAAGTTCTTATTCAAAATTCAAGTGTCCTTAATTCACTTCCAAAGTGAATTAAATTAAACCAAATTAAGGTCATTTTAAATCTCAGTGTGGACACACATTCATTCTTAAAGTGGTTTAACTAATCCACTTTAAGAATGAATTTGGATTCAATTTTCCTGAGCATTCCCATATAGACAAGCCTTAAGAACAGCATACTCACCCTCATGACTAGAAAAAACTCTAACCCAAAAACTGCTTCACTTTCTCCAGAGCAACACCGTTGCACCCTAATTAGCACCATTAGGCCCAGGCCTTGCCCCCAAGCTTTGAAATTAGGGGCCTGGTCTATGCACCAACTTGCACTGAAATAAGAAAAGGTGCAAGTGAAAACTGATCTAGTTTCTAGTATTTTAGTACAAGTATTTTTATTCTAAAATAAGAGTCCACACACAGACTAGCATGAAAATAAGTAAACCATTTTAGTTAAATCAGTGCAGATTTGAATGCATTCTTCTCAGATTACGAAGTAAATGCTTTCATCTCAGGATCACTCACTTCATTTGGTTTCACCAGAATTTGATTTTTACTTAAATCTGATTTTTTTAAAATATTGTATTGTTAACTCTGATCTGGAAAGTAATACTTGAATTTAGACGATGAATACGATTTATTTCTATTAGAATAGTGCTTACAGACCTCAACCAAGATCAGGATCCTACATATATGAATACAGAGAACAAAGCAGTCCTTGCCCTGAAGAGTTTACAGTCTAAAACTCAACAGACAAAGGAAGTAGTATTATCCGCATTACACAGATGGGGAAACTGTGGCATAGGGAGATTAAGGCATAGCCTACACACAGCATTTACATCGCTGTAACAACAAAACAGTCGTACCAGAACAGCCCCTAGAGTGAACAGTTTCATGCCTTATACCAGCATAGTCTAGTCTCCTAAAGTTCAGGGAATCAACTATACCAATATAAGCATCTTTATACTGGCATACTTGTGCTCACATAACCAACGTGGTACTGCTTTAACTAGTGTAGCCTATATTTAGACATGGTCTAAGTGGCTTCCCCGAGGTCACACAGGAAGTCTGTGACACAATCAGAAGCTGACCCTCCAGATTTCCTGAGTCCCAGTCCAGTGCTTTAATTACAACACGATCCACTAGATACAATTAAATGATAAACAGGGCCTAACTTTGTAGGCACTCTTATTAAGTTATCTGGTCAAATTTAGCTAGAAGATTACTTTGTAATGAACATTGTCAACTCAGCTGGTAAATGATTTGTTTGTGTTAAAATTTGTTATATACAAGTAATGCCATTTATTCATCTCAACAAGGGCCAAATTTTGTTGGCCGTTTTACTGAATAATCTGATGAATTCTGACATAGTTCCTTTTTGATTATGTGTGTGCTAGAACTATGATCTGAAAATAGTAAAACACATCTTAATAAAAGAAGCTGAACCTTAGGTTTTATTAAGCGTTTTTAAATTAAATATCTAGATGTAATATATCCAGGATTTGACTGATAAAAAAGGCAGTTTGGACATAATACTGTAATAGAAAACTATGTAGATGTGTTAAATCTTACAGTATAGGCTTAAGTTATTCTTTCATATTGCTAACTTTTTAGAAATGTAATTATGTTTGTCTTCAGACCTCTTCATGGGAATGATCCCAGTTAACGGAGAGACCAACAATACTATTAAACCTAAATTTGTTAAAAATATTGAATCATCCTCCATGAGATTTAAAAACTAATAAAATTTCAGTACTTTTTTCTTTGCTTTCTGGTTTTCTAGCCTTTACAGTTCACTTAAGTCATGTGTTCAGGCTTTCATTTACAATCATGAGGGCTCCAAACTTTCATTTAAAAAAATGTAAGCTGAAATTGTCATGTAATCACATGACAACTCCTAGAGCTAGGACTTAAAATGCCAGATATCACAAAACTCGTAGTGAAATCACAAAAGTTGGTAAAACTGTAATGATCACACCAAAAACACATTAATAAAAACAAACCAACAGCATCCTACACAATGGAGAGGAAGAAAGATCCCTTTGCGTTCACTTCAATAAGCTTTCAAATCACTTAAGACATGGCACACTTATAGTCTTGGTAAAAGAACTTAAGACTGCACTCCCTCCCATTCGACACACACAGAGCCCTATTGATTTCCCAGAGTATGCCCACACAGAGACCATTGCATGATCAGGGCTTTAGATGGATATTTCAAAATACTGCCAAACTCACCCAAAAATTAAAAACAAAATAATATAACTGAACATTCTCATTCTCCTCCCAAATTTATAACTTTCATGTGCTTCTGCTATAACCAGAGATGATCAAAGTGTTTGTTGAATGAACTGATGATTCTAACAATTTTTTGGACCAATTTCATTTTTCATTATCGGCTCGGTTTAACGGAGGGACAATCCGTGAATTCTATTATATTTTTCCAATTAAAAACATTCTAAAGATGAGTTCTTGTTATTCCCCCTCGCTCCCACCACTTAGTTGCAATATATATCTCCCACAAATACAGACTATATCACACCTAATATGGTGCTATTGTTTCTCCATTCTTTTTCTTCCTCTTTCCTTGTGTGTGGTTTGCTGGGTTTTGTTCCTTTTTAAGGCACACATTGCACCTGTAGTATGATGCATGCAATACCACTGGGGTGAGGGGAAGGGGAATCTATTTTTAAAATATACATTTTTCAAATTAATTTATTAAATCTTATTGAAAATTCTCTTAGCATGCATCACAAAAGAAAAACATGGCTTACAGATATAATTTTCCCAACAAGCTGCAGAGTCATTACTGGAAGATGATGCAAAAAAATGTATATCTGCATGAAAGGTTAGCATATTAAGTAGTAAGATTTGTTTCTTGAATTAAGCTATGTCCATCAATTGTCCTAGTCATCTTTAAAGAAATTTCCATAAAGAGAACGTTATGGATTAAACAAGTAATATCACATGACAGCTAAATTCTGCTATAGATGTATGGTTCTTTTTTCTATCTTCTCTTTATCCTGTTTTCAGACCACCCCCATTAAGTATTTTTTTTCTTGCTAAGACCTGACTTGATGAGCATACATTTCAAATAAATGAAAAAACACAAACGCCATTTATGTACTCCTTCTCCCCCCCAAAAATTTTTTTACAATGTGCATGTACCAAGGACTAATGAAAATGAAAATTAAATTATACAATTTAGGACTAGAAATATTGTGGGAAGGTACTGTGCAACCTACCCTACAAAGCATTACCAGCTCACCTAAAACCAGCTTGAAATACCCCAAATCCCTTATTGTTGAGTCCCTTAAAAAAAAGCAAGGTGGTCATTTTGTGATGTGATCTGATATTTATCAAGGATAAGACTGAAACCTAATTCAGTAAACAAAATGTGAAACTAAGTTTCCAGAGGTGTAGTGACAGGCCACTAATCTAATTCATTGCATGGTACCATAAGATATCTAGGTGCCAGCATCTGATCTCTTCTTCTCTGTATCATTTGATCAGAAAGTCTATACAGTATCATGCTTACACACGGGTTCCATGGCAAGCCATTTATAAATACCGTGAAAAGTATCTGACCTAGTATAACTCTTTTCTGGAGCAGTTGAAAAAAAAGCAAGTATATTTGGGGGAGGGAGGGGGAAGACATTTTAATTTCTCCTAAATTCAAAACGGAATCATTCACTTATTTTTTAAATAAATTTATTCCCAAGAAACTAAGAGTTTGGTCCAAAATAAAAGCTTTTCACAACAAAAATCTGTTTTTTTGCCATTGACAAAAAGACATTTGCCATTGAAAGAAGTTTTGTTGGAACACTTTCGACTAGCTCTACTCCTTTGGTCCTGTTCATGCCCTTCCTTCCACCAAGCAATCTTTACTCTCCCTTCAGTCAGCTTTCTTCACTGTTCAATGCTGATGTTACCTTTGTTGTACTGGCTAATCCTGTACATTTGACTCATTTGCCTTCCAAAACAGACGGTCCTTGGTGCTTTGCATTCACATCTTCTTACAATCTCTCCACAAATAATTCCATCAGTTGAGATTTACTCTTTAAAATAGTCCATCTGACTAGCCATTATCAGCTCACATTTTTCCAGATGTTTTGTGATCTCATCCTTTCTTAATGTCTCTAGACTCTTGCCTACCGCCAAAGCCAGATTTATTGGCCTACAATTTCCTGGTTCCTCCCTACGCCCAGGGCAGGATAAGACAGACAGAAATTGAGAGCATGAGCACCAAACTATTGCCCCTTGTGTTGAAAAAGTGATCAGCATGCAAAGCCAAAGACAGACATTATTTACCAAAGGTCTTTTTCCCCCCCAAACCTCAATAGCAACACATTTCCCTATAAGCTACAAACCTTCAGCTATATTTTTGTTGTTCTCTTTAAAACAATGGAAACAGCAACTCCTTTCCCTCTATTATGAATCCCCTCCCTCCATTTCTTGTTCCTTTCCTTTCCTCCTCTGAAATATCTTCACAGATGGCATCTGCAGAGGTCTTAAGATCTTTTGTATCAGGTGCCACTCCTTTGAAATACCATGAAAGCCAGTGGATCCTTGAACTAATCTGAACCTTGAAGACTCTCACTGCAAAGGTAGGTAGAAAAGCCCAGAGCTACACTGCAGGAAGAGACAAACCCCCCCAAAGTTGAAGGACCAAGTAGGGATCAAGGTCGTAATAGAAGAGAAAAGCAGTAAGAGTCACAGGGGAGCAGGAATAGGTTATATCCCTGGGATCACCAAACAAGCCAATTGGTGGAAACATGATCATGTGACCCTGGTTCAACTGATACTAACAGATGAACTGTTAAGAATATGGACTGGCTTTCAGGGTAACAATGCTGAAGTATTTTAGGCCATGTTACTCGGCTTCAGCCAAATGAAGCAGGCATCAGTGCAATTGTTTAACTATGCATATCCTGCAGTCACCTTGTGCCATGATTACAACAGACCTTCCAAGACAGTCAGGGTAGCACCAGGTCAATGCCTAGCATGGAGAACTCTAAAGAACTTTGGTTATTCAGCAGGGAGTAATGCTCCCTCCATGTTGGAGCAAAAATAAGTCCCCTGTGTGTTACTGGGAGACATACTGCTGCTGGAAGCACTGTTTTTCAGATGAGACAAGAAGCCATTTGTCATTAAAGATCTTCTGGCAGTATTTGTCTGTTGGTCAGCCAGATACCAAATTTGGGTAATTACATTCTAAATGCCTAAAATCCTCCTTCAGTTTCAGCTGGATAAGGTGTTCTACACTTGCTGGCTTAACTGCTGTGCAGTGTTTGTGTTCACTGTTCAAAAATACACCACATTTGAAACATATTGGTGAACAAAATCCCTGTGTATATTTGTAAGTGCTTCAGGAGTCCCATGATGATTCTTATCTCTGTGTTTAGCATTGACAAAATGCTCATCTCTGTATGCTACATATAAAAGAGACAGTCCCTTCCCCAAAGAGTTTACAACCTAAATGAGAGACACAGATGACAGGACACACTGGAAAAGGTGGATATAAGGATGCACGTTGATACTAGGAGGACCCACTGGTGTGGAAAGAGGAATGGAGATGGGGAAAGGAAATCAACAGGATTTTGAGGCTGGCATTTACTTTGGTCTAAAAGAAATTCCACACAAAAGGGAACCCATCCAAACCTCTGGGCACCATTGACATACATTTGGAAACACAGTAACATTGAGTTCCAACATCTAAAACCATTCAAAGCAGATGATATTCTCCTCGTACCCACGTATCATCTCTGGTCATGGAACTTGTACAGCTTAATTTCCCCCATTATGCCTTCCCACAAAACAAAATCTCAATGTCTTGCACTTCTACCAATGTAGCATCATGTATTCTATGTGCATACATATACAAATCCCTAAGCATGACAAGCCTAAAATTTCTCTGCTCCAAGTTTTCTACATATGCATTAAGCAATTCTGCAAAGTGAGATCAGGTTTTCTAACAATTGTTTTCATGTGCACAGCTGATGAGCAAGCACTTGTTCCATCCTGATTAGGGTTGCAAAGCTGTGCACTGCCAGCTGACAAAAAAAAATGAATTCATTCATGAATTCTTATACATCTGACTGGCTGAGGTTAGAAGTGTCATGGAGATACCCCTCCACAAAAAAAAACATTTGCACTACTGGAAGTGGTACTTCCTTTAAGTGACTGACTCATGGGGTTGCCAGGAATTATCAGACATGCCCAGAAAGAGATTCTCATTTTTGACTTTCAAACAAACAAACAAAAAAGACAAGCTAAAGAAAGGAAGCCACCTCAGAAAGTCATGCTATTTCTACCAGGCCAAAACCACCTGCTCTAGATAACACACACAGCCACACAGACACCCCCCACCCCCGAAACGCAGCTACCACTGGGGTGAAATGTAGCAACTGTTTAACTGCACACAGCCATGCTGTTCAACTGTTCAGGATAGGAACTGAAAAAAGATACCTTATCCAACTAAAACTGTGGAGGGAGTTTAAGGTAGGTAGAACGTAATTATCCAAATTGGCATTTGGCCAGTCGCTGGGGTTAACACTCCTTACGTTTGTGAAAAAAATCATGGGACCTTTAAAGATGGCAAACAGTCAGGGTCTGTTTTACTTGTTACCAAAAAGACAAAAATGTATATGTTTACTATATCTGTAATCTTGCCTTTGTAGTCCCTCCCTACAGTAATTACTGTTTATGTCTTCTTTCACAAGATCACAGTACCAGACATTAGTTTCGGAAACATTCTGTGGCTGGAGCATTTAGCCTTGCAGAACGAGCAAATTAATCTGGTGTTTTTCAAGTGAAGATCTGTAACAAGCATTGTAGATGTGAAGTCACTTAAAAAAACCAAACAAAAAACTCCACACTCATGGACCAGCCTCTCTCTCAAGTTTCAAGACTGATCTCAACATTGCTGCCAATAAACCCAGAAAACAGTCAAACTAACCCATGTGGCCTCCTGGCAAACAGGGAAGGGGATATTGCATTGCTTTCTGAAATCTCTCATCTGCAGGTTAGTGAAGCAACATTAACAGTTGTGTTTCACCACTGAAGTGGAAGGAAATAGATGCCACAGTATGCATCAGGAGAGGACAGAGAAGAAAGCAAAACACCAAGATGAATATGCAAA
This sequence comes from Mesoclemmys tuberculata, assembly GCA_007922155.1. Lineage (NCBI taxonomy): Eukaryota > Metazoa > Chordata > Testudines > Chelidae > Mesoclemmys > Mesoclemmys tuberculata. The sequence continues at coordinate 17,649,311 of ML675611.1, read as the reverse complement.
CTCCGAGTACCAAATTTGAAACTCAAATACACAGTGTGCACTACTATTTACCCCACCAAAAAAAAAAATGTTACAACACGTGCTCAGTTGGTGATTTTATGACATTAGTGACAGATTATAATCTCTGATGCCTGGTGGGCAATAGAGTGTCTCCAAAGGAATCTAAAAATCGATAGGGAATCTTGAACTAAGGCATCCCTAAGGTATATTGCAAAGTATGGAGAACCAGAACTTGATTTGTGTTCGGCTTATCTATTTTACCATAGGAAGCACAGAAATTTTAATTTAATCATCATTGTCAACTTCAAGTCTAGTCAGACTTTTTTTTTTTTTTTTAAGGAGGTAAAAATAATTTTGGATACTACATCTGCCCTTGAATCTCTCCTGAACAATGTTTGTGGTTTAACAAACATGCTTTCTTATTTTAAAAACTGTTTCCCCCTCTCCCCCCTGTGAGAAAGAACCACACAGAGGAAAACTGACTACAATAAAACTGTACAAAGTGCTGCTAACCGTGTGCACACACAAAAAATACATTTACCTCCAATCCCTTTCAGTTATAGTCATGTTAGCTATTAGCTGTAACTAAGTAAAAACAAACATCCAGGCAGAATAGAGATTTAAATCTGCACTACCCCTTTAATTGCAAGAATGTATAGCATCTTAATCTGGAAAGTGAAATGTAAGCAATTTTTCCTTCCCTTGTTTTACCCAACCAAAACGTGTCTCAAACATTTACTGCACAAGGTAGTTTAGATTTCTTCAGAATTATCTAGTGACATGAGTTAAGATGATATACATTTCTCTAAGGTCTAGCAAGGGGACATTTATGTGCATAAATATTGTCTGAAACAAATCAGAATGGAAAACTGAATAAAAAGTTATAGTGCTTTCAAATGGCCCTGTCAAATTCTCCTGACAAGCTATCAGACAATAGCAGAAACTATATCTCAGACTATTTAAAAATAATTTTTATTTTAACATGGATTTTATCAATTTTATTCTTGCAGAAAAAGTCCTCAACCTTTAACAAGGTTATAAGGAATGCCCATCTTCCCCCAAAAATTATTCTGTACCATTGCACCTTCAAGGTTACATTATATTGTTGTTGCAAACTGTCCAAAAAAAAAAAAAAACCTGAGTTTGCAGAAGTAGAGCTTCCACATTACTGGAGCATACAAACTCTGTTGTTGTCTACAACAAATGATTAGATTAGGGAAAGCACCTAATGTTGTTCTCTCCTTTCCAGGAAGCAGTAGTACAGTACAAAGAAATGGATAAGTCAAATACCTGATAGCGTAACAACGCCATTCCTAAGGAAAAACATTTCACTTACTCTTAGCAAGACATTAAGGGAGTAAAGGGAATGTCTGGTAATGCAACAGGATAGAGGGACATGCAATTACCGCGTCAGTTATATTTCAGCTTTCTGCCACACTTCTCATACAGATGGACTTGCACCGACTTTTATTTTACCAGTATTAAAAAAGATGTACATGGAGTGTAAAATTAGTGCTACCGCTCATGTCTTGGGACTTCCGTATGAGTGGTAGAGCTTTAAAAAAAAAAAAAAAACCCCAGAGTGCATTCACTAGCAAATCTACTGTGGGATCACAGCACAGCTAGTAATCATTGTATCCTTTACCGTCCAAATGAAGATTCACTTTGACACAATTATATTTTCTGGTGACACATGCACACAGACAGAACAGCTACAGATATGTTATCTGCATTTAAAATGACACTGTAGAGACCAAATAAATTGTCCCACCTTTGCTAAAGTCCAACTCTGAACTCTCTACTTTAAGTAGCCTCTTTTTTTCTATTAGCATAATTTTCAAACCAAATGGTGAAGATACAGAGTTTACTGAGAAAGATATATTGTGTACATTTCACAGAGTACTTCATAGCTCATGGAAAGTCATGAGTCTTCCTTCTGTATACTTATCATTAGGAAGGATCAGGTTTAAACAGAAAAATAAGAAAGGGCTATTTAAAGGTATGTTATCAAAGGTGGGACCAAGCTAATCTGTTGACTGACCCAAACGGGTAGCATTCCTTTAAATGGGAAGGAAAAGGCACTTACCTCGTTTGTGAAGCCATCCTTCCTTCACTATTGCTACTTCATTCATAATGGCAGGAATGTCTCTTGAAAAAAGAGTTTATGCCAAAAGATCACCCCGCTGTTATTTCTGGATTCCAGCAGAAGGGGCCACCGAAAGGGCTTTTCTTCCTCTCTCTTTCAGCTACTTCTAAAAATAAGTTAAACAAAAATCATTTTGTAGCATTTCATGTGTGGACTAATGACTACAACAGAGAGTAGCTTATATTGCTGTTTTGATTAAAGCATAAATGAGGAATTTGTTCTTCAGAAATATTTTTATTTGGGGGAGAAATGGGAATGACAAAGTGTATGTTTGAGGAAGTTCTATCTAGTTACTGAACAGATACAGCATGGTGGTGACAGCAATTTCAGTACAAACCCTATACATTGAGAGAGACTGCAAAACTTAAGCAAGGTCTCTTCCATCTCCACACCAATGAAAACTACTCCCCAACAGTCATTTTTCTGAGCTTTTATCCAATCTAGTTTTAATATCCCCAGCACTGAGGCTTCCACCAATTCCACTGGGAGACTTCTACAGTCTAATGCATTTCAATGTCAGGAAGATTTTCCTAATATTCCACTCAAGTTTTCCTATTAATTTCATCCCATTACTCCCAGGCCTATCCCTTTGACCTCTCTAAGGAATTCAACTTGCCTCTTAAATGAGCATGCAGTATCTTGGGTAAGATCATTTAACTTTCTCTCTGCATAAATCAGCCCCTACAGTCCCTTGATCTTATTGCTTGAGGCCTCTGCTCATGCAGCCTCAAACTATATTCCTTGGTCTCCCTTGCTATTGTGTTTCTCTGTTCTTTCTCCACTATCACCAGTAGGTCTGTTTTCCAGGTTTCTCTCCTCCATGGAAAATCATTTCTTCACAAAAAGTACTAGCTTGTATTATCTTCCAGTTTCTGCTCACGTTGCCAATTTCTCTAGGTTTCTTTTTATAATTTCTGAGTCCTCAGAAGTATCTGCAAGTTTAGTTCAATATCAAAGGGGAATAATACAATTTAATTTAACCCAAATTCCAGATAATGGTGAAGATATTAAACCTAAACCACCCCTATTAGACACCTCCTTCTGCCACTCAACTCAAATGCACTGGCATTATCACTGCCTCACTTCTGTTCTGGAAAGACCACATTTTTATGCCTATTCAGTCCATGACATCTTTACTTGGATTGGCAACAAACATACCAGTCATGATGACAGTGGTCAATTAGGAACTGAACTACTGTCAACTAATTTTATGTTATCCACTGAGGGGATCACACATAGTAACAATCTCTGGTCATTAGGAATCTGGGCTAGGTTTGAACCTCTGATAGAGATGGGAGGCTCCATATTTCATTTTCAGTGCTCAGAGCTAGAGAGCGCTTTTGTCTAATGAAGTTAAATCTGAGTTATCTCAATCGCTGTATACACAAAATGTTCAACTTTGAGTGGGATGACTTCTGTGAGAAAGGAAGTCAGGTCCCTATTTTTATTTCTATGAACTTTCACCTGTTATCACACTTTTCTTTACAAGTTACACCCTGTATTTCTCAAATAAATAAATAAAATTGCTGTTTTTCCAAGTTAGCAATTTGCCATTACTCACTTCTTGTAATTATCAGCTCTAAGAAACAAGCCTGAGGTTTGCCATGGGGAGAAAAAATACAAAAATCTGATACTGCAACAGAAATATGTAGGAATTTCTTAACTTCACAGACAAGTATAGGAAAACTATGTGTTACAAAATGGAGATAACTTCTGGGTGAAATTTATCTTAGGACAATCATCTTTTGACATGTAGTTAAGGTAAGACTGGACATACATGATAGGCTGTTATTCCCACATACTTACTGACAGCTACGCCTAGGCATCAATGAAAGAACAAACCTCATTTAAAGCCTATTCTCCAATACTGAGCAATCTGTACAGTGTTGAATAAAAATCCTACAATTATCACAGCCGAAGTCTGAAAATAGAATTACTGTGTGAAAATTAACACACATTACTTATTGGTAGAACATTATGCTACCACAAATTAGGGTACTGTACATCAGACCCCCACGTGCTGAATTTAAAACAACGGAAATAAGCAGTCGATCCCTTGTCAATAGTCACTTGGTGAAAGTTAAAGCAAAATAACTAATTAGTAGGAAGGATAATCCCCCCCAATTAGAAGAAATCAAAAACAATGACAAAAGAGTTCTAAAACCTCAGGCTAGATTACTAAACATCCACCTGGATTCATAGATTTACATATTTGTATACCACCATCTCATTTATTATGGGCTTGACGATCAGCTCACAATTCACCCAGGATAAGTAGCAGCATCTTATTCCACTATCCCTGAAACAGCCTCAAAATGCTGGTGTAACTATACTTCCAGGCACATCTTTGCCCCCTCCCAGGCCCGATCTACACTTACCTCGGGATTCGGAGGCAGTTGATGGGAGATACGCAAGTGATGTAAATCACTTGCGTATCTCCCGTCGACTTCACTGCGTCTGCTCCGCGCACCGTCCACGCTGCACCGCGCCGCGCCGAAGGGAACAACGTTCCCATCGACGCAGCGCTATGCCACTTATCGGGGTGGTAATCCTACATTGCTGGATTGACTGAGCGGGTCTACGCAGACCACTCAGTCAATCCAGAGACATGGATCTGATGGCGGCGAATTTGCCACCATCAGTGGAGACCCGAGCCCGGTCTACACTTACCTTGGCGATTCGGCGGCAGTCGACAGGAGAGAGGCAAGTGACGTAAATCACTTGTGTATCTCCTCAGCGCGGCGTCCATACTGCGCTGCATCGAAGGGTACAGCGCTCCCTTCGACGCAGTAGCACCTGCGTCACTTCCTGGATCGACTGAGCGCATCTATACAGACCACTCAGTCCATCCAGAGCAATCAATGTGACAGCGGCAAATTTGCTACCGTCAGTGTAGGCCCAGCCCCAGCCCCAGCCTCTTTGGGGAGAGGGTGAGGTAACACTGGCTTTGCTCTCTGCTGGAGCCAGGGGAGGGGAGTGCTGATCTCCCGTCCCCTTGGCTGCAGCAAGGGGCCTGATCCAGTCTTGTAGCCCCACAGCAACGTGCTTTGTCCTTTGGCAGTGGCTCCCTTCTGCAGCCAGCGGGAAGGAAGTGATAGGCTACTCTGAAAGACCCCGCTGGCCATTTCTGGGCCATGATTTGGGAACCACTCGGTTAGTTAGAGCAAACTCATTTCAAATATCTTTAATTCACATCAAGGTACAGTGGGATGTCTTACCACTGTCCCAAGAGCACACAGTGCAGTCAGTCATAAAGCTCTATCTAGCATAACATCACTATATCTGGAGCAGTTTTAATTGCACATCCAAATTATATCTAGTGCAATTCAGAGAAAGAGGTGGTTTTTGAAAGGCACAATGGCAGCAAAAAGATCTCTTCACACAGGAAGAGACTTGTATGTTGGAGCCCCACAAATCTCACTATCATTTCTGTACAGAAGAACCACTAATTCCATTGCGTTCATGGACTTCTACACCCATGGCAGGCATGCGGAGGTAGAATCTGAGCCATAGCCATCAAATCCTGATAACTAATTTTCAAGAAAGCCAAAAAAAAAAAAAAAAGGGAACAACCAGCTCTATATCTAAACTTAATTTTAAAAATCCTGATTCGGGCCATGCGTGGTTACTGAGGTTCTCCATTAGTCTAGAAGACATTCCACTTAAGCCACCATGTCAAAACAGGTATTTTTGTCATTATACATGCAGCTTATGACAAGGCTTGGAAAGGCTTTTCCAGATATTGCAAGCTACAATAAAATCGCAAGTTGAGAGCAAAAGAAAACTATAGAACACATCCCCTTTTCTGTGACTCCATAAACTTAATCTAGACATCCAAACTGCAGTTTGCAATGCTTACTGCTCTCATGTCTTTAATGATCTAAGAACCAACAGACAGGGTGATATTTCTGTTCAAGGTGCAGGCTGGAGGGAAAGGGGGCTATATACAAGTTTAGCTCTCCTAGCTCTGGTTCTGGTTGTAGTGTGGACAAAATGTAAGCAGGGCAACTTAGGGTTATAGCAGAAGGGGACAGCTTCTCCTGAACCCTACACTTTTATTATGCCCCTCAAGAGAGAAACAAGCCAATTTATGGTTTATAAAATTATATGTACAAGTTTTAAATTATATAAGCATATACTCTTGGGAGACTGTACAGTGGAATCAGAGGGAACATATTCGTAAACAAAGTTTTGCTCCATACTTTGAAAGGATAAAGCAAGTCAGAAATCCATTTAATTATCAACAAAAGTACTTTTAGCTAATTTTGTTAGCTTCCAAGTGAAAACTGAAACTATAGGTACTAAATAATAAGTTGGGACAATTTCCATATTTGCTTTACAACTGATCACTTCTTTTAATATACTGACTACATACTTTCAAGAACTTTGTGTATGATATTTGCAAAACAATGAAAGCACACCTATTCAAAAAGTGAAAGGTAATGGCAAAGTCTTCAAATCCCTAAATACTACTATGTTCATGGTAAATATTCTGGCTGTCATTAGGAAATTAATAACTATATAAAGTAATCTAGTAGCCCCACAACACATTTTTCACTTGTAAACAAATAAAATAGTAATACTTAATCCAGCAACTCTTCTTAAAAACTGCATTTTAACATGTATACTCCTGCCACGATGTAAAGGCAAGCAAAACCAAATTAGGCATTTGCTTCTTCTAATATTGGGGAGGGGAAATAAACACCGTTAACACTTCACCTAACCAAAACACGTTAACAAGACTGCGACCACACCAGTACCAATGGCACCAGATCACAACTTCCAAGGCATCTCCACACTGGCTATGAAAACAAGTCCAAAATACACAGGTCAGACGAAGGAAACAGGCGCGCGCACACTCGGTGTGTTTTCAATGAAGCTGAAGGTGCCAGAAGTGTGCAAGGAACAATGTCAGTCAGTACAGAAGTTGGGGGGGAGAGGAGGGGACCCCGCTTGATTACACTGGTTACATTTCTACCCTAAATCGGGTCATAGCTCTGGGGGGAGGCTGAGGAACCTGTTCGGAGCAGCCTTAAAACCAGTGCCGTGCACACAGGCACACGCACGGAACCGGCGCCGACACCCCCCAGCCCCTAGCAGGGCAGGCGGGGGGCGAAGGCGGGTGTCCAGGAAGGAGACCCCCGGCGCTGCAGCTACAAACCCTTCCCGTCACGCATCCCCAGAGCGGCCGGCGGCTTCCTGTCAGCAAAGGCCCGGCCCGGCCCGGCCCGGCCCGAGAAAGGGAGTAAGTTGGACCGGGGGGCGGCCCCGAGCCACCTCAGCTCTGCCCGGCGGGCGCGCGCTGCCCGTCCGCCGAGGCCGGCTCCGCGCGCGGGAGAGGCCGGGGCCAGCCCCGC
>ML675611.1:17533697-17641408 GCA_007922155.1 Mesoclemmys tuberculata | reverse complement strand
CCCCGGGAGCAGAGGGGGCGGCCGGGCCCCGAGCTGCTGCAGCTGCCGGCCCCCGGCCGCCGCGCGTTGGGCTGGGCTCCCGCCGCCGCCGCTCCCGGCTCCGCCAGCCTGCGCCCGCCTGCCCGGCCCGGCCCTGCCCGTCTCCTCGGCTCGCTCACACGCGCTGGGGGAGCCGCTGGCGGATGCCTGCGGGGTCCTACCGCCCGCGGAACCGGCCCTGCCCTCTGCGGAGCCGGCCCGGGCGGGGAGGGGGGCGGTTCTGCAGCTCCAGAGGCGCCTGTCCCCGAGCCCGCCCCCGATGTCCCAGTTGTATGGGGGCAGTCCCAATCGAAGGGTCCTCTATAGGCACCTTCCCCCCCCCCGATTTTTCACACTTGCTCTCTGCTCACCACACTCTCTCTTCGCCATTGGACACTGAAGGTGTTTTGTTCTGCAGGCTGCCAAAGGAATGGGGAACTCCGCTGGCTTCCCATACCTGCCCAGTTCCTTATCATGGTAACTCAGCTGGGTGTTTACTAAAAAGGAGATCGGTTCAGCAGCACACCTACACGGATGGGACCAGAGTCCAGCCTTATTAGCGCCTCTCGCAGCTCTACCCCTCTTGCCCCCAGGAACTGCAAAGCAAACACAACAGAGGAGGGAACCTGACCAGACTTAGACTGTAAGCATCTGGAGACTTTTTGTATTGTCTTTGTACAGTGCCTAGCACAATGGGGGCCCTAGCCCAGCAAAGGCATTACCACTATACAAATAACAACAACAGTAAAAGGGGTGTTGCCAACTCCCCCAGTATTTTTGTGTTTTCAGTAAAGCCTCGGCTCTTGAATCCATTTGGTAAAGTGAACATCTCAGATTTCCTTTTTTTAAAAGCAAGTTTTATGATGCTGGAGAAAAGCTTAAAAATGTGATACAAGTGTATCCTGAAAACACAAAAAAACAAGTAGACTGAAAAAAACATACACAGTTAAGAATTTGTTTAAAAACTGGATGAATTTAAAGCCGATCTCATGATTCTGGGTGGGGCATGTCTCTTGATTTTTTTATGCTTGGGATTGGTGACACAGCCACCCACATATAGACAACAACCATTAGAGGTATGGGCAGCTGTGAGTTACAATCAGGGAGAGAGACTACACATAAGAGACGTGAAAGGTATCGTGACTAAGGAAAGGAATAAATAAAAACATTTAAAATAGCCTAAATGAAACAGAGTAACAGCAGTAATCCCCAAATGGTGTAGGGAGGATTATCATAGTCTCATTTTCCTCCTGCATACACTTCACCAAAGAGCAGTCATTCATTAAGGTGATTGCTTGTTTCACCTTACAACACAGGGTTTTTTTCATATTTAGGTTACAGTCAAGCAAATATATACACACACACACACACACAAGGAATCCATTGAAATCAAGGGAGCTCCATGCATGCACAGTGGAAGTTTGTAGATCAGTAGATCAGATTGAAGTTTTGGAGGCTCAGCTACTTCCAAGAACTATTTACTCCACGGAAGTGTATTGCCGAAAAATAGCTTTTCCCATTGCGTTAAAATTAATCTTTTAGCTGTAAAAGTACATTACTGAGTTGCTAAAATGAAATGAGTGAGGAGATATTGCCAAGTAGGCTGATTCAAATTCTCCCTTGATTCATGGTAAAATGTTTACTTTGCACTTATCTGAGGATCTCAAAGCACTTTACAAAATTGGGCAGTATGGTATGGCTCAAATTGATCAAAGCAGAGGTACAGGTAGAGATTAAGCCCTGATGCTGCAAATACTTACATAAGAACTGTCTGTTAGACCAATTGTCCACCTAGCTCAGTATCCTGTCTCCAACAGTAGCCAGTACCAGAACTTCAGGAAGAGTGGACAAAACAGAGCAGTCAGAGTAATCGTCCCCTGAATTCCCCTCCCAGTTTGTAATCAGAGGTTTAGGGTCACCCTCAGCATAGAGTTGTGGTATCCCTGACCATCTTGGCTAATACCCATTGATGGACCTTTTCTCCATGAAGTTACCTAGTTTTTTTTAACCCACTTACATTTTGGCCATCACAATATCCCATGGCAATAAGTTCCATTGTGCGTTGTATGAAAACGTACTTCCTCTTGTGTGTATTAAACTTGCTGACTCTTAGTTTCATTGGGTGACTTCTGGTTTTTGTATTGCAGGAAAGGGTAAATAACACTTCTCTATTCACTTTTCCCACACCATTCATGATTTTATAGATTTCTAAAATACCCCCTCCCCCATAGTCATCTCTTTTCTAAGATGAACACCTCTAATCTTTTTAGTCTCTCCTCAAATGCAAGCCGTTCCATACCCTTCATCATCTTTGTTACCTTTCTCTGAACCTTTTCCAGTTCCATTGTATCCTTTTAGCTATGGAGCAACAAGAACTGGATACAATATTCAACATATGGGTGCACCATGGATTTATACAGTGACATTATGATATTTTCTGTCTTATTTTCTATCCCTTTCCTAATAGTTCCTAATATTCTGTTAGCATTTTTGCCTGCTGCTGCACATTGAGCTGAAATTTTCAGAGAATTATCCACAATGACTCCAAGATCTTATTCTTGAGCAGTAACAGCAAATTTAGCACCCAGCCTTATATATGTGTAGTTGGAGTTATTTTTTCCAACATGTGTTAATTTGCCCTTATCAGTGTTGAATTTCATCTGCCATTTTGTTGCCCAAGAGAGACAAGGTGGGTGAGGTAATATTTTTTTATTGGACTAACTTCTGCTGGTGAGAGAGACATACTTTCGAGCCACCCAGAACTCTTCTTCAGGTCTGGGAAAAGAACTCCCAGGATATGTCTATACTGACGGTCGCAAAGTCGCCACCATCAGATTGACCTATCTGGATCGATTGAGTGGTCAGTGAAGACCCTCTCAATCAATCCAGACATCGACGCTGGTAAACCACCCCCTCAAGTGGTGCAGTGAAGATGCCACACAGAAGGGAAGCACAGCAGTCAACGGGAGGGGAGGTACGCAAGCTACTCTGCGTAGCTTGCCTGACTCCCGTCAACTGCTGCCAAATCACCAGGTAAGTGTAGACCAGGGCCCAGTGTCACAGCAAAATACAAGGTGGAATAGATTGTTTAGCCATAAGTAGTTAGCACATATTTTAAGGGACCATTCAAGGTAGCTGGGCCTGTTAACATGCCTGCAGTCATAGGACAAAAAGAGAGGGTTAATTGATTATAGGTTGTTGTAATAAGTCATAAATCTGTGTCTCTGTTCAGTCCATTATTTTTGGTGTCTATCAGAGTAATGAATTTAAGCCCCCAGGTATGTCTTTTGAAAATGTTGTGCAGGTTTGTTTTGAGGATGAGGACCACAAGGTTAGAAATAGAGTGATCAGAATGTTTATTTCTCCTTTTCCACCAAAACTACCAGCTACAATCAAAATATCCATTTAACTCTGTCCACCTGATGCAAAAGCATTACTGATTGCACATGACTGATTTCTAATACATGCTTGAGTATTTTAGCATAAACTTTAAAATCTACTACATCAGATAGTAAGCCAGCTGGTTTTGTAAGAAACTGTGGTATATGCTGTACCACCTCATCTAGGGGCAGATCCAGCACCCACTGAAGTCACTGGAAACTTTTCCATTGACATCAATGTGCACTGGATGGACACTGACATAGTTGCATTCTCCAGGATGTAAATGCACTGAAAGGGAGGAAGCAATGGTAAATCGTGCTGTTTCACTTCTTAGCCGGGGTTTATGAGCGCACTTATGCGTGCCACTAAATATCAAGCATGTATTTAGCTGCAAATTAAAATGAGTTTGAATACCAGAAATATCTCCAAAATTTACCTTGGTGGATTAAAAGGAAGTTAAAAGTCAAAGTGTGGCGCCTTTAGTATATTAAATAATTTTCATACAGGTCTAACAGCTGAACCTAGAGGAAAGTTAGTCTAATGGATTAATTTCTTTTCTAGGGCTTCAATCCTGTAATCAGACCAGCTCACAAGGGCCCCTGTATCAATGCAGTGCGCTCAGTGACTGCAATGGACCTCTGTAGGCACAGGGGTCTGGCTAACAGATCTGATTGCAGGATATGATCCTAGGTGTCTTGCCCTTTTTGCCAAATCTTGTTCTGATTGGTAAGATTCCCAATCACTTTGGAGAACAAGTTTGGTAGGGTTGAGGCAGCAGGTTGAGAAATAAGATCACACAAGCAAACATAAATATCAGCCCTGAAGAGGAAAAGAAACCTCATTTTGTTTGGTAAAAAGGAAGTATTTTTAAAAAAACAACAGAACATTTAGATTTACTAGTTGCCTATTTACAATGATATTTGAGATGGATTCAAATTGCAAGAGTTCTCATCTGAACTTCCCCAAAGTTTTGGAGGTATTTAGATCTGAGGCTTAGATTCAGATGTATGAAATCTGAAAGTATTGTAGATAAAATACCTAAGTGCAGTGGGAAGTGGCTGCTTTGCAATAACAGTTGGGACATGTATTAAGGAGTGAAGAAAAACATGGCATTTTTTTTTCTCTGAGAACAATGAAATCACTGGGGAATTGTTACAAATGCATATGTCGCAGGTTTTATAATGCAATTATCACCAATGACATTACAGTCTATAAACCCTATTTTTCAGGGAAGTCCCTAGATTTCCCTAAACACTTCCTCAAATTTCACATCTGTTTACTCTGGTTTATGAATTACTAGGAGACAAGGTGCACAAACTGTTCCCCTGGTATTATATTACCAAAAAAAAATACTGACTATATAAGTTAATGGCAAAGAATGGATGGATGACGAGAATATAAATCAATTGAGTAGTATGAGACTGGCCCTTCTGTCCCAATCCATTGGTAAAAAACTACAGAGATAACATACAATTAAATGACAACTTTTAAACAGTTTACTTTAAAACATTTTAATAACGTAGCTTCAGAAAGAATTTTTATATTCAATAACAGGAAAGAAAAATCAGAGAACAAGCTGAAGCATCAGAATTAAATTAACCCCTCACTTAACAGGTGCTAATCCACCAGTGTTATATGCCAGTGGTGAATTTGTTCCTCAGTCTTTAAAAGATATATAACACTGAACTAAAGAAATGAGATGAAGGGTGAAATCTTCACCCCATTAAAGTCAATGGGAGTTTTACCTTTGATTTCAGTGGAGCGAGGACTTCAGCCTAGGTAGTTGCACCTTTTAAATAAAGATTAATTTGGATTAGCATAAAAATCAAACTTGATAGAAAAACAAAACCAAAGGAACACAACTGCAAGGTGCAAAACCTAGAAACCAACAACTGTGGTTCTAAATTGTAAAAGTTCAGTGTTTGAAGGATGGAAAAAAATAGATATTTGTGGAATAGCTCTACAATAGTTGACTAATTGGGAAAATTTTTTTATTCTTATATAGTCACATGGATCATTAAAACTACTGAATGTGAGAAATTCACATTGTAAAAAATTAAATGTATTATTAATTATTATTTGATTTCCACTTCTATAGTAACTTAGATCCAAGGATATGAAAGTGCTGTTTAAACTAATATTTTAAAAAGATGATAGATCTGGACTACATGTTTATTAAAGCCTTTGCTGGAAGTACTTCCCAATGGCTTTGAAGCACTCTACATGGCATTATAGGAGACCCATGTTTGGTTTCTAGTCCCTGTTTCCTGCTCCCCAAGATGACAGAGCCTGAGACGATTGAGGAGGCAGTATGCTTTCATCAGCTGGAGAAGGGAGAGGAAGGCATATTTCCTAGGAACTCAGTAGCAGCTTCTCTGTCTGTTAGGGCTGGGTTCTAAGCAACCTGGGGCTACTCAGTATCTGGGCTGGAGAGTTAAAGATCAAATGGGCCAGACCAGGTCAAAACTGCAAAATCAGAGTCCATTACCAAACTGAAATCATGAAGCAAGAAGTGGGGTTGAGCCAGGGTCTTGCACAAGGGTCAGCAGCCACCCTATGCCAAGATCAGGGTCAGGAGCCTGGCTGAGATCAACAGCCATGACTCTGGGATCCAGGCAAATCACAGTGAAGAGCAGCAAGTGGGGGTCTGAGACAGAAGCATACCAGAGGTCTACATTGCTTAGAAAAGCCCCAGCTATGCCTTCCTGGTTTATATGGAGATTGCCAGCCAATCAGGTAATCACAAAAAGCTGTCATTCAGCCCCCTTCGGATGGAACTTGTTGCGTGGCTTCGCCTCTCAGTACTTTCTGGTGGCAGTTTTCCCCATGTTCCTGGTGGTGATGAGGAAGTGATGCCTGCCTCAATTCTAGGTCTCTGGGTTCTTATATAACCCCTCGTGTCCTTCCTTCCCCTGCCCCCCGCCACTTCATGCTTCTCCTTTCTAGGGTGCAACTAGGCCAGGCTTGTCTGGAGGAGTTTTGTGAAACTCTTTCACCAGGTTGGAGGCATGGACAGGGAAGGCAGATTCCCACACTCTCTCTGTGGTCCATATCCTTCCCAGTCTACAAGGTAGTACAGGCATCCTCAGGTGCATTTGGAATCGAGGATGTAATGCATCTTGTGTTCTTCATGGTTCTGGTCTTCAACTGGTGGAGGTGGAGGAGTGGTTCAGCCAGGGAAGGGGTTCTCAGCATAGGCTTTTAGGAGGTATACATGGAATCCAAGGTGTATCGTGAGGGATCGGGTAAGCTCTAATTTGAAAGCAACTGCGTTGACTTGCTGGCATATCCAGAAATGTCCCAGAACAGGTGGTCCAGTTTGTGGAAGAGTCTACTGGATGGAAGATCATAGAGTCATAGAAGATTAGGGTGGAAGGGACCTCAGGAGGTCATCTAGTCCAACCTCCTGCTCAAAGCAGGACCAACCCCAACAAAATCATCCCAGCCAGGGGTTTGTCAAGCCAGGCTAGGTAACCCATTCCAGTGCTTCACCACCCTCCTAGTGAAAAAGTTTTTTCCTAATATCCAATCTAGACCTTCCCGACAGCATCTTGAAACCATTACTCCTTGTTCTGTCATCTGCCACCGTTGAGAACATCTTAGCTCCATTCTCTTTGGAACCGCCCCCCCTTCCAGATCGTTGAAGACTGCTATCAAATCCCCCCTCATTCTTCTTTTCTGTAGACTAAATAGGCCCAGTTCCCTCAGCCTCTCCTCAGAAGTCACGTGCCCCAGCCTCCTAATCATTTTCATTGCCCTCTGCTGGAGTCTCTTCAATTTGTCCATATTCTTTCTGCAGCAGGGCCCAAAACACAATACTCCAGATGTGGCCTCATCAGTGCTGAATAGAGGGGAATAATCACTTTCCTCGATCTGCTGGCAGTGCTCCTACTAATGCAGCCCAATATGCCATTAGCCATTTTGCAACAAGGGCATAATGTTGACACATATTCAGCTTCTTGTCCGCTATAACTTCCAGGTACTTTTCTGCAGAGCTGCTGCATAGCTAGTCAGTCTCCAGTCTGTAGCAGTACATGGGATTCTTCCATCCTAAGTGCAGGACTCTGCACTTGCCTTTGTTGAACCTCATCAGATTTCATGTGGCCCAATTGTCCAATTTGTCTCGGTAACTCTGTATCCTAGCCCTACCCTCCAGCATATCTATCACTATCCCCAGCTTAGTGTCATCTGCAAACTTGCTGTGCGTACAATCCACGTCATCCTCCAGATCATTAATGAAGATGTTGAACAAAACTGGCCCCAGCACTGACCCCTGGGGCACTCCGCTTGATACTGGCTGCCAGCTAGACATTGAGCCATTGATCACTACCCTTTGAGCACAGTGATATAGACAGTTTCTATCTACGTTCTAGTCTTTTCATCCAACCCATACTTCTTTAACTTGCTGGCAAGAATTCTTTGTGAGACAGTATGAAAAGCTTTGCTAAAGTCAATGTATTTCACGTCCACCATTTTCTCTACATCCACAGAATCAGTTATCTCATCTTCAAAGATGCTTTGAAGTGAGCCAGAATTTCTGGCCACTGAGGACAGGGCCCCCTGGCACGGCTGATCATGATATTACTTGTAAGCTCTCTTTACATTCTCTAGGTGATCCTTAAGTTCCTCCTGTGTATGATGAGTTTGTTGGCCCCAGTCAGCGGCAGCTGGATTTGGCTATGCTGTTGATAGTGCTGGTGGAATAGGGAGTGCAACCCATAATTTGCAAAGAAGAAGCTCTCTCTTATCTAGGCATGGTCCACATTGTAGGAAAATAAGGTAAGTGGTAAGAGGTTGGCCAGTTATCTTGGTGATAGTGAAGAAGCTGAGGTACTGTTCCACAGCCTGATTCACCTTCTCAGTCCATCCATCTGTTTGAGGGTGGTAAGCGGTGGAGGTAGAGACATCCAAGTCCAATAGTTGCAAGATTTCATGCCAGAAGGATGAGGTGAATTGGGGGCCTCGGTCTGAGACAATGTGGTCCGGGAGCATGTGAAGACAAATAATACATCTTATCAGCAGTTGGCTGGTAACCTTAGCAGAGGATAGGCAGCTGCAGGGGATGGTGTGGGCCATTTTCATCAGACAGTCCACAACTATCAAGATGACAGTGTGACCATCAGAATCGGGGAGTTCCACAATGAAATCTAATATAATTGATGTCCAAGGCTTTGGGGGTGTTTCTAGGAGTATCAAAGTACTAAGGGGCTTGATTTGAGGTATTTTGGTGTGAGCACAAAACTCACATAAATCTACACAGTCTTAAACTTTGGCCCTCATGTGGGGCCATTAGAAAAAGCAGGAGGCTGTGGGGAAGTTTTATGATGACTGAAATGTCATGCCAGTGGGTTGTCAGACAAAGACTTAGTACCTTGAGGTGGAGGCCTTAGAAGGGCACGCATGCGCCTACAGAAATACATTACTTCTTCATTTTTGGAGCAGTATATCCACATCCCCTGAGTGCTCAGGAAGTGGTTCCTGAGCAAGGGGGTCCTCTTTTGAGGTGGCCTGAATAAGGGAGATCAGATCTCGGCAAATTGCCACATTGAGGAAATTCCTGGGTTTGAGGAAGTACGGTGGCTCTTGCTAATACTCTCCTTTTTGTGATAAGGCGTTGGCCTTCCCATTTCTTGACTCAGGCTGGTAGGTTATGGTGAACTCAAACCAAAAGAAAAAGAGGGCCAACCTTAGCTGCCTTTGGTTTAACACTCAGGCCTTGCAGAGATCCTTGAGGTTCTTATTGTCTGTGAAGACCTGTGTAGGGTGCCGAGCCCCCTCAAGGTAGGGGCGCCTCTCCTTGAATGCAGTTTTAATTGTGAGGAGCTTCTCATCTCGTATTTTGTAATTTCTTTCCACTGGGGTGAGCTTGCAGAAGTAAAATGCACTGGGGTGGAAAACTTGTTGAGGTCTGAACCTCTGTGAGAGCACTGCACAAGAGCCATGTTAGCTACATCAGCCTCCACTAGGGATGAGCAGGTTGGGTCAGAATGCACCAAGATGGGACTATTGTGAAAGCAGAGTTGAGCCGTGTGGAGGTATGCTGGGCTTTGGGAAACAAAGTGAACCAGATGGCCTTATGCAGGAGCGAAATCAGGGGAGCAATTTTTCCTGAGAAGTTAGCGATAAGCCACTGATAAAAATGGGCAAAGCCCATAAAGTGTTATAATTCATGGGGTTCCAGGGAGCTTCCCAGTCACAGATTGCTGCTGTCCTTTGAATTTCTGTAGAGAGACGGAGCCTAAAAATTCCAATTTAGCTTACAACCTGTGCTTCCGCAGCCTTTCTAGAACAGATCAGACATGACAATGGTTTTGTTCTTGGTTCTCTGAAAATACCAGGATATTGTTGAGATAAATGATGACATGTTGATCTGATATGTCCCTGAACACATGATTCATAAAATGTGGGAAAGTTGAGGGGGCATTGTTAAGCCATAGGTATTCAAAGTGCCCATATTGGATATGAAAGGTGGTTTTCCACTCCTCTCTGGCTCTTATATGCACAAAGTTGTAAGTTCCTTCAAGGTCAAGCTTTACAAAGATCCTTCCTGCCCATACACCTGCAATCTAGCAATTCTGGAATAAGAAGCAGAATTTACTAGTTGTGAATTGTGACTTGATTTAGGACTCAGTAGTCCAACCAAAGGTGCAGCAATCCATCTTTCTTCCATACAGAAAGGATTGGTGCCCCAAGAGTCAAGGTAGATCTGCAGATGAAGCCTTTCTTGAGGTTTTCTTAGATATAGGTGTGCAGCACTTCCAGTTCTGATTCAAACATGGTGTATGTTTGTCCGTTAGGGACCTTTACTCTGAGCTATCATAGTCCCGGTGAAGGGGCAGGATGTCTGCTCTTTTTTTTTCCTCAGAAACATCAGTGTTCTCCTGGTATTTCTTGAGAAAACATGGTTCTGGGCTCAAGGCACTTTCTTTCAGGCTGGCCCTCACTGCCCTGGATATCTCCTGGGGTGGTATCTTTGCTTCCTGGAGAACCAAGATTGGCTCATAAGAGTGTTGCAGACCACTTTTGGGCAATAATTGGAAGAAAAGTTGACATTCTTTCTCCTCCAGTAGATAAGTGGATAGGAAATGGACCTGCTCCTTCCATCATCTGTCAAGGAATTAGCTGAAGGGGACAGCCTGGGGGTGGTCTGTGGAATCTTTTAGAGCTGGGTCGTAGGCAGCCTGTGGGCACAGGGTGAGCTGCTCTGTATCTAAGCGGAAGAGCTGAAGATCAGTCTGGTACCACTGCAAAGTCAGAGTTTGATACCAAATTGAGAGCATAAGGCAAGAATTGGAGTCAGGCCAGGCCAGTATCTTTCACTGGGGGCAGCAATAGTCCTAAGCCAAAGAGAGTAAACCAAGATCAGAGTAAGGAGCAGGGCTGAGGTCGAGAGTCTGGATGTAGAGAAATTGCAGCAAGGAGAGGCAAGCAGGGTCAGGGGTAGAAACATACGAGAAGTCTGCGTTGCTCAGACAACTCCTGAGAAATGGTTTCCTGGTTTATATGCAGAGTGCCAGACAGTTGGGGAATCAGAGGGTATGTCTACACAGCCAAGAAAAACCCGTGGCTGGCCTGTGCCAGCCGACTCCAGCTCACAGAACTCAGGCTGCGGGGCTGTTTCATTGCTGTGTAGACTTCCGGGCTTGAGCTGGAGCCTGTGTTTAGGATCCTGCAGGATCTGAGGTTCCCAGAGCCAGGAAGTCTATGCAGCAATAAAATAACCCTGCAGTCTGAGCCCTGCGAGTTCAAGTTGGCTGGCATGGGCCAGCCGCAGGTTTTTCTTTGCCATGCAGACATACCCAGAGAGGCCTGTTGCTTATGCCCCTTCGGACAGGACTTACTCTCAGTTCTTCTCAGGATTAGACCTGCCTCGGTCACTGGTGGCAATGAGGCAGCTGCCCCCTATCAAACCCTATCAAATCAGTTTCCAAGTTCTAAGCCTAAAGGTTCTTACAGCGGCTGATTAATGAGTGGTGTTGACAAGCTCCACAGAAAGTACCTTTTATTCCTCCTCATCTGGAAGGATGGTGGCTGTGACACAGGCCTATAAACATGCTACAGGGAATACAGTAACTGAACTGGTTAGATATTGAACATGCTAAAGTAGCAAACACATCAGTTCTGTTCCTTAGACCCACCAAAATTATTAATCAGCATCAGAGTAGCAGCAGAAGTCCTGTCAGTATAAGGGCCCTGCCAGTAGGCACTATACAAATACACAGGAAGTTTTTGCTCTGAACACACAGGAATCTTTCTTCTTAAGAGATTACAGTCTGTTTTGAAAAGCTCCTTTTCTTCCCTTTGTAATTACAATGTCTGCTGTGTCCTCATTTTTGGAGACTTGTTTGAGAATGCTAAAATTGCAATGATATTTCGGTAGGTAGATCTGAAACTTGTTAATGACATAAAAAAAGGAAAATACCTATGATGCTTTTGCATTAATATTACGTACACACACAAAAAATCTGGATATAGAAATATTAAGGTTCTTGTGATAGACTTAATTCACTCACACTGCTACTTGCTTTTAACCTGTAAATATACAGGCAAATTAACATAACTGTGCGAGTAGAGATTCTAGTTGTACATTTCCATTTAGTTCCTGCTGCTAGGCCTTGGTATTGAACAAAAGGTCTATTGGGTATGTTGGTTCCCAGAATAATGGTCCCCCAGACTGAAGATTTCTAATGGAGTCTTCTGGAATTTCTTCTAGGGTAAGAATTTTATTTTCTGAATCTGATAGTTCAGAGCTTAGGTGCTGTGGTGGGAGGTGCTTTATATATGCAGATAGATTGTTTTCCTAGGTTTTTTGTCCCTAAATATGTCACATTAACAGTGCATTAACAGTTCTTTTTGTCATTTGTGTATTAGCATTAGGAGAGAAGAGATTGCATTCAATTTCCTTAGTGCTTCCCCTCTGCACACTTTACTCACTATATCAGACCTCAGTGAAAAAACAATCCCAATAGTTATCTCTGCCTGCTGTGTGCTCCATAATGTCTGTGAGACAAAGGGGGAGAAGTTCCCTTTGGGTTGGGTTGTGGAGGCAGATAGACTGGCCACAAGTTTTGAGCAGCTAGATGCCACTGCAACGGTGAGAGCCAATCGCGGAGTGCTCTGCCTCAGGGAAGCATTGAAAAACCAACAAGATACAACAGTAATGTGCATTGCTTATCTGAGCTGTGCTTTCACTTTGCATCCTCTACCCATCCCCCACTGATCCAGTTCCCCCCATTCTCCCTCAGCCACTGTTCCAGTTTCCCCCACTTTACCTCCCTTTATTCCCTTGTTATCAATAAATAAACAGCAAAGGAGTCTGTCTTGCCACTGAGCTTCCTGAAGTTCAACCAGATGCCTCAACATGTCTGACTGATCATGCATTATATGCAGCATCTCATCTTGTGTTGAACGCTCATACTTCTGTGATGCCTTTCCGTTGTTCATGTCCATGTCCAGCCTGTCAGATAATTAAATCCTCCACGCTCTTAGCTCTGTGTCAGTAGCTGCAGAAGTGTTCATTATGTCATTAAACGTGTCATCCCATGGGTTTTTTTTCCACCTTTTTATCTGCGACAGGCACTCTGCAGGAGTATGAAGCGGTGTTGAAGGCCATGTTATCCACTGCAAGGGAAGCAAAGCACAAGATAACCATTGTTAACTCATTCCATGTATGAAAAGCAATGTTACAATTTATAAATAACTCCCTTTAGCCTTCCCAAGGGAAGACTAGGGCTGGGTCCACACTGACGGCGGCAAATTCGCCGCCGTTGGATCGATTGCTCTGGATCGACTGAGCGGTCTGTGTAGACCCGCTCAGTCGATCCAGCAAGCGATGCAGGAAAACCACCCTGGTAAGTGGCGTAGTGCTGCGTCGAAGGGAGCGCTGTTCCCTTCGATGCAGCACAGTGTGGACGGCGCACAGAGGAGATGCTGCAAAGTCAACGGGAGATACGCAAGTGATTTATGTCACTTGCGTATCTCCCGTCGACTGCCGCCGAATCACAAAGGTAAGTGTGGACCGGGCCTAGAACTGCATACCATTGCATAACATTTGCAGGGCTAGGAGTGCCGTTCCAGCCATGGTAAGTAAGGGGCTAGTGCATCTATGTTAGGGAAATCCCCAGTGTGCATGCTGCACAAATCCATGCTCCCTAGAGCAACATGGATGTCAGGTTCCCAATTGATCAGGCTTTTAACAGATGATAGAAAGTGTGAGGGGTGGTTACAAGTTAACCATCTGTACTGAGTGGGTGTGGCCTCCCTCCGAGACTGACAGGGAGAAATAGACCAGGCCTGTGGGGGCGGAGCCAGAGATTGCCTGTCCACCCACCCGGAAGCGAGAGGGCGGGACAGGAAGTAGAAAAGAGAAACCCAGGAGCTCAGTCAGGGCCCAGCTCCCAGAGGGAAAGGACATATCTCTCCACCCTCCAGAGCTGCCTGTGGCCTGGTACCCAGGTGAGCAGGCCGGTACCCGGTTAAGCGGACCCGGCCTGGGTCCAGGCCCCGGTGACTGAACAGCAGTTGGCCTGGTATCCCGAGGTACTGCCGGAGCTGAACACCCCATCAGAGCCAGTGACCCAGAGGGGCCAACATCTAGAGGAGCTGCCAGACATGGACGAGGAAGAGTTGGCCATACTGGGACCAGACCTGGAGGAGTTGCCCTTGGAGTCGCCAGAGGATGACTACAAGGCACAGGCCCTGACCAGGCCAAACCTGGAGGAACTGCCCCCGGCCAACCTCTCCAACAAGCTGCCGGTCCTGCCAGCCCCCAACGAGATCGAGGGGTTCTACAACTTGCCCCTGGCTGATTACCCCGACGAGCTGCCAGACCCACTGTCTCCCTGGATGAGTCTCCCAACAAGGACGAGTAGACAGCAGCACAGCAGATACCCGAGGGAAAGGGGGCAGGAAGTAGCCCAGGGGAGGGGTTACCCGGTTTGGAGACTGGAGGACCAGACAGTGAGTCAGCATGTTGCGGTTGGAACCCTGCTGACTCCGTGGCATACCCCTCCGCCACAGATAGGGACAGTGAAGTCGGGTGGGCCTGCATCCCCCTTCCCAATCCGCTTGAGTGGCTTTAAACTGTGTACTGCCCCATCAGGGGTTGCTAGACGATTTGCCGCCCTGCCGGGGGTCTTGAGACTGTGTGCCGCCCCGACGGGGACCTTGATATTGTGTGCTGCCCATTGGGGCTCAGGGTGTTGCCTTAGGGCTGCCCCACCTGAGCCCAAAGACTGTTCCCCTAACCTGGACTAGGCCAACCCCTGCTGAAGCAGGGTAGGGAGTGAGTGTGGTCTCCCTCTGAGACTGATAGGGAGGGATGGTCCACACCTCTACACCATCTCTGAAGGGAAAAAAATGGGAACCCATTTGCAGATCCTCAAGGCCCATTGCAACAACGTCCTGTTTAGGAACTTGTGGTGTGCTGAACCAAGAAACCATCCCCAGCTGTGCAACAGCACACTCTTCAGAAACTTTCTTGGATGGGTACTGTAACTGTGCACCATGTTCTCTAGGTAACCATGAGTCATATCAGTCTGCTGTGCGTCACATAGATGGAAAGGGAGGATTTGCTGCAAGCATCTGGCTACAGGCCTGGCTCTTATGCTGCTATGCTGTGTTCTGTGATGATGCCTGCACAGTTAATAACAGAGTGTCAGAGGAAAGTGTCCTATCGTGGTGGAAGAAATAAGGCTGCCCTCCCAAAGAATCTTCTGCAAAGTATTGTAGAGTACCTACATGAAAGCTTCTTGGAGATATGCATGGAGGATTCTTGGCGTGTCCCTGTGCACATAAATAATCTTTTCCGGGGTGAACCCAATGCTTAAGCACACTAAGTATGAGGAAGTGCAGCCCCACCGCCACACACACCACTTTTTCCCACTGGTACAAGATTCTGGACTGGAGATATAACCAAAGACATGCAATTTGCAGTACATACTCACCAGATGTGCCTTCTCTGGCATCCCGGTTAATCACAGTTTCCTGCGTCTGGGTGGGCTGCTCCTGTGATGCAAACAGCTCCTGGCTTTCAGGGAGAAAGGATACCCCACTTGCCTGCCTCCTGTTCTTATCATCAGCCTCCTTGTCCACAGACACATCCTCATTCATTCTGGCCTTGGATTCCCTTGAGTATCAACATTACGTAGTGGCACAGTGGTGGGGTCTCCGCCGAGAATCATATGCAGCTCCTCATAAAAGTGGCATGTTTTGGGTGAGGCGCCAGCATGACTGCTAACTTCCCTAGTTTTCTGATAAGCCTACCTTAGCTTTTTCATCTTAATGCAGCACTGCTGCGCGTCCCTGTTGTGCCCCTTCTCCAACATGCCATGAGATGTCTTCTCGTAGATATCCAAATTTCTTTTGCTTGCTTGGAGTTGAGCCAGCACAGACTCTTTGCCCCACAGACCGATGAGATCCAAGACCTCAGGTCGACTCCAGGCTGGAACACGTTTGAGCTGTGCAGTCGCCATGATCAGTTGTGCTGGCAAGCTCTCTCCACACTGACCAAAAAGAAAATGGGAATTCAAAATTTCCTGGGGCTTGAGGGGAGGAGCTATTTCCTCTTTATGTGGCCACAGTGCAGCAGACTGCCAATGTGCAGAGTGGTCACAACAGAGCATTATGGGATACCTCCCAGAAGCCAATGACGTTGATTTACGTTGTGCCATGCCTACACTGGCGCTCATTCAACCCACAGAATTCGACTTTTGCGCTACACCACGTGTTGAAGTGGTTTTATTAAGTCAATTTTACCACGATTTAGGTTGGCAGAACTGACATGCCAGTGGGGAGACCTACTTTATGTGGTCAACATAAGCCGCATTACGTTGACCTACACTGTCAGTGTAGACCAGGCCTTAGTATATCATATGTTTTCTTAGACCTTGATCCTGCAAACACATTGTTGTTATTTGTATACCATAGTATACAGGTGCCCCAGTCATGGACCAAGACTCCTTCGTTCTACTTGCTGTCCAAACATGGAACAAAAAGATGGCCTTTCCCAAAGCTTATGCATATGCTTTACTTTCCATGTATAGATTATTTGAAGGGGACATCAACTGAACTACTCAGGAGTATAAAGTAAAGTCCATGTAAGTCATGTAAGAATGGGGGCCTTATGTTCAAGCTGTTTGGGGCAAGAACTGTCTCTTAATATGTCTTTGTGCAGCACCTAGCACTGATTGGAGCCCCTGGGTATTATTGTAATATAAATATTAAATACTGAAAATAGTAACAAGGGCAACATTAATAGAGAGAAACCTGGGGACCAGTCCTTACTGCAATCAGGCACTTAATTTGTGTTATGATGGAGGACTCTGCTTTATGTTTCAATGAGATACTTATTGCAAGACAGGCCCACTGTATTTTTTTTGCTGCCTTCAATCAGCCTCCTGTATATTGTTCCAGCAGCAGTCGCATAGTCAGTCAGGACATGCAGGAAAGCTGTACAAAGTGATGTCACAGAATAGCCAGAGCATCTTTAGGCTCTGATAAAATCTTACCAGATGCCCACTGAGCATGATCACAGTTCTTCTTCAGTCCAATATATGTTTTTAATTTCCTTTTCACCCTCCCCTCCTAAATTAGCGAAGAGCCTACTCCTTGGTAAAGACTATATGCAATATTTTTTGTGGGGGGAAGGGGTGGCTGTTCTTTTGTTAAGTATTTTTGAGTTATCCTTCAGCCAAAAAAAAAAGAAAAGAAACTCTGAAGCCAAACCCTAAGCCCAGGGCTTCATCCTGTAGGCCACACTGTCTCCTAAGCAAACGAGGAAGTCTCTACATTGGACACCTAATTAATGCACCCATTCATATGATCTTATTACCCAGAATCACCTCTCTGTTCCCATAAACCTTTGACTTGTACATCTTTCTTGTCCCTATTTAGGTAATCAGCTCCACATAGGTGGACTCTTACACCTCTGCACTGAAATCACTGGAGCTCCACATAGCAGCAGGGGCCTATCCATGTGGAGTCCTTTATTATACATTTGCACAGTGCCCACGATAATAGAACCTAAACATGACTTGGACTTCTGGATGCTACTCTCATTCAATTAGTGATTAAAAAGCTTGCCTTGTGGTTAAGCTAAAGACTTTAACTCAAGAGATCTGGGTTCAGTTCCCTGCTCTGCTATTGACTCCCTGTATGACCTTGGACAAGTCACTTAACATCTCCATGTCTTAAGTCATCTGTAGAATGGGGCTAATAGTATGTTGTTTTCTCTCTCTTGGCTATTTAGATTGTAAGCTCTTTGATGGCAGAGATTGCTTTTTAACTACACATTAGGACAGCACAGTAGGCACTATTGTAATACAACTGATAAATTAATAATAATCCCCAATAACTCTCAAACAGCTGAAGGGATTGTCTTCAAAAACTCACTTTTGGATTAAGACTAAGCCTGGAAAGATTCAGCCCCAAAGCGACATTTCCATAAAAACATGGGGTTCCAATGCCAGTCACTGTATAACCTGAACTACTGCAGTTGCTTCAATAAAGTGAAAAAAATCTGTAAAGTAAAATAAAAAGAATCATGATATTTTAAATTTAATACAATACAGATGTTTTAAAACCT
The DNA here is from genome assembly GCA_007922155.1 of Mesoclemmys tuberculata. Taxonomy (NCBI): domain Eukaryota; kingdom Metazoa; phylum Chordata; order Testudines; family Chelidae; genus Mesoclemmys; species Mesoclemmys tuberculata. The sequence continues at coordinate 17,623,425 of ML675611.1, read as the reverse complement.
TGGATAAAATATCACCAGCCACCCGGCTTTCATTTTTTATGATATTATAGTTTGCAAATAATGTTACCTATTTATGTATGTTGTCTATGCTTTTTTGTGATATGTCTTTCACTAGACAGTTTCTTACTTAGAGCATTATTCTTTTTACACCAGAGAAAACTGTTAGGCAATGATTTTTCACTGGCAGATTTTGTTAATAATATTCACAGAAAACCTGCACCTTCAAGAAATTTCACACTTCAGAACATATTTTTTCTTGTTAGAATGTTTCCCTACTGCTAGACATTGAAGCAAATATTTATCACTCTAGGTATGCTGTACGACTTACACAAATCACCATTATTAATCTAAATCACCTCAATTAAAATTGTCACAATTAAGATAATTAATATTATTTTGATAAATAAGCCCTTGTTCCTTTTATTCTGGCATTCGTTAATTAGCTGCCTAATGTTGTAGCTGGCTGGGAGGGATACATTCCTGTTCTGTGGCCATTGTGTGTTTGTGTGCATTCCATCTTACCAGTGATTGGCTGTGTCTTAAAAATCACAGTATTTTTGGACTATATAATATAAAGTTTTGCATCTGTCTATTTAATTGCTGGGGTATGGTGTGCACTGCCCCATATAGAAGTGGGTAAATATTATCTACTCTTTGATTTGAGACAAAATTCCAGTATTATTTCATTCCCATATTTTTTCCTCTCCCTCCCGTCTCCCGTTTGATAGAACACCGCTATCAACTCCAGCACTCTGTAATAGTGAGTAGACTGCGACACAGTTGCAGGGGTTCCCTACAGCAGAGCCCTGCCAGTGCCATTGATCAAGACACAGGCACTAGCTAAGTAATGCAAGGTTGCTCTAATTCCCTGACTCATCTTCTCCTCCCCCTTCCCTCTAGAAATAGTAAACTGTGGTTCTTGAAATCAAACTGCAGTCTTCTGACTGCAGCGAGACTAAGTAACTTTCTTTGCTGAGTCACCCAATTGACACCCACACATCAAATTTCTGTTCGTAGCTTGTGATCATATAAAACGCTTATTATAATCCTATAAAATGGGAAGCTCTAGCTAAACTTTATTTTAAATTTTATATTCAGTGTGAGATTCTACATGGGGCCCAGGCTCCTCAAATCACCATTCACTCTATGTCTACCAAATAATATTTCATTGTAGGAACCGCTGAATTCGTTTGTTCTTGGGGACCTTTTTTTTTTTTTTCATTCACAAGTCATTTTAGGGCTAATCAGCATTCTGGTCTTGTACCTGCAACTGCTGAGAAAGTCCGAACTTTAAAAGCCATAATTCCCTGACAATTTTTGCTTCTCAATAACTCACAGATGTTTTTTTGGACCTAGTAAGTGATGTGGAAGAAAACTGAAAATTAAATTATTTTCAGGTACAAATTAAATCTGTTTTTTAAGAAGCTAAGACTTCTCTCTGTTCTGCATTATGAAATGCATCTTGTAACCCACTGCGTCTTTTTTATAAACATTGTTTTTAGGAGTGTGGGCTATTTTTGCAGTAGCTGATCAAAATGTATATTCCAGTACAACTGTACCAACATGAAGTTCCAGTGTTAATGTTGTTTAAGGGGCACCACCAATTCTTTCCCTCACTTGGTAGGGTTGTTATAACTGGACCACGAACATTTTGTTCTGGTCTGAAACTTGACAAAATTTATTTCATGTTTGCATGTAAAGATAGATACATGTAAGGTGATTCCTGCATCTATAGTTTATTGGACAAGTTATTAAACTGGTTTCAATCCTTCAGGATGAAAGTTGCTGCATCAGTGTAATTATAAGAATGACCTTTCATTAGAAAAAATGATACTTCTTGTTAACAGTACAAATAGTGGATGAGAATAGATGGTTCAGGTACTCTTTCAAACTGGCTAATCTATAACTGTCTGGTTACAATTCAAAGTGAATTACCAAAATATGACAATTTAAATAAAGATGCATAAGGAGAAAAATCAATCAAATCAGGCAAGGCGGTCTCTTCTAACCCTATGATTCTAATACTTGATCAGATGAAAAGGCATGTGATCAGTCTAAAATATGAATGAGCTTCTGCTGCAGCAAATCTCTTAAATTACCTTCTTCACTGCCATGTGAATCAGAGCTCATCAGCCAGCCGTCCAATGGAAAAATAATTTTTCCATCTACTTTATTTTTATTTTTAGTCTGGACAGTTCAGGATATATAAGCCATATTCAGATCAGTGCCCAGATAATCTGGCCTCTTGCTGAAGAAAATGGGAGAGTGACACTGGCAGGCTAGGTGCAAACTCATGTCAAGTCCCGTAGGCCTCAGTGAATGCTGACAAATACATAGCTAGGAACCATCTTGCTCACCTGTGTGTTAGCATTGTTAAAATAGCGATTTCCCCCCCCCCCTCCATGGGTCTTGAAAGGTTGGCCCAGCCCCCCTTTTCAGGCTAGGGGTTGTGGCTGCCCCATCCAAGCCGGTGCCGGGCTGCTGAGCTGCAGCGAGAGAGGCAGGCAGCATGTGGCGGGTAAGTCCGGGCGGTGGGGGGCGCTGGGCAGCAGAGCCCAGCCTGTATTTGCACCCCCCTATGCCTTATGCCTTCCCCCTGCAAGTACAGACCCCCCCTTCCTGGGGCAGCTGGAGGGCAGCACCAGGACCCCTCCTGCCCTGGGCGAGGTGGGGGGGGCAAATGTAGGCTTGGCCCCCCTTGTGATAATCTAGTCTAACCTCCTGGATAACACAGGCCATAGGAGTTCCCTGAATTAATTCCTGTTTGAACTGCAGCATATCTTTGTAGAATATTCAATCTTGATTTAAAAATTGCCAGTGATGTAGAATTCACCACAATCCTAGGTAATTTTTTTCAATGGTTAATTACCCTCAGAGTTAAACATTTGCACCTTATTTCAAGTCTGAATTTGTCTAGCTTCAGTTTCCAGCCATTGGATCTTGTTATATCTTTTTTTGCTAGATTGAAGAGCCCTCTTATCAAATTAATATTCCCCAAGCAGGGTCCTCATAGACTGTGATCGTCACCTTTTAACTTTCTCTCTGATGAGCGAAATAGATGGAGCTTCTTGAGTCTTTCATTATAAGGCAGGTTTTCCAATCCTTTAATCATTAATGTGGCTCTTCACTGAACCCTCTCCAATGTAACAGCATCTCTTATCCTATAAGTATGGCCTGCATTCTTTGCTGCTCTATGTATCACATTTGGACACATTGATATGCATTTTGTTTGCTTGTTTACAGCTTACAGAATAATCTGGATCAGAGTGATCTGTGATGTGTCCTCTTCATTATTTACCATTCTCCCATCAATTTTGTGTTATCTGCAAACTTTATCAGTAACAGTTTTATGTTTTCTTCTAGGTCATTGATAAAAATGTTAAATAGCATAGTCCCAAGAACCAATCCTGATAGGACCCCCTAGAAGTACACCCACTTGATGATGATTTCCCCTTTACAATTACATTTTGAGATTTAAATCCATTTAAAGTGCGCCATGTTGATTTTGTATTGTTTGGGTTTCTTAATCAAAATGTCGTACAGTACAAAGTTAAATGTCTTATAAAAGTCTAAGTAAGTTACATCAGCACTTATCAAGCAAGCTTGTAATCTCATCAGAAATATCAAGTTTATTTAACCAGATCTTTTTTCCCATAAACCCCTGTTTATTGGCATTAATTGTATTACCCTCCTCAAATTCTTTATTAATCAAGTCCTATCTGAGCTGTTCCATTATTTTGCTCAGGACTGATGTCAGGCTGACAGGTCCATAACTACCTGGGTCATCCCATTTACTCTTTGTAAAAATAGGCACACTGATTTTCTTCCCATCCTGTGGAATTTCCTCAGTGTTCTAAGATTTTTTGAAAATCAGTATTAACAATCCATTGAGCTTCTTGCACAGTTCTTTTAAAACTCCTGGATGCAAGTTATCCAGACCTGCTGATTTAAAAACGTCTAACTTTAGTAGCTGCTTTTTAACATCCTCCTGAGTTCCTGCTGGAATAGAAAGTATTTCATCATCATCATAGAGTCTGACTATATTATCTGGCTTTTTCCAAAGTATAAAAAATAAATATTTATTGCATACCTGTGTCTTTTCTGTATTATTATTGACAATTCTACCATTCTACCCATGGACCAATACAATTATTAGGATTCCGTTTGTTACTAACATACTTAACATTTTTTTGGTAGTTGTTAACTTTTCTGAACTTTGGGTTCTCGTTGTGTCCTTTTGCTTCCTTTATCAATTTTCTACAATATCTAGCTTCTAATTTATATTCATGACTACCAACTTCCCTTTTTCCCCACTTGTTATATATTGTTGGGTGTTTTTATAGCTGCCTTTGCTTCCCTTCTAAGCCAGTTTGTTTTTTTAAAGGCAAGTAGCCTTCTTTCTTAATTATGGATTTTGGGGGTATTTAGTACCATACTATTAAACAATTCCCAATATCATTCACATTTCAATAAAATTCTTCCAGCTGATTTGGCTCATAATTGTTTTTAGCTTTGTGAAGTTGCCTATTTGTATATATTACTGGTCTGGACTATATTCTGTTTGCACATAACATATGTAAACAAGTCATGATGAATTATGCCTAAGCAACCACTAGTTTTTAGTTCTGTGATCAATTCCTTTTTACCTGTCAAGATAGAATTCCCCCATGTTGAATGCAACACTTTTTGATTAAGAAATTGTCATCTGCAATATTTAGAAACTCTGAGGACATTTTAGTAGTGGCAGCATGAGACCTCCAGCATAAGTCACTCAAATTGAAGTCCCCCCATGATCATGCTGTTTGTTTTTTTTTTCTACATGTTATTGATAGGTGTGGAAGGAGCTGCTCATCCTGTTCTCTAGTGTGATTTGGTGGTCTGTAACAGACACCAACTAGTACCCATTCTTGTGCTTTATCTGTTAGGACATGAACCCATAAGCATTCAAGATTGTTTGCTTCCAAGTTGTAAGTGACTTGGAAACAATAATGCCATTTCTGACATAAAGTGCCAGTCTCCTTCCCTTTTTGCCCACTCAGTCCTTCCTACATATTGATTTTAACATTCCAATCATGCAAATTATCCCAACAGGTTTCAGTAACATCAGCCAGATAGAATGTATGCTCATAAGTGAGAAATTCCAATTCCTCTTAGTTTATTACCCAGGCTAAGAGCCTGGGTGTATATGCCATTTAAAAAGTTAGTCTCTTCGCTTTCCTTGGTACCTTGATGATTATTGTTCTTAAAATCATGATTTAGTTCTAAATGGGTACTCAGTTCTCCTTCCTTTTCACCCTTCCCTTTTGTTATTAGCTGAAGGCCTTCCTTATGAAGGAAGCCTGTGCCCAAAGGGATTGGATCCCCTTTTTCTGAGATGGAGGCCATCAAAGCTATACAGCTCTCTCTCCCCATAGAAGGTGAACCAATGTTCCACAAAATCTAATTCCTCTACTTAACTTCACTTATTTGGCCAGCCGTTCACTTCCCGATTTCATTGGGTTTTGGATTACAACCCAGTTGATTACTATAGTTTGGGTTAAGGTGGGTTTTTTTTTAAATAAAGTTCAGTCCACCCTACTCCATTGTTTCCCAGCCTTTTGCAGGGGAGTGACCCTTTTGAATGCATTGTTAAAGGGGCACATCCATGCCTGTCCCCATGCACGCTATCCTGGAGGAGCCTTGATTTCGTCTTCTCTGGTCATTTTCTTTCTTCTCTCTGTTTCCACTCCTCAGTTTTCTTCTAATCTGTAAGGGGGTGTAAACCCCACAATGACACTGGAAGGGCTTCAGGGAGCTGAGGAACATCCTCAGTGCATCTGGAGAATGGGGCAGGACCAATTTAGGCTGAGGCCCATCTGGGGAGGAGATGGGTGGCTACTAGTATAAAGGAAGGGCTTCGGGGAAGAAGGGAGGAGGAGGTGGCTTGGAGTAAAGGAGGCCTTGGTGTGGTTTTTGAAAAGATGCTCTGGCGAAGGGTTAGGAGAGATGTAGAGCAAGCTTTGGTGATGAGCCCTGATGAATCACATGATTGGGACATCCAAGGAGAGAATCTTGGGAGATGTTCAGCTGAGGAATGGAGCTGAGAAACTGACGAGGGAAGAAAGATCAAGGCCAAGGAGAGAGGAAGTCAGCTTAAGTTTATATTTTCAGTTTGAATTTGTTGGAGGATTCCAGAAGAGACTCCAGCGATTCCCTGGCCTTGAAAGAAGGGGGAAGCTTGAGAGGCTGTGGATCTTGAGAAGGCAGAGCTTGTGGAGCCTAAGGAGAATACAGATACACAGTGAGCCAAGGATGGGGCTATGGGAAGGCCTGCTGACAAAGGCTGAGGTAGAAAGATGTCCAGGGAGGTAGCAGGGGCGGGTTTGAAGAGACAGAACTAGCCTGCTCATGACAGGGTCCCTGGGCTGGAACCCAGAGGAAGGAAGACCCGGATTGTCCTACCAGCCACTTGGGAATGTGATCTCGGGGGCCGGAAACCTGATGTAAGGATAGTGGACTCTTCTTTGTTGGACGCTCTGTTACTTTGGAAGGGGTGAGAATAAATGTGATCTGGCTGGAGGGCTGAGTCATGAGAAGCAGCAGACCACTGCAGGGCCTGAGTGGCGTCTCCAAGGGGTGCTAGATGAGGAGAGTGTGTTGCCATGCAGTGGGTTTGCCACTGGTGTGTCTAATCTTCTGCACCATCTTTTTGTCGTCTATCTTTGGTTTGCTTGCTTCTTTTACTTTCCAGTTTTTGTGCTGGTGGGGGTTTCTTGCTCCGTGGCTCCCCCTCCCAGTTGCCCATTCAGCGGAAGGACATGTGGGCCAGAGAGCATCCTTCTGCAGCCCACGAATGCTCTTTCTGTTTAGCTGGCTGCTGAAGGAGCAAAGGAAAGATGCAGCCCTGTAAGTATGAGCTGTTCTTTGAAAGCTGAATTCATTATGAGATTGTGACACACCAGGCTACAATCCAGACTACTGAGTAGCTGTCACCCCTGCCTTCTACCTGGGGTGTCTTTCACAATGCTTTGCTGATGTAGCCTCCAGCCTGAACTCCTCACAAACAGCCTCCGGCATGCAAGTCACTCCCAGCTCTCTCTGGGTGTGGGCTATGGCCAGCCAGCCACAGATTGGCTCTAATCAGCCTTCGTTATACTGCAGGGTGACACGAGCACACTCTCAGGCTTAAATTTCGCCCCCAGGAATGTATGTCTTGTACTGGCCAGCCCTCTCCTGGACAATATAAGTTTATATAAAATCCATGATTGCTTTAAAAGGAATAAGATGTACATAATTTGCCACCCCAGATGGAGCGTCCCAGATACTTCAATTTAAACACACTGGATTAGATAAAACAATACAATAAGTTTATTAACTGCCAAGACAGAGATTTTAAGTGAGTACAGGTAATGAGGCATACAAGTCAGAAGTGGTTACAAGAAAAATAAAGATAAAACATAACAGGTGCCTAATTTAACACATTATGTTAAATTCAAAGCAAAGCTTTCTCACCACATTCTTTCAGCAGTCTTACTGACCAAACTTTTTAGGTTAGGACTCTTTCCCAGAATCCCACAAATACTTCCTTTGTTTTGTCACTTCAGGTGCCCTGAACATGATGAGCATGGGGTGAGAGGGTGTGCCTTGTGGTGTCTGTCCTTCTTTTTTTTATATAGTGTCAGCCCCCCCTCTTGAAAAACATTCTTCCTGAGATTCAAGAGACTCAGGGAAGGATGTTCCCTGCTGCTTTTTCCTCACCGGTTTGAGTGCCCTTTGGTTCCCTTCCTACTTGATGGCTCTGTTGACTACTTAAATGCAAATTAAGCAGCACACACGTTCCTTTGTTTGAGAGAGATGTTTGTCAACTTCAGTTTGGAATATGTGTTAAGAACACCATACAGTGGAATCCTTTAACTTCTTGTACAGTGTTGCCACACACATTTTATCAGGACAATAATGACCAGGAAATTATGAGTTTTCAAATGATACCTCATAAGGCACCCTTTGTACAACAGTTATTACACTAGTGTGGAGGGTGCAGACAGGTCACAGAGCTGTTGTAGGAGCACTGACAGAAAGTAGCTGGCTTTCAGTGAATCACCCAGAGTTTTTCCTATTGCCACAAGATCTCACTGGCATTGGGAGGGGAACAGAGCTGCAGGCATGCATGTTTCTCCATTCCCCTTTGTCTTCTGCCACTTGCCTCAGGCCTCCACTTGCCTAGTCTTGGCCATTTTGCCCACAGTGGGAAATGCTACTCTATACACCACAAACATATAAAGTAGTGAAGTTTGAAAAGTTTGGTGATTTAGTTTAGGTCACACAAGCACTCAAAAGTTCAGATGCTTCTCTTGGGAAAGTCCCTGTTACCTGCCACAATCTTTGTCGCGCAGAGACTTCCCCCTCCTCTGGAAACAGTAGGTCTTGCCACCTGTAAGTTTCTTCAGAAGGCAGGCTCTTTGCCCCTTCTTCACCTAGGCATAGTGCTCAATACATTGCTACACAGCTGGAAAACAGCCTGGTTTGTGGTTTTTCTGGTAGTTATGCCACAAAGTACACAAGATTCATGGGAAGCCTTAGAGTGGGTGTGATGTTGGGTTCCTGGTCTGCTGGGTACACAATGCCAAGGAAGCTCCAGTAGGAAATAGCTCCAACAGTGAGCCAACACCACTGCAGTGCACATTAAACAAAGCAGCCTATGATCTTAAGAAAAACCTACGGGTTCAGTTTAGTTTAGGGGCTGGGCAAAGTTCAAACTGGATCTTATTCTGGCCAAACAAGTTCACCCATGGGCAGCATGTGACTCCTGCCTTTGGAGAAGCTGGGTGGGGCTTGCCAGTGCTCAAACTGTGCCCCCACCTCTCCCCCCACCTCACCCTTTGCCTATGCTCTACCCCAGGCCCTGCTCCCACTTGGCCCCCTCCTCCCTGAGACCCTTATGTTGATATTTCAGAGAGATGAATTTCATCCCTGTGCAGAAGGCTAGCACAGATACATCTCCATTACTGGTAAGCAGCACGTGACTGGTGCGTTGGCTTTCTGTTAACTCTCTGCACAGGGGAGAATTTCTCCTCATACCATGGCAGAGACAGAGATCTACTCCAGCCTGGGGCCATGGCGGGGTGTTGAGTGCTCCTCTGGCTCTTGGGCCAGAGGAGCTCTCTCTCCCTGCTATGGCCCTTGGGCCAGAGGAGCTGTCCTTGCCCCTCCCCGCCCTTGCTCTAACGAACCCCTGCCAATACCGAATAAATGGCTTGGATCCACAGGGGTTTGTTATAGCGAGGGTTTACTGTATTTAACTTTAAAACCCAATAAGCAAATACAGAACTACAGCCATTTTTATTCTATGATTATTATTTTATTATATGATTATTTATTATTATTTATTTAAGCATAGTACTGACCGAGACCCATACATGGCATACGTCAGCATAACTCCATTGAATTCAAGCCAGTTTACATCGGCTGACAATCTGGTCCAGTTTCTCTTACACTTTAGAGCTAATGGGCACCAGTGACATTGACCTGTAATTTGACACAGTTTAATCACTTTTTTTTTTTTTGGAGAAGTAATTTTGCAATTTTAACTTGCCAGAAATTCATATAAATGAGTAGGATAATTAAATGGAGAAGTGAAATGAGAAGGCCAAAAGAATCCAGTTCAGTTTTAATTGAAAAGCTATCTAGACCTCTGTCCTTGTTAACTTTTAATTGATCTAATTATATCAGAAAACTCTTTTTGTCATTTATTTAACATTTGGATAATTCTGTATTGCAGGCAATGAGTTTTACCTCCCCTCTATGCCTATAGTGCCCTTAGTGTTTCAAGCAGCTGATGTAGAAATCAGTGGTATCAAACTGATCAGATGATGACACTACTCTCATTCAGGTTGTGTGTATTATATAGTGAATTACTTGTTGGAACTTCCTCAGTTTATACCCCCATCTCCTTTTCACAAGCTCAGAGGACTAATGTGCAGATCTCCAAAAGTTCCTTTTAATTTCCAACAGTGTTTCAACATTAGAGGCCTGATTCTCCCTCGCATATTGCTATTTGTATTCTAGTAGCACACAGAGCCTCTAACTGAGATCCGGGCACCATTGTGCTAGGCACGGCCCAAACATGCATTAAAGGGCAGTCCCAGTCCTGAGGAGTATGCAGTCTAAAATACACACCACAGACAAAGAGTGAGAGGGGAAACAGAGACTTAGAGATTTTTTCATAAATAATAAAGCCAGAAGGGACCATACATTGTGATAATTTAGTCTGACCTCCTGCATATCACAGGTTATAGGACTTCTCTGCATTAATTCCTGTTTGAATTAGACTATATCTTTTAGAAGAATATCCAGTCCTAACTTAAAAATGTCCTGTTATGGAGAATCTACAACAGCCCTTGGTAAATTGTCCCAATAGTTCATTACCCTCATTATTAAAGATGTGCACCTTATTTCTAGTCTGTCTTTGTCCAGCTTCAACGTCTAACCATTGGATCATGTTATACCTTTCTCTGCTAGACTGAAGAGCCCTTTGTTAAATATGTGTTCTCCCCATGTCGGTACTTATAAACTGTGATCTAGTCACCCTTTAACTTTTCTTTGATCAGATAAATAGAGTGAGCTCCTAGAATCTGTCACTATACTGCATGTTTTCCAACCTTTTAATCATTCTTGTGGCTCTTCTCTGAACCTTCTCCAATTTATCAACATCTTTCTTGAACTGTGGAACTGGACAAAATATTCCAATCGTGGTCACACTAGGGCCAAATACAGAGGTAATATACTCTCTACTCTTACTCAAGAGTCCCCTGTTTATGCATCCAAGGATCACATTAGCCCTTTTCATCACAGCATCACACTGGGAGCTCTTTTTCAGAGTCACTCCTTCCCAGGATAGAGTCCCCCTTCCTAGCCTATATTTTTATTGCTAAATATATACATTTACATTCAGCTGCATTAAAATGCATATTGTGTGATCGCTTACCTAGTGATCCAGTTCACCCTGTATCAGTGATCTGTCCTCTTCATTATTTACCACTCCTCCAATCTTTGTGTCATATGCAAACTTTATTAGTACTTTTATGGTTTCTTCCAGGTCACTGATAAAAAAGTTAAATAGTGTCTGGCCAAGAACCAACCCCTGCAGTACTTCACTAGAAAAACACTCTCTCTATGATGATTCCTCCTTTCCGTTTATTATCTGACACCGATCAGTTGGACAGTTTTTAATCCATTTAAGGTGTGCTACGTTGGTTTTGCATTGCTCTGATTTCTTAATCAAAATGGCATGAAGTCTAAGGGCTTGTCCATATAGTAAGTTCCAATTCAGCAAACCAGGGTGTGAATCTATAGAGCACCATACAGTCACGTCCTGTATGAATATTGTTACAGCACAGTGAAAATTCCAGAGTGCGGCTTAATGTACTATGCTTTGAAGAGTAGCCACATAGACTTAAGAAGAGTTGTTTCTGATTTACACCAGTGTCGATGAGAGGAGAATCAGGCCTGAGATGTGTAACCAAGCATTTTGTTGTTCCATGTGGCTGTTTTGACTTGATTTCTCAGTTTTCTATAGCTGGAGAGATGTCAATCAGATGCTTCGCCAGATGTTTCCCACAACTGTCACAGAAATGAAGTAGGAATGTATTCAGTTGGAATGATGATTGTTACAGTAAAGTCAGCCAAAGTCACTGGCAAAGTGAGGGCTCTCTTCAGCCCAAATCACCCTGAGAGGAGCAAGACTTCAACATCTCCAGGAGCATGAGGTCAAGGACCCTGCTGGCTAGGCCCACTTCTCAGAAGCAGACATGGAATGGCTGCTGAAAATTGCCACCTTCCCAAGAGCAGAGTCACAGATTCCATCTGTCTGGCGATCAGGCTTGTGGGTGATGTCACGGGATGTGTGGAGTATCCACCAAGGTCATAATGTGTGCCAATCAGTCAGGAAAAATAACTTATATGGCCCACTGGACCTGAAGATGTCTCCATTGCTGATCTTTCCTCTCTGAAGCTCAGCGAGGGAGAAGAAAGATCTGAAAATTCTACCTGATTGACCGTTATTCCCTTTCTCCTCTTCCCTCCCCCACAAAAAACCCCCTGATCAGCGATGAACCTCTAGATTTAAGGATTTCCTGTAAGAACAATGGGGAACTGGGGACCGACCAGCAAAGAGCAACAGTGATGGGATACAGGGAGCTTCTTATTTTTCCCACTGAAGAGGATGGTGGGTGTTTTTAAAAATATCCCTTTCCCTTAGGCAGAAATTGGTCTGTTTTGGGGTTGTACAGAAGGATGGGTGTTACTCAGCTGTAGTATCTCTTGCAGGCTGCAGAGACCCAGCAGGTGACGACAATGGACAGATGGACAGTTACCTCATTGAAATGCACCGTCCTTCTCTATGACCTTTTTCTACAACTTTCTGCTGCAGAGCTTCTCCCTTGAGTCATGTATGCCAGGCTGGTGTTTCCTTCGGTTCAGTTGGTTGTGGCAGAGCCTGAATCTATGGCTTGTCAGGTTTTTGTATTGCAGGAAGCAGTGGGTATTTGATACTGGATCAGGCCATAAGCAACTGGCCACTCCCTTCATTGATTTGTTTTTTTCAAATTATTTGTAACAAATCTGCTAGCTTGCAGGTTTCCAGGATAAAAGAAGATACAGAAAGGTCTAACTCTTTGGGGTATATCCTGCTGTCCTTAGTAAGGTAAAACTACACCAATGTAACTGCATTACTGTAAACTCCTATGATGTAAAAAATGCAGCTTTACTTGGAGCCAAACCAGCATAAATTGTGCTGGTGCAAGTCACAATTTACAGTGGTGCAATGCATCGTTAACTCCCTGGTCAGCATGTGTGTTGTGTGTCCCTCTTTGGGCCCACTCTATACAGGCAGTAGTCCATCACCTGCCTGAATGAGGAGTTTGCTCCAGTATAGCCACAATGGTATAGCTATCCCAATATAAAAGCCCCCATTGTGACCAAGGCTTAAGGCCTGCAGGATTTGGCTCAGGGCTATGACTCAATGTAGCGTGTGCACATTGGTATGGCTACTGTGGTAGCATGTATCTATCCCTATTTTAGTTACAGCTAGCTGCAAAGTTTTGAATTTTGAAATGTTGACAAAATTTCTCATTTTGAAATTTAATAAATTAACAACCCCGCACGACGTAACACTTCAGTAAATCCCACCTCTACTCCATTTTTCAATGAACTATAGAGCTAGTCAAAATTTTGACTGGAGTGAGGGAGAGAAAAGAAGCAGGCAAAATTTGAGAAGAAAGTTGTGATTTTCTCCTGGTTTTCTTTCACTCAGATCCCGTTTGATTTCATTGATCAAATGGCCCAGGTGTCCACTCGTTAAGGTCAAATTAAAACCTCAAGCTGAATCTGTTTGCAGGATCAAAGACAGCTAATAGTTACAGCTACTATCAGCAGGACACCTGGGGTGAAATTTTGACCCCCACTGGAGTCAATGCGAGTTTTGCCATTGACTTTAGTGGAGTCAAGATTCCTCACCTAATCTTTATCCATCATCACTGACAAACACTAACAGTGCAGTCAACAGTGCCTTGTTAAACTAAGCAACCTTCTCCAGAACTAATTTATGGTCTGTAGATAAATAACTTTTTGCCTGTTTTGATTAGAGTCCAGAAGTCTCTTTATCCAACATAGGATATTGGGTCTGTCATGAAATTCTTCATTTTTCCTATCATGTTTTTTTCCCTTTTTTTGTCTTGTGGGTCTCTCCCAAGTCATCAACAATCTTTTGGACAACTTAGCAGGACAATTCTACATTATGAGTTCAGCATCTGATAGAGCATCTATGGTAAGGTCAAATGTCCTGTCAATGCTTTGCTCATTATCTTAATTTATTGTAATTTCAATGATGCATAAAACCTTCTCACTCACTTAATGATCTTTACTCTGTCAATTACTTAATTATAACACTTTTTTTGTTAGCACTTCTGAAATCTTCACCTCCCTATTTTCTAATCTTTCTTCAACAGTCCTTCTCCCATCTAATGTGATCACAGCTTTTGCTGGTTGTTTAAATATAGCCACTTTTTGTGGACAACTTCTGTGATTTCTTGGTTTCTGGGATCATTCTTCACCTCTGATTTGGTTTAAGGCTTTGAAGTTGACAATCTTCTTGATTTCTTTAAAATATTTCTTTAACAACGCTCTGTTTTTTATTTTGAAATTTGGAGTTCTGTGCACATTTCATATGAGGTTTTTTCATACTATAGACAGTGTGCTCCAATGGACAGGGCACTGGGCTGGTAGTCTAGAGACTTGAGTTCTATTCTTGGTCCTATCTTTAACCAGCAATTTGCCACTGGAAATCTGTGCACCACCACCTGTAAAGTGGGGGTTGATTATATTGATCTCCTTTATAAAGTGTTAAAATTGATTGATATAAAGATCTATATAAGAACTAAATATAATTATATTAATGTAGAAGACATCATGTACATTCTTGATTGAGTCATGATGAAAGAAGATACTTAGTTATTTATGGGGACAGAGCTGGCTTTACAGGTATTCAAACAAGCACTGTCTGCTGACAGTTTTTGGTGTTCATGCTCTTCATCCCAACTAAGAGTTAATCTAGTTTCACTTCAGTCTGTAAAGATCTGTGATCTGTGGTGCCCAGATCTCCTCATGACTCTCCTTTCATTACTGAGTTAAAGAAAGTGTTAATATTAGGGCTGGTCGAAAATTTTCCATCAAAACTTTTTTTAAACAGAAAATCTGTTTTTTTACAAAATGAAAATTTACACAGAAAGTTGCTTTCAAAAAAAAAATTCAATTTTTAACTGGAAAATGAAACACCCCAAAATAGGGTGTTCTTTAAAAACCAGAACAGATTTTTGTTTTCCTGTGGTACTTTTTGGAAAAAAAAATGTGTTTGTTTTTCAGCAGTTTGAGAACTTCTTGTTTTCTATGGGTATTTTTTATTAAAACATTTTTGGCCAGTTCTAATTAATGTATTTATCTTCTTCTTTCACTGTTTTCCTAGAATTATATTGCCCTATCCCAATTTATTCCTTGTTTTCTTTCTTCTACCTTATTGCCAGTATTGGTACTGAAGCTCCCCTTAATGATGACATATGTTCATCACTCATTCAGAATATGATCTAACTCTTTACATAGAGCATCTGTTTACTTATCCGGGGGACATGTGGCTGGAACATAAACTTGAATGAGCTCTGGGAAAGGCCATTTTAAAATATGAAAATGGATTAATATTGGTGTAGCCAAAATTCTTCCAATCTAATTTGATTACTTGTCGCAGAAAACTCTGAGACAGTCTCATTATAATTAATATAAACACTATTTTTTTCCACTGGACAAATGTTGTCATAAGACAATTGATGTACCAAACAGAAACAGACCTGCAGTATGAAAATTAATGTATGTTATTGCAAGCTTCTCTTTAAAGATTCCATCCTATGATGTGCTGAGAGTCCTTAATTACTACTGATCTATAGCAGTCTGGCGTTGTGCTTAATGATGATTCCTTTGTATGCACCAGATATACCGATATTGCAATATCATGCATATGTCACCACAGTTTCTAATTATTTTATGACATTACATTGTTATTATATGCGTGTGCTGATTATTACATGTGTATTTTATATATAAATGTGAAATTGAATTATACTTTAATGTTTTAATAACAGCTAATGTGAGTAATTTGATAGAAATTCACGAGACCAAATAACTTTCTTGAGAAAGAACTGAGTTTTTTGTCTCTGATATAGAAACCAAAATTTTAAAGACCTTCAGTTTTTGCAGTGTATTTCACTTTGCCCACTGCTTAAATCAGCTGATATGAAGCTGTTTTCCAAGTCAAAGGCAAAATTTGTCTACTAATGAGAAAGGGAAAAGCATTTAGTTGTCTGGCATATTTGATGCTTGGAGAATTGGTGCTGAAGCAGTAGAACATTTAGTTAGCACATAATGATGCAAAGACCTTTTGCAGTCCTTTGAAATACATATACATATAACTTTTGCTGACTTCAGGCAGGCAGGATAGAGTCCTAAATATGACACATCCTCCTACTGCCAAAGCCATTCAGCGTATAATATCATTATTTCACTGCATAATAATACCTGAGCTGTTTGTTAATGCACCAGTTTAAAAAAATCACTTTTCTGTCTAAAATGTTGCTAGTCACCAATATTACAGGGAATATCTAAGATTACTAAAACTGAAGGATTAGAGGGGAAAAAAGCCATTTTCACTATTTTTTTTCAGGGTTTACGTTATGCATTTGACAGCATTTTGTATGTATCTCAGTACTTCTTCTGTCATATAAGTCAGTTTCCCTTGCAGTTTCTGTGCATTTCTCACAGAGCAAGAAGGGAGAGAAAATACATTTTTGAAAATAGGAAAATGTAAAACTAGAAAACTTGCCAGAGGGACAAGGGCAGCTGCAATACTAGAAACTACGTTGATCTCAGTTCTGATTTGCTGACATTCCTTTAAATATGAAATTCTTCATTTTTATATTCTTATACCCCCTTTACTGTAAGACAAAATGAAAAGACTTATAGACATGAAATTATTCAACTACATGTTTTTCCTTTTCTCTCATTACCCTTCATATTCACCATTCTTCACTAAGCAATATTGCTGCATGAAGATTTTACCACCATTTCTGAAGCATTTCAGGTAGGATTCTAAACACTCCAGATAACAGTTTATTAATCCTATAGTGCAGCAATGCCGTGGTGATAAGTGTAGTGCAAGTGCCTAGACAGAGAGAGAGAGAGAGAGAAACCCCCCCTTAAACCAACAGGAAAGGACAACAGACAGTTTTCCTCCTAGATAGCACAAAGCAGCAACTTGAGTTAAGGCACATCCTTGCAAAATTTCAGTGAGGGACAGGACAAAAGAAGTTGGCAAACAGTTTGGTGTGTGAATAAGGCTTGCTCTACGCTTAAAACTTAGGTCAATACAGCTACATCAGTTAGGAGTGTGAAAAAAATCATCTAACCCCTAGAGGCGATACAGTTATGTTGAGGGAAGAATGCTTCCATCAATGGAGCTACCACTGTTTGGGGAGGTAGTGTTCCTACACAGAGGGAAAAACCACTTCTGCCAGTGTAGGCTGTGTCTATACTACAGGGTTATGCTGGCATGTCTACAGCAACACAGCTGTGCCGGTATAGTCTCAAGTAGTGTAGACAAGCCCTAAGCAAGATTATAGTGCAGCTGAGATACAAGGTTGACAGAATGAAGTCCTCTTTCTCCAAAGGGCAGGTGCAACATGGGCAGTAGCAATGTAAGCTTCTCCACAGCACCCTGCCAGTCAGCTTCAGCACTAAACCAGAGAAACTGGCCAGGCCAGAGGTCAGTTTAGACTCTATAGTCATCATAGTTCTTAGCCTCTTGGTTGGTGACTAGCCTGCCAAAATAGTGTCATGGAGGGGCAAGGCAGCTCGCGAGGAGTCCTGTCATTTGGACTGAGACCAGCAAACTCTTTCAACCGAGTGACCTAAGTATTTTTAAATATCTGCAACATGAGTGGTTTTTTCCTCATTTTTTTAATGTTTGGGTTCCATGTTTTTGAACAATCAGAACACATTTACTTAAAAAAAATAGCTCAGTGGATAGATTGACTCCAATAACAGAGCTCCCTAGGTTGACTGTCAAGTGAATGTATGCTGCTTGTCCTTTTCTATTTCAATACTGGTTGCTTGTTATTTAAGATGTGCTTCTTGGAGGTGGAGGTAGGGAAAACTACTGAGAGATTCTCTATTTGAGAGGCTGTTTAACAGGCATCTAGATGCTCTTATTTCTAGTGGGTGTATAAGCAGGAGCCTTATTGATATGTGAGCATATCAGTTCTATATTATGCAGAATTTTGAAGTCTGCAAGCATTTTAAACTATTTGTTCTTTTAAAAGAGGGTCACTGCATTAATGACCTGTTTTGCAGTGCCTAGGAGTTTATTTTATTAACCTTTCCTGTATATAAAACAGTGCCTGGAGTGTTCTCTAAGTGCACATCCAAAACAACTATAAAGTCACATACATTAATGAAGGGCCTGCCCCCTCAAGCCTTCTGTGCACAGAAGTCCTATGGGTTCCAGAAGGAGTTATGCGGGCAGGGGCTTGTAGGATTAGGTCCCAACTACTATGGTGCCAACTAATGTTATGGGGAGGTTATCACCAGGTGGTGCTGTGACACATAAACTGACAGGATCCTTTTCTTAGCAATCCAGCGGTGTACTATGGTGGAACTAATGCTGTATCGTTATGTTTGTGAAGCAGATTTATTCAGGGGAAGCCATTGCAAACAGCAAGATTTCCTGCCTTAATTTCTCCAACTAGAATCAATTCTTGGCGCAGATTTGGTTCCCAAGAACCAGGCATTGATGGCTGGACTGAGATCTCTGAATGAGGGAAGAGCCTGCATGCAGTTTGCGATCATTTCTGTTCAAGGACTGGTATACAAAGTGTAAATATACAAGTTATGCTCAGAGAATACCCCAACTCTGTATCCCTGATTTCTCCTTCTACAGGAAACTGATCTGTGAGACCTCGAAAGCTGCTACACCTGGACAGAGAGGTCCCGACAATAGAAAACTTTCCAACCACAAACAGCCTCAGAATTGTAAGGATATGGGACTAAAACATACCTATCTCCCATGTGTTAGTTTATCTTGCTATAATGGGATGGATTAAGCACTTCTGTTACCTGGCTATTGTCATCTTCTTTCACAGTTACAGTTACAACGGCGTTTGAACTGTTTTAGTCTCAGCTTTTCGGAACTCTTCCCCTCTTATTCGTTTCTCTGATCCTCATCCATAATTTTAAATCTCACTATTTTGTCTCCACTAAGAACCATGGGTTGTGAACTTGCTTTTAGTGTTGATCGTTGCTTCTTTTGTTGCTGTATCTTTCTGAGATGCTTCCTCAGCACTTTCGATCGAAGGCATAATATAAATAAATGAAATGTAATGTGCTCATTCCTTATTATTATAGACTGATATTCGAAAACTAAAATCTTATGTGTAGTCTTCACTTTAATCAAGAAACTAAGGGAGTTTATGAGCACTATATATCTCTTTTAATTTGACCAACTGAAAAATATGGTTAACCAGGAGGAAATATATCATTTCCTCTTACCATTGTATTTTCTAATGTTAATAAATGATACTGAATAAAGTGGCAACATGGATGCATTTGAAACAGCTGAATTTTGGTTGCCATATGCACCATTGCCAAGATGCCTAAAGAGACAACAAATATAATTTCTGTGGGATTTTCCTCCCCCTCCCTCAGCTCAAAAGGACAGCAGCAAAGCAATGCAATCTGCTGTTTGTGTAGAAAATGTGTCAGGAGAGGGAAGGAGGGCATACACACAGGAACATCTGCTCCAAGAAGCCACTTAAAATTAACCATTTAGGTCCTGAGTCAAAGAGATGCTTAAGCACATGCCTAATTTTAAGCATGAGAGTAATCCCTGTGAATCTTGGAGTCACACTCTAGATCCTGATTTGCTCCTAGAGCAGCACAGCTACCCACTGCCTCTTGCAAAGCCACAAACGAGCCCTTGGAGCCCGATTCTAATACCACGGAAGTTCACAGGAGTCTTTCCACTGAGTTCAGTGGGAGCTGGATCCGCCCTTATGGTCAGATTGTGCCCTTCTTTCTCACATGGGTGAGCAGTTACTCACACGAGTCATCCCATTAGTGTCAGAGGGACTACTCACATGAACTCCCCTGCAGGAATGAGGGGGTTGCAATTTGCCCCTTAGTGTCATTTCTAATAGAAAGTAAATTATTTTTTGACAATCAGACTTTAGGCACAAAAACCCCTCCCCTTATTCACTTGTTGCTTAATCTGCTTCCAGCTGTACACGTCAGTGTTCCCTTTCAGGGAGGCACATCACAGAAAGCTATTTGCCAGGACTGTTCAAAAGTGAAGGGGGGAGGGCACAACTCCTGATTGCTTTTGTCTGTTGTTTGTTTCAATTACAGGTGCACCGTTCATTCACAGCTGCCTCTTGTGCCCTTTGCATGAAGACTTGTTGCCAACATAAAACTATTTGCCAACCCAGGTTTTTAATAACACGCAAAAAATTATTCTTTGTTCCTTCTATGTAAAACCCCGCCTTGTCCCAAGCATCTGAGACTGGCACAAACGGGAAAAAAAGCAGTCCAGTGTTGTTCTAGGCCAATAGCCAAAACAACCTGTGCAAGTCTGCACTGGAAATAGTTTTCATAGGCAGAGGGTCTGCCTTCAGCTAAGTTAAAAACTAGTTGCTAGCCACCCTACCTGCCAGTTTCACTGAGTCACTTTCCTGTTATCCCTCGGTTACCCTTGCGCCACCCACACTCGGATGGAAAAAAAAAATTTCTCACAATTGCCCCTTCTTATCGCTTGTGGCATATTGAAGACTATAACTTCTTGTGAAAACGCCAATCCTAACCTCTCTCTGGGCCCAGTCCTGCCAGCCATTACTCATGGAAGTAATGGAACTCCCCTGTGAGTGAGAGATGGTGGGATCTGGACTTCACCCATTTTGTTTTTCTGGTAACTAGCGTTCCATTTATTTATTCATTTATTTATTCAGCCTGCCCGTAGAACTTAACCAAAACTCACCTTTTTTTCTTCTTGCTAATTTTCTCTGGGCCTTTTCTATTGCCTCAATGGGCCTGATTCAGCCCTGAGCACTGCTCCACTGACTTCAGTTAAGTGCACTGATTACGCCAGGACTTTTAATAATACAGAGTAAAATATTGGCCCCATTGAAGTCAGTGTGACTTTTGCCTGTGATGTCAATGGGACCAGATTGTGTGCCTAATATTGGGCACAACAGTCTATCAAATGCTATAATACATTCCAGTTCCCTTCTATGCCACTAATTACAATATCCCTTTTGCCTTCTGACCCAAGGATTAGTCATTCATTGTGCCAATGGTTTGTTTTTTGAGGTGTTCTCCCTGTATATTGACTATGTAACCCCAAATGTCACGACCTTTCATTTAAAGGGAGACTCATGATAACTTTGTCCTCCATTTTCCCACCATTTTAACTCTCTCTGGATTTTACCACCTTACTTTACAGATGGGCAAAACCAAGAATCTTGAATCTGATCTCTTTCACATATGGGAAAAAGTGGGGAGGGTTGTTTGGATTTGAACAGGGGCGTGCGGGGGGGGGGGGGCCAAGCAGGGGCACAGGCCCCCAATATTTGGCTCCTCTAGCTCCCAGGACCTCAGCAGTGAATGCACCAGCTCCTTTGGGCCCAGTGGGGAGAGCGTGAGTTCCTCTTGCCCTGGGGGCCCAGCAGGGGCACAGAACCTGTTCCTCCAAAAGCAGTGGCATTTAAATTCCTGTGTACACCCCTGGATTTGAATTTCTGGAGCAGAACCCGCCCCTTCTGGGTCAGATGCAAAATCAGAAGAGGTTTCTGTTTTCTGGTTACAGTGCAGATGTACCCCAAGATGACACAAATCTCTCAAACAACTGATGTCATGGGATTTTTGCCTTTTTGGGCTGCAGTTGCACAAAAGTTTGGTGGCATTGTATTCAATCATGAACCTTAGGCCATACTCACCCTCAAACCAGAACCTGAATGGAAGCCAAACCTAGTTCAGATCTGAAAAGCACTTTTTTGACCCACTGCTATTTTTCCTTATACTGTTTCTTAGTCCATTTAGTTTAGTATTTTTTGCAAATTTGGATTCCCTACTAGAATCAACTTCAGTTAAACTATTTATTAACAGAATGAAAAATATCACCAATGCTTCTCCCATGGTAATACTCCATGCATACCTTCCTCCTCCCTGACCAATGACATGTTACTATTCATATGTGTTATGGTTACCTAACCAGATCCTTATGATTCAAGATCATTCCCTTTTACTTACTAATCATATATTCTAATTCTCTGTTCAGTGACGTGTCAAGTGCCTTTTGCAAAGCCAAGTAGATGGATGCATCTGCTTTCTAAATGCCCTTTAAAAAAATGCCACCAGTCTTGTCAGATGAGATTTATACTTTGTAAAAAAGTGAAGAAAACTTTTTTAATGGGCTGATATTTCCTCACATACTTGTTCTTTATTAATGTCTCCAGGATCTCACATCACCAGAAGTCAGATAGATTAAGTCTCCAAGGGTCATATCCTGCAAGCCCTTGAAAACCTTCAGCTCCAATTGGAGTAAATGGGATTTGAGGATCTGCAGCAGTTTGCAGAAGGAGCTCCATACCTTACAGAGCTGGGTCCTGGTTTTCAGTCTCTTCCATAATTATTTTCTCCAAAAAGGAACTCAAAATCTGTCTTGGGTCCATTTACTTACTTACAAAGTCAGGCCTCTTTCCAGCAAAGTATTTAAGCAGATGCATAATTTTAAATCATAGAACTATTCACATGTTCAAACTACATATGTGCTTAAGTACTGGATCAAGCTATACGAGGCTGTAACTAACCAAGATCAGAATCCCATTTTCAGTCCCTGGGCAGAAAGTGACAAGTTATATAAACCCAAAGCAAGCACAGTGAAAGTGCAATGCAAAAGCATAAAACAGATGCATATGCAGAATAAAATAGGAACTGGAGTTAGCTTCCTGACAGGCAGGAGAAGGAAGTTCTGGAAAGATATTTCTATTTGTACTTCTTTTGTTGCACGGCCTGGGCTTTCCCTTCAACTGGAATATGACTGAGGAAGTGGAGGGGGCAGCGTTACTGCCCTGACTTCCTTCCACTATATATCGCAAAGACAGCTCTCTTTGACAGGAGGAATGATCTTCTCCCTGGCTCACCTCATCGCCAAGCTTCCATTTTCCTCCTCTGACTTTCACCCAGATGCTGAGCTTTTGTGTCCCTAGAGGCCCTGCCAAGTAGACCTTAGTCCTCCAAAGATCCCAGGATTGCAAGGTCAAGCCGCACAGTTCCTGTAACTGTAAAACTGTCATAACCTCTGCTGCATTCGCCATGTCAGATGCTGCAGCTTGAAACCCTGATCTACACCTTCACCAACCAAGTGGCAATGCTGTCTACAGCTTGTTCAAGTCCTGGTCTTCAGACTAGCACAAGCAGGATGGTAGAGAGGGAAGCTGGCTTGTGGTTCAGGCACTGGGGAGGCTAGCACAAGCGTCTCGAAGGTCACAATAAAATGTTTTAAAATGGGTCCATGATGTTTTACATGTACAGGTGCCTATAGCTTACAAGCCTCATGTGGAAGTGATTCTTTTAATGAATAAGGCATGACAGATGGGGTCAGGCAAGGCGTTCTAGGCATAAGGGGCAGCATGAGAAAGATATGGAGAGTAGGGAGAAGAGGGAAATGGGCACACGAACAAGTGGTTGGGCTGAGTGCCCAGGGAGAGTAAACAGAGACAGAAGTTCCTCTTTGAAGGAATTAGATTGTGCAGGGTCTGGAAGGTGAGCACAAGGAGTATGAATTCAATTCAGGTGCCAGTGAGGGAAGGGAAAGTAAAGGTAAGAAGTGACTTCTGCAGCAGTTTTGGCTAAATTAGCAGGGGGTAAAGTGAATCCCATGAAGATCAAAGAAGTATGCTGTTCTGTACAGGTTTTATATCACACTCATCACCACGGTATCTGAGTACCTTTCAGTTGTGCATTAAGCAACACAACTAAATGTCATGTCTTGTTTGTGCTGTATCCTATCCCCAGAAGCGTGTGCAGTGGAGAGTACTGGAGTGGTAGATTGGGGCATTTTTATTTTCCTAATGTACTTGTTTATATCAGAGGAAGAAATGTGCCATGCATTGGAGCAGAAATGGTGAGGTTTGGGATGGTCCTTGGTTTCAAACAGAGTTCACGCCACAGACCCAGACCATCCCCGTGAAAGGTTCTGTCTCCCGCATAGACGAGCTTTGATCTTATTGCTGAGAGTTCCATGGTGCCAGAGGAGAGAAGCTGTCGACCTTGGTCTTTGTCCTATAGTCATGGTGGGAGCTGATTACTGTCTGCTTCAGGGTTTCAGCATGGGGAATGGAGAGAAATGGGCTGTTTAAATTAATTTTTGTTCTTGTAACTAGCACTGGAGTGCCTAGGGGCATTAAAAAATCTAGGGGCATTCAGAAGCCCAGTGCAAAAAGCAAAGATCAAAAGAAGACAAGCAAAGAATCCTTCTTTTCCACTTATCAGAGAGCATGGGCAAAGACAGAACCATTAAAGCTATGAGAGAGATGGGATTTATCTAATACAGATCACAACACATTTACTACCAAGATGTTAGGCTACCTGAGTCACAAAAGAGGCATTGATCTCGCTTAAGAGACCTTTTATAGACAATAAGTGCATCAATTCTCTACCTTGCAAAGCTCTGGGTAGCAGTTAGAGGTAAACTGATTTATCCTGGGATACAAGTGTGACAGATACTGCAATCCCATGTAATATCTTTGGGGACTGTATATTGTATTAATTTTATATATTACTCTAGACCCACGCTTGTCACATGTATATAGGAACATGAATTGTTTGTATATGTTTTCTCTGTAATGCTTTTACCTTAAGAATAAATGTGCTTGCTTATAAAGAGCTGTGTGGTAACTTGTAGCTACTGGCAATACACTGTTCACAGCCTTCAGAAAGCCCATCTGTTATTTTGTAATGTAGGCTACCAGATTTTCTTCTTCTGGGAAAATTTGACAAACAAAACATTCAAAAATGAAAATTCTCCTTTACCTCTATTAGATTATTTTATTTAAAAGAATTAGACACTCTGAATATAAGCATATAATACAAAGGAAGGACCCAAACATTACTTTGGGGGTAAAAAAAAGTAAATGTAGTTGGAAGGAATATTCAAAGACTATACAGAACAGGAAAGTGAAAATTGTATCCTACCAGGTTTATGCAAATTTGCAATGTCAGCAGAAACCAGTATATGTTGTTTCAATGTGGGTAAATGTTCCATATAAGGAAGATGGAGTCTATGTCTAGAAGCTGCACAAGCACCTTTATTGACAGCTCTTGGAGACCCACAACACAGCCTGCAACAATAACAACCAGAAGTGAAAGGTGTCTATCAGGCATAGCACAGAGGTAGTGACAGCTGACAATATCAGCCAAAAAAAAAAAAGGCAAACGGACAGTAAAAACTGTGAAAGATGAGTGTCTTAACGGGAATGCGTTGCCAAATTTCAGGAGTGACCATCACCCATTAATGCTGGAGGTAAAACAGAGGTTTAGGAGAAGGAATGCTTGGCTGGCTCCAACGTGAATGTGTGCAGACGCTGCTATGTGTAACAGTGCTCCCCAAACAATATCAATATTGCTATACATATGCATGCCTGTCAGTTCCAGATCTGTGTGTTCTTACTGATGCACGTTGTTGAAATACACTGGATGAATCAATTTTTTACACACACAATTACACATACATGCCCATCAAATAGTGCAGTGTTCCTCAATCTTTTTTAAACCAGGCACTGGCTTGCTGCCTTCCTAAACTGTGTCAGGGAGAGCTCAGGGACCAGCACCAGTCAACGGACCAGTCATTGAGAAACAATGAATTGCCTACTGCACATGGGTTTTTGGTGTCAGTGAGATATCAGTAGGACATCCATAGAAGAAATAAGTCTCTTGAAACAACAGTTACTGGTGCATTGGCTGGGCAGCCACAATCCTCGAAGGACACCACACTGGATGCAGTACCTACTGTGAATCATGTAGGGAATTGCAAAGATGCAAATTAAAGCCGCCTCAAGCAGCTCCCTTGTTTGCTGCACTTGGCACTTGCCTAAGGGACCATGCCTCCTTTTTAGAAAGTCACACCCACTTTTCCCACACCAGGACTGAACAGTGAGCAAGCTGGCTGCACCATATCATGTCTCCCTAGGATCATAAGGTAGCAAGCCAGATGCTCAACTGATGTAAATTGGAGTAGCTCCACTGATTTCAATGGGATCACTCCAGCTTATACCAACTGGCTCTGCTTTCCATTTTGTATAACCCCCACTTGTATTGAGAGGATGAGATGTAACTGGCAGCTTTTCTAATGTGTGCTGTGAACCAGATGGCACAAATGGGCTTCAGAAACATAAAAACTTAAATACATAAAACCAGTTATGACCAATGTATTTAATATCCCTTCAGTTCCTATGATTATGTCCTGTGTGTTATCTTTGCATTAGGAATAGACTGGGTGATGAAGAGGCAGCAAAAGGTATCATGGATATTATAAAATGGGTTAGCAGAGGTGAACTACATGACCTTGACTTTGCTGATGACATATCTTTTCTACATATGACAGGGAACTAAATGATTGCCCCTAAATCACATGTAAAACTGAAGCAGTAAAAATTGGTTTGAACGTAAATGCAGAGAAACCAAAATTATGAAGGTAGGAAACAGAACAACAGATGCAAAGCTGTATGTGTGGATGGAAAAAAAATCAACCAGATAGAAGAGTTCTGCCATCCGGAAAGTATGATGACATTGGTGATGAAGATATCCATATGAGATTAGAAAAAGCAAATGCTACTTTTGGAAGGATGAACAATATCTGGTCAAACTTGCTCTCCACATGAAACTAAAGTTCAGATTATACCATGCGACTGTACTGAGCACGTCACTGTATGGAGCAGACACTTGGCTGATGACTAGGACTAACAAAGAGATTGGAAGCTGCGCGTCACAGATGGCTGAGGAAGATATTACACGTTTCATGGAAAGACAAAATAACAAACGCGAGCGAAAGGGAGCTGACAGAGCACGACATATTAGAAAATATGGCTCAGGTGATTGGGACATGTACACTGTATGGAAAACGGGAGGCATGCTAAGCAGGCACTGAACTGGGTACACACGGATGGAAAGAGAAAGTGAGGAAGGCCCAGAAGGAACAGGCAGAAGAGAGCGACAGAGGATACCGAATGCACATGCATCACCTGTGAAGACAGACCACAACTAGCGAATGAGGTAATGAGTAATGAGTGGAAAACTAGACTGCCCAATGTGCCAGAGGTTCAGGAGGAACATGTCTGAAGTGAGGCCCTGTGGGTATAATACAATTCTGTTCTCCCCGGGACAGATACCTGACTACCCCAACCACAACAAGACATAATTTGGAAAACATAAACGCAAGATCACAAAGCACTTAAACAACAGAGAGAAAACAGAGGGAACAAAATGAGATCAGAGAAAGCGAAAAACTATCGTTAAATCACATTAAAAAACCCCTGTTGCTACCACTACCAAGCTTGTCCCTGGAGAGGGCAAACAGATACCATGAGGTAATATATATGCTTGTTGTATCAAAGGGAGAAAAATGAAAATGAATCATCAAGTTTTATGGGCCTGACCCAAAGACCAGGATAATAATCAGTCCCTCCTCTTGAGTTCAATGGACTTTGATTCAGGCCCAAATCACATTAACTATCAGGGCCACATACTACTGTTGATCTGCACACGAAAGACCTGTTGACATCAGTGCAGAGCGCTACTCCCGATCTATGGCCCTTCAGTCTCTGCCCAGGTAAAATGCTCATTGAAGTCAATGGGAGTTTTGCATGCCTATTGACTGCTGTACAGGGCCCAGTGACAGCATGTGACACCATAGACTGCACTCTTGAATAGTCTAACGCAGACATTCGGAATCTCTTCTATATTGGGACCGCTTCTCTCTTCTTTTCCCAGCTAGGCTCTAGCTGGGACCTACTCTTGCATTCAAGGATATTGAAAGAGCAGCACGGTCGCAACTTCTTGACAATCCCCAGATGAAGAACCCTAGGTCTAATAGTTTTGCAATGGTGGAAGCAGTAGATGGGACACAGCCTCTTGCTTGGCTCCCCTCATGGAAGAATTTAAAATTGAGCCTACTTCTCAGTTTATCAGTAGGGGGATCTTCATACTGCAGGCTGTGAGGGAGGACTCCAAGACCTGCAAGGGAGATAAGAGAGGGTTGCTTGTACATGGTCCCATGTTTACACTAGCATCTTCAGAAGTGCAGGATCTCTCAAAATGTGGTGCCAGGGGCATTTGCCAAGGTCCTCACTTAGCTCTTGTCTACACTAAAAGTTGCACTGTTTTAACTATACAGGTATAATATATATTATAATAATATATAGCGGTACAATGCCTTAGTGGACACAGTTCTATCAGTATAAAGGTGTTGGACACAGGGATAGCTGTTCTTGTAAGGTATGCTATTTCCATTTTTTTTAAATAAAATGTTTAGCTGTGAGTAAATATAGATAAATTTTGCTCCTGGAGAAAAACTGCCTGCTGCCATATTTTAGTTACATTTCAGACACAGAAACTAATCTAAAATTACTGTGAAATTATAATCAGTTTACTAAAAATAAAATGCTGTTATTTGTAGACAGTTATTCCCAGCTGATAGGAAGCCAACAGAAATTAAATGTAACCTTTTCTGCTTGATTCTCTTTTTCTTTCTCTTTCCCTTCCCTTGTTTTTAAAGAAGAGAGGTGGCAATTAAAAATGCAGTAGTACAAAGTAAGAGACTGATCCTTGCAGTCCTTGCTAAGAGAAAACTCTCCTTACAGCCAGATGGCCAAAGTGTAGATTGTGGCATCAGATCCCTAGAATGGAAAAATAGAAAGTCTCATTCATTTCAAGACAATGTTTTTGTTAAAAACAAAATTTAAAGTCAGAGGTACTAATGGGTATGACATTTTTAAAAGTCGTTTTTACTGACTCTGCAAATTCAGGATGAAGATACTGAGATATCAGTTCACTCTGAGATATCAGAGTGTCATAGGTTTGCACAGTGCTTTACTAGAGACACAAGAAAAAGTTCCAACCCCAAGCAGCATAATTCAGACATGCAAGAGACTGCGTAACATTTCAAATTCATGAAGGTATGGAGACTGTGTCGGTCCAGATATCAACAAAGAAAAGCCTTATGAAAACTTCACATGCAATTTGGGAGGTAAACATGAATAATTTTCTGGCATTGGTTGGAGAGTTGGCTATAGTGGGGTTATATAGGCTACCATAGTTAAAGGAACTGATCCAGGACAGTGAGAAGATCTAGGTTATATTCCCTGTTCTGTTCCAGTGTGATCACGGACACGTCACTTAAGGGCTTTGCTGAATAGGAATGGATTTAAGCATACACTTCTTAAATGCTTTGCTGAATCAGGGCCGATGCCACTTTGTGCCTCAGTTTCCCTATTTGTAAGATGGAGATAATAATACTACCTCTATCTGAAAAGGGCATTGTGAGGATATAATCATTAACTTTCATGAGGAACTCTGATACTTTGGTAATCAATGTCATAGAATTGTATTTAAAGGTAAGCAGCCATGGTGAAGTTTGATCTCTGAAAGCAACGAGTCAAAGGCAATACACAGCTCCAGACTTCTATAAACAAAGAGCCTGGAAATGACAGAAATCTGGATTAAACTGACAGTAACAAACACATCCATATAATAATTAATAATGTATTATGGTAGTACCTAGAGGTTCCATTGCTCTAGATATTGTAAAATACACAGTAAATGATCCCTGCTCTGGGCCATTTTACAATCTAGACAGGACAGACAATGGGTGGGAGACAGAAAGTATTATCCCCATTTTACAGATTGGAAACTGAGGTACATACAGATAAATGACCCATTCAAGGTCACACAGGAATTCTGTGGCAGAGGTAGGATGTAAGCCCAGATATCTGGAGTATGACAGGTTGAAAAACAGGATTAATTTTTCACAAACATTTTCATGCAAAAATTGTATGCGGTGTTGTAGCCATGTTGGTCCCAGGATGTAAGGACAAAGTGGGTGAGATGATAGCTTTTATTGGACCAACTTCTGTTGGTGAGAGAGACAAGCTTTTGAGTTAACACAGAGCAGAAGAGCTCTGTGTAAGCTGAAAAGCTTGTCTCCTTCACCAATAGAAGTTGGTCCAATGAAAGATATTACTTCATGCAAAATTTAAAATCTCAACATTTTAAAAACTAAGTTCTAGTCCAGGGCTTTAATTATGAGACCATCTTTACTCTGCCAGGTCTCAAATATTACATATGTTTACAATCTACACAAACGCAGGATGATGAAAGTCACTTTGAACGTTACTCTTTCCTTAGGGGCCCAAATTTTACTGGTGTAGAATCGGGCATTATAGGGACGACATCCCTGCTCCCCTAAAGTCACTGGGAATTTTGCCATTGATTTGGAGGAGGCCAGGATTTCAGCCTAGGTTTCTTTGCTGGGAGTAGCTGGTGGTACCCATTACACACTGAACAGAAAATTTGGTAAAATGGCCAATGAATTCTACACTTTTTAGTACAAAGGAGTTTACTTTTGATGGGATTACAGCTAATTAAAATTTAAAATTCAAATTAACTATCTAAAAGGTCATCTTGAAAATCCGTAGGCATCTGGTATTTATCAGCTGACACACAACTAAAGATAAATCCAAGAAAGCGCGCCACCTTTCCAAGTGTCATGTTTCAGTCAATCCCGTAGTGAAAGCAGGAATGAGGCAATGAGCAATTAGCACCGCCCGGGGAAAGTGACAATGCCTAATAAAAACTTGCTGCTCGGTTCGATTGGTTTTTAAATACAAATTTCTAAGCCCTTGAAGGGTGGCTTCCTTAACCCTACCGCCGCATGGAAGGCGCGCTCCCTACCCTTCCTGCTCTCGGGCACAGCCCCCCTTTCAAGCGACTCCTTCTGGACTTGCCATCCAACCTTTCGAGGTCAAAACGCACGGCAGGAGGGATGAGCTCGGCCCGCCCCATCTTTATTCCCGAACCTCCACGTAATTTGTGCCCGAAGGAGCCCCGTTTTCTGGCAGCCCCGTGATCCAAATCCCAGCCGCACGTCCCGGATTAGGGCTGCCGGCTCCGCACGGCGGCGGGCACGATTCCACCGCGGCCAATGTAGACGGGCTGCCAAGGGGACCCAGCCGCTGCCTGTCGCGTCCAGAGGGGCGCAGAAAGTTGCCGGCCCGGGCCCTGCCAGCCGGGGCCGGCTGTGACATCCCGCTGGAAAGGACGGGCGCTGCCAGCCGCCCGGCT
Source organism: Mesoclemmys tuberculata (assembly GCA_007922155.1). Lineage (NCBI taxonomy): Eukaryota > Metazoa > Chordata > Testudines > Chelidae > Mesoclemmys > Mesoclemmys tuberculata. The sequence goes on along the minus strand of ML675611.1, from coordinate 17,592,468 downwards.
CCGAACCCAGGGCAGGGTCGGGGCAAGCCCGGCCGGTGACTTTCCCACCCCCGGCGTCCCGCTCTCGGGCCTGGGGGGGAGCCTCCCCCCGCCGCGGGGAGAGCACGTTTCACGGCCAGCGGGTCCCCGCAGCCCCTTCGCCTGCCCCGCCGGCGGCGCGGGTGCCCGGCGCAGGACGCGGGCCGGAGCCGCGCGCGGGGCTGGGGCTATTGTGTGCACGAGACGGGCGGCGGGGGGGGGGGGGGGGGGGCGCACACACCCCGCTCGGAGGCAAAGTATCGCGAGAGCGGCTGGCTAACAACCTGCTTCACAACACAAGCGCGCTGCTAGGCTGCCCGAGCCCAGCCCGCGGCTCCCGTCCGCCTCCGGCTGCCCGGCCCGGCGCCGCCTGCGGCCGCGGCGGGGTGGGGGGCGCCGCACGCGCCGGCCAGCGGGCCGGGCTGGTAAGTAGCCCGCGGCGCCCTCTGCCCGCGGGCTCCCCCGGCCGCCGAGGGGCAGCGCGGCCCCCTCCCGGGGAAACTCTCCGCCCCCCCCAAGTTGGCGAGCGGGCGGCTCGGGCGCGGGGCAGGGCGCGCGGGCTCCCCGCCGGGCTGGTGGGGGAGCAACTTTCCCGGCGGGGGGGCCCGGCGCGAGGCTCCGGGCTGTCGTGGCGGGCTATAAATGGGGCGGCTGGAAGTTGGGAAGGCGGCGCGCCGTGGTTGGCCGGCGGCGCGCTCCGGAGGAACATATGGCAGCGCGAGGCGCACAGCTGGAGGTAGCATTTCCAGCGCGGTGAAGTCAGAGCAGCTGACTCTCCAGCTTGCGGGGTAATTAGCACACCGAGCACTCCCGCCCGCGCGCCTCGCTCGCACTCCGGCTCTGCCGCCGCTGCCGGCCGGCCGCCTCCGACTTGGGCGCCTCCAGGAGGGGCTGCTTGTGGGGTTCTTCCCCCCCCATGCACCCCTCGCTCCCTGCGGTGCAGCCGGGTAAGGTGAGCCGCCTGGTTGGATCTCCCTGTTGCTGCGGGTGGTTGGTCTCCTGGAGCCTCGCCCCATCTCTCTTCCCTTAGGGGTGTGCTTTGGAGAACTTTTCGGGCCGGGAACTTGGTGGGTGGCTGTGCGCGGCTTTGATTCATGGGATCTTTCTCCTCCCATCCCGTCGCCCCAGTCTGGGAAGCGTGCGGGCTCCTGTACTAGCACAGGCAATGAATGAGTGATCCGGTATGTCATGCAGAATGATTGTGCAGAAAGTTAAATGCGGGCGTGGGTTAATTTGTTTCATTAAAAAGAACAAAACGGATGCCCCAAGTTAGCTTTTCCAGGAATGCATAAACTGCTGGATTCTCTATCTCTCTACTCTTCACCCCCCCCCAGCCCAAGTTGTTAGTGAAAGAGACAAAGGTTGGAGGTGCTGCGTCTGTAGAAGGTTTTGTTTACTTACAATCAAGTTTTTCCTGTTTGGAGCAGGTGTTGAAGGATGAGAGGCATGTTGGTTTTCTTTTTTAAAAAATAAAACCATTATAGACAATTAACAGTCAACGTTATCTCCAAGGCTGTTTCTTTGGCTTCTATTACCCAAAAGCCAATCTGTTTGTTGCAGCTGCTCGGAGGCTTTAGTTTATAGTAGCATTCAAGTTTTTCCTGTTTTGAACAGGTTATGAAGGAAGAATGGAGTTTCCAGACCATAGCCGCCAGTTGCTGCAGTGTCTGAGTCAGCAGCGTCACCAGGGCTTCCTGTGTGACTGTACTGTTTTAGTTGGAGAAGCTCAGTTCAGAGCCCACAGAGCTGTGCTTGCTTCTTGCAGCATGTACTTCCATCTTTTCTACAGGGACCAGTTAGACAAAAGGGATATTGTGCATCTGAACAGTGACATTGTCACAGCCCCGGCCTTCAGTCTGCTGCTTGAATTCATGTATGAAGGAAAGCTGGAGTTTAACAGTCTTCCAGTTGAAGATGTACTTGCTGCAGCGAGCTACCTTCACATGTATGACATTGTGAAAGTCTGCAAGGGCAAGCTGAAAGATAAAGAATTATGTCTGGAAGAAAAGATGAATGATGAGGTGGCTAATTTGGAAAAAGATGACCAATTTTTAGACCCTGGAGCACCCCTGGTACACGAGTGTGACCCAGGACACAAACAAAAATTCAGTCTTGCAGAATATGACAGAGCAACGAGTAAAGAAAGGGTCGGTGGTCACCCTGGCTGGTCCTCTGATCTTATAAGTGTCAGCTCTGTGTCTGTAGAGGCAGAATCGTGCACCATAGCAGCTGGAAAAACAAAGGCTAACGTCAGTAGTTCCTCAAGACCTTTGTCCGAAAGGTCTGTTAACCATACCCTGGCTTCAAGCGATGTGGACTGTGCTCTCGATTTGTCTTTCAAGCCTGTGTCTGGGAGAGATTCCTTACACCCCTCCTACGTCTTTGGACAGCTGGCTTCCGACAGCCAGCAGCAGGGTACTGAGCCACTTGTTAAAGATGAACAAGACTTGCTGTCAGATCAGGAGGACGGTGAAGCAAGGAGCCCAGAGAGTCAGCATTTTGGGAATTCAGCCAAAAGCCTAGTGACAGGGTTGGGACACATGTTCACAGGAAACGGCAATTCTCATGCAAGAGCAGATGATATAGATCAAGACCGAGATGAGAGTGAAGATGACATGGATTCATCAGATATCTCCTCCTCAGGTGTGCTTGTGCCTCCTGGGCATATCTGCATTTGCCCCCTTTGTAGCAAAGTTTTTCCGAGCCCACACATCCTGCAGCTGCACCTGAGCTCTCACTTCAGAGATAAAGATGGCTCGAGAACCAGGTTGTCACCTGACGGTTCGGTGCCCACCTGTACGCTTTGTGGGAAGACTTTTTCTTGCATGTATACTTTAAAGAGACATGAAAGGACTCACTCAGGCGAAAAGCCTTATACCTGTGCCCAGTGTGGAAAGAGCTTCCAGTATTCCCACAATCTCAGCCGTCACGCAGTAGTGCATACCAGAGAGAAACCCCATGGCTGCAAGTGGTGTGAAAGACGATTTACACAATCTGGTGACTTATATAGACACATCCGTAAATTTCACTGTGGCCTCGTAAAGTCCTTGGTGGTTTGAGACAAGCTTTTTGTTGTTGATAACGTAATGTGTGGGTTTGTTTATTTTTTAAGGCAGCATCTGATTTTCTTTTTGCTGATGTTCACATCTGTTAACGATGTTGAAAGATGCTTAGGTGTATACTTCAATGGCCTTTTTGCCACAGCTGCCTTTTTTTTTTTCCTGCTCTCCCTGCCCTCGCCCCAGGTTGTCTGTTGCACACCCATGTTACATTATCTCCGAGTGAGTAGAGTGAAAATGATTTAAGTACTTCTGCAATGCTTTGGCTTCTATTTTTCATGCTGAAAGTACTTGCTTCATATTGATCCTCTTCTCCCCCCCCCTTTTTTTTTTTCAGTTTCAAAAATCATTGGTAATGGAATCCAAGATTTACTTAAGTCCCCTAAATGCTATCTATGTATTTTCATGATCACATAAGAGCTGAACTATAGCTTATTGTTTGATGTCTGAGAGGCAATCTGCTCACTTAACTCTATGCGTCTCAAGATGAGACTGCAGCCTTTTCAAGAAGTGGCCTTAAATTGGCCCAATTTTTTAAAAGGGTTTGAGAATTCTTTGAGTTGTATTTCTATATGGTACAGTTTGGCATTTGATTCTTATTACTGTATCAGAGTAGTTTTGCAATCAATCCTAAAATCTGAATGAAAAGTCTTGCATACAGACTTGGCATAGTGGAAGGAAAGATTTACATTTTTCTCCCCTTCCCTCCTCCAAGAACTATTATTTGTTGAATAGCACTGAGTTGCTTTTGAACTTAAAATCTGGCTAGAAACATGTTTCTATCTGCACTATATTCACTCCTCAGCTGTTGAAGGATACGCACTAGAGTATACATGTAAATTCATGTGAGAGATGAACACATTTCCATCCCTGCCTCGACACACACAGGGACCAATCCCGCTCCTGTTGAGGAAAAGCTACTTCAGCGAGTAAACTCACAATGGGTGCGAGATCGGATCTGTAATATGTGCCATAACTTTGCTTATGCGTTTGGGAATGGATAAATGTATACAACAACTGCAGAGGCTGGTGAAGGAAATGAAATGACTGAGCAGCTAGTTAGCAGCTGACTGCCAGTATCCATAAGAGTCAATCTTTTTTTAATATATATCAGTTGCAGGGATTTCTGATTTATTCAAGAAACCTGTAGCATCTTTTGATACATGTAGTAAAATCACAAAAAAATTTAAATGATCTATATTAAAGTTCAGTAGCTTGGATTGTTTTTATGGCTTATGTATTGGTAACATTGGTAACTGCCATGAGCCAAGTTCTGTGGAATTCTACTGATTTCTGAGGTAGCACAAATGCAAGCCAGTGGACAAACGTAGCCTTGCTAATTTCACACCAGTCAAATGAAATATTAACTTTCCCATTTGTAAAAAGATTTAGACATCTGTAATTCTAACTAATTATCGAATTCCAAATACAGTAAATCAGTTATGCCTTTCCAGTTAAAGCATCCGTTCAAGGTACACCCTTACAGAGCTGAATGCTTACAACATCTGTGGTTTTGAATGTCATTCTTCTGGACTGAATCTTTTTTTTTTTTTAAATTAAGAAAAGGTTACTTTGTGACGTTTACTGACACTCCTGGAGTGGTTTCTTGAAGTTCACTAATTTATTTTTAAATGAATTTGAAGCACTGAAGTGGATTCTCCTAAATACTGTACTTCAGAATATCGGATTTCATCCCAAAAGAAGGAATTGTCCAGCATTTCCCTTTACATATATTAAGTAAGCACTACTACCTATATGGTTTCAACAGTGTAATTATGATATCGATCTATTGTGAGAGTACTTTAAAAAAAAAAAAATCAGGACTTCACTTGTTGCGACCTCCTCCTTACTATTCATCTCTTAAACTATGAATGTACTCATAATGTGAAATTTTACTTTTACTCTTAGTTTGTTCAGTCTAATTTCTTTGCATTACTGTAAAATACTTTTGCTGAACCTGTTACATAGGAACATGTGGGAGAGCATGGTATGTGTAAACCATAAGGGGCTTTGGTACTGTGGTCTTATTCTACTTAATCACTTTTATTTTTTTTGCTGTGATTGGAAATAGCACTGAACAAAAATCTTCTAAAATTAAGTTATTTTTTTTCTCCTGATGATACTTGATATAGTATTTATTAGAATTTTTTTGAAGTGGAATTATTACTGTTAAACTATTTCAAAATAAGTTAATCTATGCTTTACCTTAAATCTTACACAAACTTCTGTACATGCTGTAAAGTGAACTGATACATTAGTGGTATGTAAACTAGCAATATTTTTTAATTTTGCATTTTTTGTGATACTGCTGTTGCATTTCACTTTCACTTCCTGTTTTTATATTTTTTTTTTAAAAGATCAAAAATCATAAGTTGTGCCATAAAAGACATCATTAGTATATGGGGGCAGGGGAAGGCCAAAAGAAGTTTTGCATCTGATTTTAGTCTAGAAATAATTCACTAAACTAATGCTATGAGCATGCTGTATTCTGCATTGAAAATGGGATAAAAGTAAAAGGCATATAACAAGCTGTGTTTTTTCTTTCAGTGCATTACTAATGCACTGTTCTTTTCTCATAGCTTAGTATTTTCTCCCCAACCTTAATAGCTTGAATTTCTAAAGTAAAGACGTTTGCACTTATTTTTATTTTAAAGTTACTTTGTGTGTGTGTGTGTGTGCTCTGATTTGGGGATTTTTTTTTTAAAGTCGCAATAGCATTAAGCATGTCTTGAAAAATGGTTCATTACTCTACAGAGAAGTACTAAAAACATTGCACACTTACATTTGTTTTCATAAAATATTTCACTGTGGGGAGGTACCTTCTCTGTAGAGAATAGTTCTGCTCCTAAATTTTAAACACTGGATTTGTCTTCTACTACAAAAAAATACTGTGAAGTTAATGTTAAAAAAAAAAAATCATCAATATTTTTAATTGTTTTTAATCTTGGTGCAGTTGAGATTAAATATGTATATTTAAAGACACTAATTTTTGTGGGAGAGTTTTATAGTATACAGTATGTAGAAAAGCTATTGGAATGGAGTATATTTTATAAAAATGTTCTATCACTGTTTTATAGTGAACTATTTTTTTTCTTCAGTGTTAGTACTATACTGTTTAGTCTAGATACGACAATCGCGTAAAGAGTGACTTAAGGAGAAACTATTGTTAGCGCGTAGTATTTTTGTGTGGAATTTTGTTTGCAACTGTATTGGTATGTGCTGTAAAATGTGACAATCGTGATTAGGATTGTTGTCTTTATAAATTTACACAAAATAAAATGTGTTAGAGTTGTACATTGAGCCCTTTCCCTCTTTGACTATCAAATTTAAAAATCTGTCTGTGATCAGGGTTTCACTCTCTCTTTGAATGACAAACTTACTCTTTCAGGGCCACCTGGATTTTTAGATGCTTGGGGAAAGTGTTATGTTCTTGTCTCATGGGAATTTAGATTCAGTGTTTAATCCTTTACACAGTCACTGAGGGAAAATGAAATAGTCACATCGTGTTCTTCTGTTTTGATGTCCTAGTCATACTGGACCTGACTCAAAGTTTACTGATGTCAGTGAGAATCTTTCCACTGACTTGAATGTGATTTTTGGATTTGGTCCGTTTGTGAGCAACTCTGAGGTATATGCTCTGTATCTAGAGCTATGTTTGCTTCTGCTGAGGACATGAATGCCAGAACACAGGTTCCAATCCTGCAAATGCTTAAGGATTTAAGTGACTATACTCATGGTCCAATTGACCTCAGTGAGACTATTCCTGCATAACTTTTTTAGATGAAGGTAGTCACACTGAAGTCAATTGGACTACTCACATGAGTAGAGTTACTTACATTCACAGGATTGGGGCCTTAGGGTTTGAACTTACTCCCACTGACGTAAATATAAAGGCTCCTTCAATGGGAGCTGGAATTGGGTCCTTTAAAGAAGAAAACAGAAGTTGGATGTGCTGGCTGTCTCTGAAGAGATGAAATAAGTACGCTGTGTTTTGCTATATTCTGAAGGACCCAATCAGGCATAGAAAGTTTTTGAAAGAAGTGGTCTTGCAGAGAGCTGCAAGGAAGGAAATCATAATATGGCAGGGAGCATGTTTTGCCCTTTCTTTTGCTGTAATATCTTTATTGCAAAGTCTCTCATATTGTATTCAAGCACATTTCCTGCCTTGCAGCACTTCAGTACCTCCTGTCTCACTCTGTAGGGAGGATGGAATGCTGCTGGAGACAACTATCATTCCTGTGGCACCCGGCTGTGATGTGATGAAGTGTTGGCAAGTTTTGTATAATTTTATTCAATGTGTAGCCATCACTAGAGGTGAGTGTCTGTTGGTGGGATTCTTACAGCTGTCTGTCTGGCATTGTTTTCTTCCTTTCCTAGCCTTCTGAATACACTTGTGTCTACAGAAGTTCATTTTCAAGATGCAAACGGAGCACCTCCTATTTCAGTGCTCTGCTGTACAAAAATGCCTTCCTTTGAAGGGTGGTGGATGTTTGAAATTTGAAAGTTTGAAGCTGCCCCCATCAAGTAGATGGATCTGTCAATACATGTCTATAAACACACACACTTCCCAACTGAGGAAAGCAGCCCGCTCTTTTTACTTTGGCTTGAGTGTGCTATGCCTGTTTTATTTATGTGGATGAAAAAGATTAAGGTATCCTAGCACTCCAGATCTTGGTGCCTGTTGCGTGGCAATCTATCAAATTTTAACTTCTAGCTATGCTGCCTGGAATACGCAGCAAATGTCATGCTTTTCCACGATTGGAAGACTCAACATGTTCTAAACAAAATAGAAAGGAGGAGAGGGGGACACATTAGAATGGGCATTGGGTTTTGATACCTTTTGAAAGATGGACCTGCTGTTAACTCAGTCATTTTTTTGAGGTGCCAACTGCCGTCCACTTGGTAGCTCATAGGAGGCCCTTAGGCATTTATTGGGTTGGCACACACATTACATAAAACAAAACGACAGGGAAAAGCAAAGCACCTTGGGACCAGACACGCACTGTTGTATGTCAAGCTGTGTAGTTACCACCAAATGTCACAATGCAGGCCAGAGACCATTGTACCCCAAACGAATGGCTTTGTTCTTATTTTGACAGATGTGGCACAAGATAGGATACAGAAGCCCAAATGTAGCTCCCAGCATTTTGCTATCAGTTGTTTGAAGGCAAATTGCTATTGTGGGTTTTAATCAGGTGGGTTCTCCGTTAGCATTTTGGAGTCTAGATTGTGAGGCATGGTATGTATGGTGGCCAGGCTTATTGTCAAGACAATACTTACATTTAAAAAAAGAAAAACCTAAGCATCCAGGCCTCGTGATGTGATGAAGTACTGTCCTTATGAAGGACACTTCGATGCTGGAAGTAAACATGAGCAACATCTTGCCGCTTGTCTGAGAATGAACCAAATTCCTGGCCTAAAATAACAAAATCTGACCAATTCAGTCATTCTCAACGTTGGCCTTGGTAGGTCCGAAGTCCGTAAATACTGATCTAAGGAAGTAGTCGACTGCTGGGTAATTGAATTTCTCCCATGAAGGTGTAGGAATGGCTATCTTGGACTGCAGTTGCCACTCCTTTCCGTACAGTCTTGTGGGTATTTTTTTGTTCTGCTCTCTGTTCCTGAACATCATATGAATCAGCAGCTGTTATCTAAGGAAAGCTGTGGCAGGTGTGACACAGAGGAAGCAGTGTATGTAGGGCAAAGCTGGTATTAATAAAATGGAGTCAAAAGTGCAGTTGGCCTATGAAAATGTTTTGTGCTCGAAACATAAGGATTGTTAACAGCACCACTGCTAGCCAGCCTAAAGAACAATTTGTCTAGAATAGCTTCTTGTTCATGCTGGGGAGGACCTGGCTGCAAGAGCTGCAGATTAAGCAAATTGGTGCAGAGCTGCATCTTTCATAATGATTGAGAGACCCTGGTTTCTTACTCATTTTTATTAATGTCGACTAGGCGGTGGTGAGATGTTGCAGAAGAATGCAAAGCTCTCTACATGCTAGTAACCTACGTGTCTGAGGTTGTAAAGTTCTGATTGGTTTCTGACTAGCGCCTTTCATCCAAATGAAAAATATTTGCTAACTCTGTTTAATGGGAAGAGAGAACAAACAAGTTGCTTATTGTTACCTTTTCCTGTTCGTTCTCTTTAGTACAGCTGCACACTTCTGCGCACAGCTGGCTCTTGTGCCCTTTCAGAGTGATTTGTCGCAGAAAATAAAAATACTTGCCAACCTGGCTTTAACAAAAAACATCCATTAATATTCTTTGGCCTTTATATGCATCAAAGTGACAGTCCTACTCTGTCCCAGTAAGAGAAGTCTGGCACAAAGGGGGAGAAGTCTGTGCTGCTGTAGGCTGCCAGCCAAAACGTTTTGTGTAGGCCAGCAGTGACAACAGTTTCAAAAGGCAGAGGGTCTGCTCTGACAATTCAAGTGGGTGGCTGGATGCTCGTTTAACACCCAGGCCTCTTCCTGTTGTCCCTTCCCACCCACTAGGACACCTATCTTTGATTGATTTTTGTTTCTAATAGTCTGCTCTTGTGTGCCAAGCTCTATTTAAACTGCAAGCCAGTGGCCTTGGAACTTGCATTTTTAGCTGTATCCCTGTTAACCCACCCATTATATTTAACAACCCCTGCCTCTGGGTAGTCCAGTTTATTCTGTGTTCTTTTTAAATGGCTGAGAGTTCTTTGTGGGGCACAGCCTGTATTTTGCAGTAAGCTGTTGGGAGCTAACAAGCATAGGAATTGCTAGACTGGATCAGACCCACAATCCATCCAGTCCAGTATCCTGTCTCTGACCGTGGCCAGGGCCTGATGCTTGAAAGTGCGGTCTAAGAACCTTGTAGCAGGCATGTGTGGAATTACCTGCCCTGCATGCTGGGTCTTGTGCTGATCTTTAGGGGTTCAAGATTGTGCTTCAGGTCTTAAGCCGAAGTTTAATTTCACTTCTGAAACTATTATTAATTATGGTAACTGTGTATTCTTAATGTCATGTAAATATCCAATTCCTTTATTAATCTTACTAGTATCTTGGCCTCAATCACTTCCTATGCCTATGAGTTGCACAAGTTAACTACATGTCACATGTCACAATTTCATTACATAATGAAAAATTATTCCTTTTTAAGAGCACCTATATATAGACTCCTCGGTCTGGTTCTTTATTAAAATTTCTGTGACGGGGTGCTTTTGCCTTTCGCAATGTGCTCTAAAATGCTCAACATGCTGTGTGGAGACACAAACGTGCCCCTTTCTTGGGTTTAGCTTTATTAATAAAGTTCAGCTGAAGCCTTATCCCCAAGTTGCTCCTACCTCAGGGCTGCTCAGCTCACATTCTAGATCCTCTCTCTCTCTCTCTCTCTGGACAGCCACTTCATCTTCCTTCCATGTAGGTGGTGTTATGAGCCATCTGCTTCAGTGAATCTGTAGAACCTGCTTCATGCTTTCTGAATAAGGTTAGTAACTTTTTAGAAGGTGGCCTGTTCCAGGTAAACCCTGCATTTACAGTGTTCATTAATGTGATCTGAAAATCTGGTTCCACCATAGGACATCCCTTGCTGCTGGCAGGTGACCTAATTACTGCAAGGGATATGACTGGTTTGATTGAAAATATTCAGTTGCTATGTCATTCTTCTGAATTTAAAAGCAAACCAAGCCAAATCCATAGGATCTGTGTCCATTATCAATTCCCTATCACCTCCCGGCTAATGATTACAAATTGTCTAGCTTGGTCCAAAATGAATAAATAGTCCGGGCCTCTGCAGTATAAGACATGAATCTCCAGTCCCTGTCCTAGTGGACTGGTGTCCCTGTCACAGAAAAATTCTCACCATTGTCATAGCTTTACTAAAAAGGCCAAGAAATGAACTAGCTGATACCAGCCTCTGATATTTATATGGTACTTGGCTGCAACTAAAAGTTAGAGTGAACAAATATTGGAAGCACAGTCTGTGGAGCTTGTGCCGGCGCCGCCGCCCATGCTATTGTGTGAATAAACAGAAGACCTCAGTTTACCCTCCATCCCATGTCTCTCGAAAGTACTAAAGTAGGAGCTAAGAGGCGCATGTGCATGTATGAACAAATTGTTTTCCAAAATGAAGGAAATGGGCCATCCTCCTTCTGAAGGGCTATTGTGATAAAGCCAATCTCTAGCCCAATAATCCTTTTTACACGCTTTGACCCTCTAACATTTTGTTTCAAATCATTACGGAAAGAGAAAAGCTCAGAGTTATGGCGCATGCAATAATATTTTTGCAAGAGAACATTATATAAAATTGCTGTGTTAGATGGCTTGAGTTACAGTCAATTTCCCTGTAATAGATACTCCAGTGTGAGAAGCTGGTTTGTTGATTATTCTAGAAAAAGAGGACCATTCTTTAGGTAAATAATGCCAACCCTCCCACCCCCATCCCACTGCTAATGGATATACAAGCCTAGGAGTGACTTCTCAGCTACCCAATTGATAATACTTCTGAATTAGGGCTTGGGTTTGACTGCTGGTGTGTAGTGTCTATGTAGAAGGTAACTATGAGGCAAAGTATTTTAAAGACCTTTTAAAGCTTGGAACCTCTGGTAAATTTTTCACAATATACATAAATTGAATAAGCTGTTCAGAAATCTATCACATCTGTGTTTATTGCTTTAACTTATTGAAAGAAAAAAATCTCAGGGCTTTCTCATTTATTTACTCATATCAGAGGCTGAGGTTTTTAGAAGTGCTCAGCAACAGGGCACTGGGTTTTCTCTAAATTAGAGGTAAACTATTTTATCTCTGTATCTCTCTCTGTATCTCCAAAGAAGCAACTCCTACATGCAGGGATCCAACATCACTTCTACCATCTAATTGTCTGTTCTAAGAAGCCAGTTTTCTTTAATCATTTCCCTAAACCCACTCTCAATCTTGCTTTGCTAGTTTCATTTTATAATCCAACCTTTTCAGGCTGCAGTGTAAAATTATACACATGCCAAAACACTTTGGAGGTTCCTCTGATTTGGATAAGCAAGGAACTTCTATTGCCAGTGTGATGATTAGGCTATAAAAATGGATTTATATCCGTTTATATAGCCACACAATGGGGTCGTGGATGAAATTTACCAGTAGAAATATTTGAAAATAGAACTGGACCCAGTGTCCCAGGGAGAAGCAACCACTCCACCAAACAAACCTACTGAAAACCATACAAATGTTTTTATTATAGAATCATAGTAATGGAGAGATGGATGAACTCTGGCAGGTGTTTGTCCAGCCTGTTCTTTAAAACCTCTAATGATGGGGTTGTAGAACTTCCCTTGAAAGCCTATTCCAGATCTTAACTATCCTTAGAGTTAGAAAGCTTTTTCTAATCTCTAATTTTAAATCTCCCTTGCTGCAAGCTAAGGCCCTTATTACCTGTCTTATCAGCAGTAGACACGGAGAACAATTGATCACCACCTCTTTATAACAGCCCTTGACGTATTTGCATACGGTTATCAGGTTCCCCCCTCAGTCGTCTTTTCTCAGGACTAAACATGCCCAGGGTTTTTAATCTTTCCTCACAGGTCATGTTTTTGAAAACTTTTATCATTTTGGTTGCTCTCCTCTAAACTCCCTCTAGTTTATGCACATCTTTCCTAACATGTGGTGCCCAGAACGGGACCCAGCACACCAGCTGAACCCTCGTCATTGTTGAGCAGAATGGGACAATAACTTCCTGTGTATTCCATGCAGTGCTCCTGTTCATACCCTCCCATGTCAGTTCTTGTGGGACCCAGGACCGAGAGTCACCTTGTTACCCCCTGACTCTAGGAAAAGGGAGTCTTTTTTGTGGTAGCTGTGTATCAGTGCTCTGACCCACCAGCTTTTCAGCCACTCATGTCTCCTCTGGACTGTGCCAGCCCTGACTTTGCCTGGCAGGATAACATTAGGTGCATCCCAATCCCCAAATCCCTTTGGATTGATCCCCTGTGTTATCCAGCCCCTAACACTGGTTACTTACAGAAATTCCAGATCCTTGGCACCCACGTTGGGGTATACCCCAGTTTTACCTTAAACTGCCATCCCTGTAAACCACACTGCACTGGTGAGCACTTACAATAAAATAAAGAAGCTTTAAATAATAGAGGATAAGGTTTAATTAGAAATGAGAGAGTGTGGTGGAAACAACTGGTTACAAAGCAAAACAAAATACAAATCTGGTTCTACGCTTATCAATAGTTAGTTTTCCTATCTAATAAAAGCGATTTTTTCCCCCCTTCTTTTGCTCCCCAAAATTCACTTTATTGCAGAACTCTGGTTTCTCAAGAACTAGGTCTAAACATTCATGAAAGCAGCCCTGCTCCACAAGGTTTTCGTCAGTGAATGGATAGAGAGTGCTTCTCCTTCCTCTGTGTTATGCTGAAAACAGCCTTTTGTTTCTATGTACAGGCAGGGTGAACCACTGTCTTTCTGTGAAGTTGCTTAATTATCTTTAGGTGATTTTGATTGTCATTGCCTTTTGGTTTCCTTTTCAAAGTCTCTTAGTATTGTGCAAGGCTAAATAAATTGAGTCTTGCACTGCATAACTGGACACATAGAGAAGGGGTGACAACTACCCCTTGCCTGAGTGGTCCATCACCTAAACACATTTTCTCCTGATGACTAAATTTTACTTCTTCTCCAACTCCATGAAGCAGACTTTCAATATAAATACATCACTCGTTACATATTACCCTTACATATATCTTGCAATGGTTGAGTCTTGACGAGTTATGAGCTTTCTGTATATACCTTACATGTTACTCTTTATAGATAAAGGTCCTGTGAGATGTTTGGTGTAGTGAGTTTGTTGAGTCTGTGGTGAGCGCTGTTTGCAAAGACCAGGGGACAATTTGCAAAGGGGTCTGTGTCACAACACCCCAGAATGATGGTAGCCTTTTTCACTACTGCATCACATTGTTGATTCTCATTCAATTTGTGATCAGCTATAACCCTCAGATCCTTTTCAGCAATATTACTATGTAGCCAGCTATTCCTTATTGTATAACTGTGCATTTGATTTTTTTCCTTCATATGTGTAGTACTTTGCATTTGTCTTAATTGAACTTCATCTTGTTGATTTCAGACCAATTCTCCAATTTGTCAAGATCATTTTGAATTCTCATCCCCTCCTTCAAAGTGATTGCTTTCCCTCCTAGCTTGGTGTCCTCTGCATATTTTATAAGCATACTCTCCAGTCAATCAATCAATCCAAGTCCTTAATGAAAATATTAAATAGTACCAGAGCAAGTTGAGATCCCATTAGATATGTCCTTCCAGTTTGACAGTGAACCACTGATTACTACTCTTGGAGTTTGGTCTTTCAACTAGTGGTGCACACACCTTAGAGCAATTTCATCTGGACCACATTTCCCTAGTTTGCTTATGAGAGAATTCCAAATGAAAATGTCAAAAACCTTACTAAAATCAAGATATATTACATCTACTCTTTCCCCATGTCCAGTAGGTCAGTAATCCTGTCAAATAAGGAAATTAGGTTGGTTTGACGTGATCTGTTCTTGACAAATCTATGCTGGCTATTACTTCTCACCCTATTATCCTCTGGGTGTTTACAAACAGACTACTTAATAATTTGTTGCAGCATCTTTCCAGGTATCGAAGTTAGACTGATTGGTCCATAGTGTCCTAGGTTCTTCTTTACATCATGCTGTTGTGCCTTTTTAATACAGTCTCTTTGAGACATTGTCAGCACTCCTAAACTCCTTTTTCCCATGGGACTGTACTGATCAGTTCTTTGAGTTTATTAAAGTCTGCTTTTTTGAAGTCTATTGTCTTTATGCTCTCACTCCTTTTCAGTAGAATCATGAAATCTATCATTTCATGATCACTTCCATTCAGTTGTGTTCAACCTTCGGATTCTCAGCTAATTCCTCCCTTTTAGGCAGAACCGAGTCTAAAATGGCTGTTCCCCTGGCTACTTTCTCCACCTTTTGCAACAAGAAGTTGTCCCTAGTACATTACTATAATTTACTGAACTTTTTATGTTTTGCCGTATTGCTCTTAAAGTATATGTCCGAGTAGTTAAAGCTCCCGTTGATTATTACCAGGCCTTTGTGCTTTGGATATTTGTTTGTTCTAGAAATTATATATGAGTGCTAGAGACATACGAGGCCCCAATCCTGTAAACGTGCATAACTGCTAAAAGAGTAGTCCTGCTGAGTAAATGTATGCAAAGTTATTTGCCTTCTTATGTTTGTAAGATAAAGGTCTTAATAGTTGCGTTCAGTTTCTGGGGCATTTGTGTATGTTTAACTTGTTGTGTGATCAAGAATATATTCTATTCTCTTGTCCCTCATTGGGTTTTTGCCTTATAAATCTTCTAAGGAACATAAAAGGATTGGGAGACTAAACATGTTGATCTTTCCACCTATTTTTTTGAATACAAAAGGGCCAATACTTGCCTCTCCTGAAACTTTCAGGTTAATTATCAAATAAGACCTAGAGCTGGCTAACTGCCTGTTCTGCTTTAACCGCCTGTTCTGCTTTTGAAAATACCTTAGTTAATCTTTTAGTGATTGATTTCCCCTGCATAAAGACTAAGGGATTAGTCTTTATGCAGATGACATGCAAGGGAAACCTGGAGGAAAATAAATCCAAGCCAGGGCTAGCAAATGGTCATAGCACTACTTGAACTGAACTAAACGTAGCAAAAGGTGTCAAGGCTAGTGAATCAATGAGATGGTCGATTTCAGGACCCATCCTGAATATTGCCCTCTGTGTCAGTTGATGGTGTACTCGTGTAGATGCCTCTCCGGTGTGTGGTGGAAGAATAGCTTCTTGAGATGACGTGTGGACCAATGATTAGAGTGATAACCTGAGACCCAGCTTCAAGGCCCTGCTCTACCACAGACTTCTTGTGTGATTTTTATTTTGGACAAATCACTTATTATCCTCATTTTACTGGCCTTCCTCACATTGTAAGAAATCGTGTGACATTGAGATGCTATGATGATAGGGGATGAAGAAGCCATTGGAAGTGATTTAGATGGATAAAATGTTACTTCTCCAGTGGCTTTAGCTAACTGAGCTTCAGAATTGCAAAGAAGCTTGTGCAAGACTGCCATGCCATGGGTGAATTTCACTCATGATTACTAATATAATTAGAAACAATTATCTCTGAGAATTAAAGTAAAAAGTCACCCAAGACTTTGCAACCACAAAAAAGACCTGTTGCTTGCTTCTTGGCTTGTAAAACTAGATTTGACAAGATCAGACAACACTTTGTTCTTCAGTATTTGCAAACGTCAAAAGA
Source organism: Mesoclemmys tuberculata (assembly GCA_007922155.1). NCBI lineage: Eukaryota > Metazoa > Chordata > Testudines > Chelidae > Mesoclemmys > Mesoclemmys tuberculata. Next base: position 17,576,125 of record ML675611.1, on the reverse strand, counting down.
TGCTGAAACTTATTCCAGTTCTGTCTAGCGTTCAGTATCAGCACAATGATTTCCTTGTTGCATTTTTTTCTGTGCCTTCAATGGCATATTTGTGGTTTCTTTAAAAAAAGTCATACCCTTTTATTTGAAGGTAACACTGATTTCAGAGTAAAGACAATTGAAAATCTATTTTAAAAATTCTTTTATTATGAAGGATCTCTAAAATATGCTGTAGTTGTACATCTGGAATACTAGCTTTTTAATGATGCATAGCAAAACTATGCAACAAGAAATGAAGAATACGATTTCTAAATGAAAGCAGTAGGGAAAATATGCGTGTGCAGAACGTAATTATCCCACTGGAATTTTGGATGGGACACGGGGCTACCTATGAAAGAGCCAGGAGATCTTTAATTTTCACAGCATCAGGATCTCGTTTGCCATCTCACGTTGGGAGCGTTTTAAGAGCGCAATGCTCCTGAACTTTGGTAAAACACCATCATCGCTTCCTGCAGCACTTGAGTTTTCTTTGGAGTCTCTTTATCCAAGTACTGACCTGGAACAAACTTGCTTAGCTCTTGCAACAATATCATGTTCTGATGCACTCCTGAAAGAAAGGTAGACATCTTAAGTGAAGGCTCTCACTTTAGAGTGGATTTCAGCTTTGATTAGAGAGCTGAAAGTTCATTCTTTTATGCCCTGAGCTAGCCAAGTATTTTTGCAGTGCGTTAGGGTTAAACACTAAGAGGTGTGCCATCTCCTTAAGTAAATAGTCTGGTATAAATAAACAGGTATCACATCACTAAAGTGGTACAGAATTGCTTGAGATGAAATGTACATTTGATTTTTTTTTGAAAAGCTTCACCAGAATAAAAGTGAAAGATTCTATCCCACAGCCCTTTAATAGGGTGAAGTTCCCACTGGAATTACTGAGTCTTGCCTGAGTAAGGACTGTAGAATTAGGCCATTAATGTCTGCAAACTTTTAAAATTAAAATGGATACTCTGAACAATAATACCAAATGCCTGAGGAATTGGCTACCTACCAGGTATCTGTGAGAATAACTGTCACACTGTGGCAGTGAAATATTTCATACTTGTAATTTTGATTTCCATTGAGAGAAGTATAGAGTTCTCAATGTAACACTCTGGTATTCACTGAGACAGGGCTGAACTAATTTGGCTGCACGGTCAGTGTTGTAGTTGCTGACTATTAAAACCTTTATCTCAAAAGAGGTAAGTAGTTAATCCAAAATCGTGACAATTTGCAGTTTGGCTCTTAATACCACAGAGTACACACCTCATTCACCTACTGATATTCATAACTGCTTCTCCTAACTAGCCCCTGTATCATACCTTTTACTGAGAGCATAATTTACACTGCAGAATGGAGAAAGAGTGTAGCCAAATTAGCCAGAGTTTGATTTGGTTCATTTTTTCATATAGGAGTTTCTGTGAATGTGCTTACACATTTAAAAGCAGATTTGACTTCTAAACCTTTGCTTTGTAAGTAAGAGTGTTTGTTGCTCTGTAATCCCTGCCTTGCCAATGCATCCTATCCCCAAAATATCAGGTATAATCCCTAAATTCATGCCCGTTACCATGAGCTTAATGAATATGTTGTAGACATGATACACCGTCATGCTGAGCATGTGGCAGGAGGAATCCTTTCAGAAATAGAAGTACTGTACTCCGTTTTAAGTGAAGGATGTGTTTGTAAAGGCTGTGAAAACAACACAGCGTACCACAGCTGGTATGCATCCCTTTCGTACAGCTTTTATGCAGAACCTCAGTACACATAATCCAAACATGAAATGAGTCTCCTCTTTTACTTCTGATTAGAGCTGGTCAGAAAACACTTTTTCAAGATATTTTTCTCCTGTTATTTATCAGTTTCATTTGGATGGAAATGTTGATGGTTCTAGATCTGACCCTGGTTAATAAAGCTTTCCATTTAGAGTTGCTCAAGAGGATGTATGTCATGGTGAAGGTAATGGATTGGGACTTTGGAGATGGCTTCAGTGCTTGGCTCTGCCACAAATTTCCTGGGTGACCTTGGGCAAATCACTTATTCTCTCAGTTCCCCATTTGTAAAATGGGGGTGATAACACTTCCCTCTGTGTGTCTTGTCTATTTAGACTTTGAGCCCCCTTCAGAGCAGGGAATGTCTCCTTACTCTGGCTATACAGCACAATGGTGCCCTGAGCTGGGTTAGGGCCTTTAGGGCTCCCCTAACACACAACTTATAGCCTGTTAAGTAAAATATCATACCAATGCTGTTGTGTTTGTGTATAAGAACAGCCATACTGGGTCACACCAGTGGTCCACCTAGCCCAGTATCCTGTCTTCTGACAGTGGCTGGTGCCAGATGCCTCAGAGGGAATGAGCAGAACAGGGCAATCAGCAAGTGATCCAAGCCCTGTCATCCGGTCCCAACTACCAGCTGTCAGAGGTTTAGGGACATTCAGAGCATGAGGTTGCATCCCTGACCCTCTTGACTAATAGCCATTGATAGACCTATTCTCCATGATCTTATCTAATTCTTTTTTAACCCAGTTACGTTTTTGACCTTTACAACATCCCCTGGCAATGAGTTCCATAGGTTGACTGTGCATTGAGTGAAGAAGTACTTCCTTATGTTTGTTTTAAACCTGCTGCCTATTGATTTCATTGGATGCCCCTAGTTCTTGTGTTATGTGAAGGGGTAACTAACACTTTCTTATTCACTTTCTCCACGCCATTCATGATATTATAGACCTCCATCATATTCCCCCCTTTAGTGATTTCTTTTCTCAGATGAACAGCCCCAGTCTTTTTAATCTCTTCTCAGATGGAAGCTGTTCTATAAACCTAATCATTTTTGTTGTCCTTCTCTCCACCTTTTCCATTTCTAATGTAGCCTTTTTTTTGAGATCTGACAACCAGAACTGCATGCAGTATTCAAGGGGTGGGCGGACTATGAGTTTGTATAGTGGCATTATGATATTTTGCCATCTTTTTCTCTTTCCTAATGGTTCCTAACATTGTTAGCCATAAGATAGTCTCAACAGGTGTTCCGCACGCTTTCTGGAGCCCGTTAGCTTGATCAGTCTCCTTTCAGTGCTAACAGCCATTGTGAAATTCACTTCTTCTCACCTTTGAGTGGTGGATGGCACTAATGAAACCCAGTCACCACACTATTGTTCCAGTGGCAGCATTGGACTCTTTGGCCTGCTCTACAGACAGTTGTGCTGGCAGCAACAAGTGTTCCCTTTTAGCTTTGTCATGTGGTAATCTGACAGTCAGCTCTTTGGGCTGCCTTGTTCTTCTCTAGATGCTTTTTCCTTCTGACAAACCTATTAATTCAGAGTTGTTAAATGAGATCTTATAAAATACCCCATGGGATTGCTTTCTACTAGGCATTTCCTTTGGCGTGTTCCAAAGGGGATATTTCAGCAAATCCTTCTTTTCTTTCTTAAAGTTTAAAAAGAAAAAAGAGGGCCAGATTCTCAGCTTGCGTCAATCATTGGAGTGCCAACTGATTTCAGCAGAGGAAAGAGAGCAACATCCGCTGAGGATTTGTCCAAGATTGTTTTATAGTAATCTTCGTAGCACCCCCATCTCCAAGCAGGTACTGTAGGTTAGCTGCAAGAAAAAGATTTACACACCTGGAGTACAATGCAGAAAAGAAGCATTAGCTGCTCCTCTGAAAACATGCCTATTTAGGGTCAGCTCTTTAGCTGGTGTAAATCAGTGTAGCTCATGGATTTCACTGGAGCTACGTCAGTCCTTGGTTACATCAGTAAAGGATCTGGCCCTTAGGATGTACTACACTCTCTCTCTTCTCATAAATAAGCCACTTAAATTGCATAGCTGCTATATTACAATTTCCTAAGAGGTGCTGGCATCTGGACAGATCACATTCCATTGGACCCTGTGATGGAAAGAATGAATTCAGGAACAAAGAATGAAATCCTCAGTTCTGTACCCAGAAATCTGATATTCGTGAAAGGGTATGGGTTAGCTAGTAGCCTGCCCTCAACTGGACCTTGAAATTACAGGCTAAAGGGAAAACTTGTATATAACCTTCCCCTCCCCTGCCAGGAACCAGCATGTGCTGAACTTCAACAAAACTAAACTTAATACAGCTCAAGCTGACGTGTGGTAGGTGGGGGGGGATCATAAGTGAGTTTAATACCATTGAAAAGCATAGGATTAAAAGCTCTGAAATCCTGCATTTATTCACAGAACTGGCACAGCATGTGCCATGACACTGGAAGGATCCCACAACTTTTGCAGAAACCACCTCAGTGGGTAGGAGTGTATTTAAGGCTCCCTGTTATTAAATCTGTGGTGTCTTGCCTGTGACCGTCAAACATGATACAAACTGAGGTAGGAGCTAGACTGAGATCACACACTAATTGAAATGTGTGCCATCGAATGGCTGGCAGGCGAGTGTCTGTCACTACTGAACCTGGGCCAGACACAAACCAATGAAAGTCTTATTTTGCCAGTCTCCCGGTCCTGTCTGCAAAAGACCTACAAGATTTTCTTGCTTGCATCATATATGAGGCCTTGTTTCGGATCAATACAACTACTGATCAGAAAATGGATGTTCTCCATGGAAAAATTACTTTGACCAGCTCTACTTAATATATTTCAGAGTGGAATGTAAACGCTTCTACAAGGAAGACGGGGAATGTCTTTCTAATGTGGGACAATGCCCACAGTGGTCTCCTTTAAATTTGTTTTTATTGCATTATTTCAGACTAAATTTTACTGCAATAAGGGATGACAACCTATTTTGCAAACCAGTGATTGAGTGAAATCTAAATGATGGATTGTCACAAATCAAGGGAACTTATCAATATTACCAGAAATCTTGAGGAAATACAGGGGTGGAACCCTATCTTGTAAAGATGCTGGATGGGATGCTAACTGCCATGAAGTTAATGGAGTTAGATTTGATTTATAGTGACACAACTGAGATTAGAATCTGGCCCAATGTGACTTTAAAAGGACACAGAGAGAATGTAAATGGTACCATCTGCTTTTCTCTGAGGACTTTATTGAAGGATAGTAACTGGACACATGGAAGGAGGAGAAATGACCAGGAGAGTTATGCAAATCCACCTGTAGCCTACTACCCACAAGATGAGGCACATAAAAGCATTATATAATGTTGGTGCTGCAGCAGATATGGGGTGGGTGGGACACACTCAGGCACTTTCATTTCTTTTCAGGACTGACATAAAACTTCTCTTTTCTCTGCTCCCTTCCTCATATTTGGCTCCTGGGTCACAGGTACAATACTGGTATTGATTTAAGAGGACAAGTGTGTCCTACAATGTAAATTTGATGCTAAAACAACGCTGACTGCCTTGGTATGTCATGTTTCTCTTCCCCTCTCGCAGAATGGGTGTGACATCTTGCTGTTTTGTTTCTGTAATATACAAATAAAACCAGGCCCTTCTTTTCTGTTGCATTCCCCTTGACTTTGAAACTTTTTTCCTGTTTGTACCTGTGCGCTTGCTCTCAGGTCAGGACTGCAATATTTAAGCCACTTCCCACTTAGGGTTGCTCTTTGCTACCAAAATCAGGTCCTGGGGGAATATGCTCCTGGGTCCTATTAACAAGCCCTACATTGAACTCAGATTGTCCCTGACCATGCTGATGGAAACAAGCCTTTCTTTAATCTCCTGGCTCAAGGGCGTGTTTTAATAGGGCTTCATTTTTCTAGTGGAGAGCAGCCCTAAAGTGGGCAGTGGCGTACTGTGGGTCTTCGGTGCGCAGGGGCTATGCTTACATTGGTGTCCGCATCCCCCCCTTGTTGCCAGTACCCCACAGGAGTGTCTGCAGCTTATGTCCCACTCCCCTCAGTCGGTGACAGCACCCTGTGGGGCGATTGTCTGCAGGCCCATTTCCCACTCTCTCCCCAGCTGTGGGAGTGGTGGGGGCTGCATGACAGGTTCTGGTCCCAGTGACTCCCTCCTGGTGCCTAGTGCAAGGGGTGGAGGAGCTGGGAGGACGCCCTGGCTGCCTGCAACGGGGTGGGGCGGCTCCTTTGATGATGGCCTGGTATGCCACTGGAGGTGAGTGACCTGGGCAGCAGAGGTCAGAACTGCTGTTGCCAATGGCTGTGTCTCGAAGGATGGTTGGGGGGGCACTCTTCCTCCAGTGGTATTAGTGTCAACTTCACTATGCTTGAGAGGACCCAGCTTCTAAAGGTAGAATGGGTGGTGTCTGCTGGCCTGGCAGGTGCCATGTGCCATTTGAGCTCTTGATTTAGAGCTCAGTGTAAGAGTGCTGTTTGCGTGAACAAGAGCAGCTGGGCAGCCCTTGCTCGCGGGGAGACATGGAGCTCAGCTCCCTGAGAGTGAGAGCAGCTCCTTTATGGCTTTGCACACACAGCGGGGGAGAGCCACAGCTAGGCAGTGAGGAGCCGAGCCCAGCAAGGCTCCCCCCCATACGTTTAACCGTTCTATTTTTAGAAGGTTTAAACGGATTATTAATTAAACTAATTTTTACATCCTTATGTTTGATTGAGGAGGGGAGATCAGCAGACACTCCCTGACTGGAACAGAATAGTGGGAGGTTGGGGGCGGGGGAGTCAGGCTCGACAAACCCACAACTTTCCCCCTCCCCACTACAGTTGCTGGGACTTTCCTGCCCGAGAAATTAGCATTTCCTTGTAGTGGTGTCCTCCAAAGTTAATCCTCCCCAGCCACTCCAAACAAACAAGACTGTTTTCACTCAAGTATTCCTTTCCCAGCCTGCCAGTCTGTTCCGTTATCGAGTATAGTATTAAATATTTATCACAGAACTTAATAGAGCACGGGGTTGGTCTTAAATCAGTTTAGCGTAGCTGTAACCAAATTTCTCATTTTGGAAGATTTTTGGAATATTTTGTTCCAAAGTAACGCTTTGAACAATGCTTTCTCCCTCCAGTGGGTGCTTCTCTGCTCAAGTGTTTTGTAATGACTTGCTTCAAGAACTCTGTGGGTTGGAAGGAAGTAGGACACTGAACAATCTCCTATTCTGCCAACCCAAGCAACAGTTAGCTTTGCCAACCCAGATCTTTTTGTTACATCCCTGTTTTAAATCCAAATGTGTGAGTTGGGCCTAGCTCTAGACCCAAGGAGGGGAAGTTGGCCATTTGTTCAGATTCTCTGTCAAAGATTATATTTGGTTCAGTTTCTCTCCCTCTGTCAGAATGCTATCTTGATCCGAAAGGAATGAAGATTTAAACTCATTTAACCTTGAATGTAGCCATTAGTTAACTCACCCTTTAATTTCAGTTGCTTAATGGGCAGTGTCAAACCTTGAGAGAAACATCTGGTGTAATAAGTGTGTGTTTTAACTTATGAATAATTGATCCTCCTTTTTTCCAAGTCTGGTTAGCTAACAAGTGGAGACTAACTGGGTAATGTAAGCGCTGGTGTGTATGTGTGTCTTGCTAACATCCCACCACCCCATAGCTGGCATTCTCACATCACATTGCCAGCACCAGCGTAGTAGAACTGCTGCATGTCAGGACTAAAGGCCATTTCAAGAATAGCTTATGTAATTCCTGCTCAGTTCTGGCCATTGCTACCAGCTTTTGCTTTCATGGCACCAGATTTACATGACTCTAAATCAAAAGGAATTGCTGACTTTTTAAAAATCATTATTAGCTCCTGAGTGTATTTGATGTTGGACATTAATGCCAAGGATTTTGATGACTCAAAATGCTTGAATTCTATCACCAAGCATAATTAACTGAGACATCTTGGCAGGCAGTTGATGTGAATGAACAACTTCACTAATGCATTGAAGGTAATACCGTAAATATTGAGTGAAGCTGAAAGAGGGATAATAGGAAGTATTTGTCTAATGGCTGTAGACGTGTCAGTGAGGATGAAATGATCTTCTTCCTTCTCCCCGAACATACCTACACAAATTTACAATCTCCTACCACAGTCATCTGCTCCCAGGGGAGGGAAAAGAGCAGAAGGACATGGACATGAGTGGCATGAGATTCCTGTCTTTGGGGGGCTCACCAGTGGCCCCACCCCCTCTCCTGAGTCCCACCCATGTTCCACCCCGACTCTGCCTCAGGCCCCACTCTTGCTCAGCCCCCTTCCTGGCGGCTGCCTTGCCTGATGCTTGTACCTCTTGAGGGGAGAGGACGAAGAGGCGTGAGCGGTGGGCAGAGAGGGGCCTGGAGTGGAGGGGGTGGAGTGTGGGTGGGGCGGAGAGGTGGAGTGGGAGCTTCTGTCGTGGCCTCCCCAAGCCTATTATACCTGCTGCCCTATGTACATGGGGTGAACTCCTGGCCTCAATTAACTCAATGAGAGTGTTGCTATTGACTTCAGTGATCCAAAGAATTCAATGCAAAGCATCTCATTCTTGCAGACCTAACTTATCTAGGAAATGCTTAGGCTCTATGGGGATAGGTGCTGAGGAAGACTTGTAGCTATTCTGTTCTCATCTTTTTAGCATAAATCTAATTTATGCACTAAGGCCCTGGTCCTTCCTTGATCTCCGTGTGGGCAGACACCTGTGCACATGTAATTTCACTGAAGTCAGTGGGGTTCCATGTGGGTGCAGGGATCTGCCTGCACAGAGCTCCTTGTTGGATCGGGGCCCGTGTTACGAAGTTGCTAGGCAACAGAATTTCTGTCATAGATTCGAAGTCCAGAAGGGGCCATTGGGATCATCTAATGGTCTTACTTCCTGTATCACAGGCCATGGAACTTCCCCAGAATAGTTCCTAGAGCAGATTTTTTAGCAGATCATCCAATCCTGACTTAAAAAATGGTCAAGGACAGAGAATCCACCATGACCCTTGGTAAACGGTTCCAATGGTGAATTACTTTCACTGTTTATGCCTTATTTCCAGTCTGAATTTCTCTAGTTTCAGCATCCAGCCATCGGCAAGGGAGAGGATATATGACACAATTCATTTTGCTTAATTCTTTAATGCGGGGGTGGGGTGGGAAGCAGATAGGATGACCTGGAAATGTTTAGAGCTGGCTAAACAGAATACAGTCTTGGCTAGAGTGTTGTGCCAAAGAGATTCTGCCCTCAACTTCCTTGCGCCAAGCGTATATCAGGCTTTTATAAACATACATTGTGCACAAGGGAATCTTCTTATACTTCTAGGATTTTCTGTTTCATGTGTGGAACTGTATTTTGGGTGGAACTATATAATAAACTATGCTAAATAAAAAAACCCTGCTTCCTCCAGTTTAAAAATTACAATAGTATCAAGCCAGCATGAACACAGAGAGAAAAATGTTAGCATCTGGGTCTTTTTAGTACAGCTTACTTTTTAGAGGGAAGGGAGTAGGACTGGGTGGGAAGAAAAGACAAAATGATTACTGAAATAAAGAATCAACACTCTTAACATTCAAGCCTCCTAAAAAGAGGAAACCAATTATAGCCAAGTCTTTTGACAATTGTAATGTTAGACTACAGAACAATTATAGCTATTCAACAATTAGTAATAGAAGAAAGTAGCATAAACCACCAAGCAAACAAAATATTTGTTTGCTACTCCTTTGTTGTTTTTTTTTTTGACAGTGTCTAAAAGTCAGAAGTGGGTCTAGAACTGCTGACATGACTTTTTAAAATCATTTTATCAAACAAAAACACTTCCACCATAAATTGGGAGAAGGGGAAAGAGAACGTGAAGGAGAAATAATCTGTCAACTAAAAAAGCTGAAGGCAAACAACGAGCAGAACTTATAGTTGAGTCTCCCGGGTCTTTTGTTCTCCAAAATGGTTCTTGCCATTCTGCCTACATTTTTTTTTGCTAGCACTCTTAGCAGCCTGACTGCTCCTTTTAAACTAAACCAGTGCTCCTCATTGCTTGGAGTCCAGCATGAGATAAAATTGTCCCTTAAAAATTCTTAGATATTCCATGCAAAAAAATAACACTAATATAAAAGAAAAGTGGTGAAATAGAGTACACAGGAACTGGGAAACGAAAAGTTAAGTCAGAAAACTCAAAATTGTCCCTGCCTTGTTGCACATATATGCCTCTCATAATTTTGTCAATATTATAGTTAGTGTAATACAGATACAAACTTGAATTTCTTACACAGCTTTACATATAGTATAGTCTTCAGATTTGGCTTGTTTTTTAGATCTCACTGAGATTTCAATCAAGTCAAGTTTGAACAAAATTGTAGCTGCTGAGTTATGAATGTATAAAATTGTTGATCTGAACCTACAGGTAGGTTTTACATGTAGAATTCAAAAACCGCAGAAGAGATTTTGCTCCAAGAACATCAACTCTGAGCAAACCCACAACTTTTCTCAAACAAATTCTTTTGGGGTGAAAATTATGAGCAATTGGAGAGATGATATTCTAAACCACATTTTATCTTGAACCATAAAGAACTATTTTGAACTTTTATAGCCAAAAATGAGAATCTGACAAACACTATGGCTTGTAAAATGCTTTCATTTGCATGTTTAGTCATATTTTAAAAGGTCAAACAAATGTCTTGTTTGTTTTTACTTTACTCCCCAAAACTCCTTCATACTGGAGGTGATCTCAACTGCAACGTTTGTTGTTACTGCGATATTACAACAGAATTATAAGTGACAGTGTTTCCACTGTAATAACCTGTTTGAACTCACTTTGGCCTTAAACTTTAAAAAAATTCAAAGTTTCTTTTGGCCAAAGAGTGTTTTAAATAATGGATCACTGAAGCAATTACTATGAAATAATTTAGCTGATATTGATATTTATTGACTTCTTTGGTAGCAGGTCAGGGCCCCTTTTGCTTACATACGGTGCATCCTTTAGATAACATCCCCATATAAACGTGGGCCAGCAACTAAATCTATCATAAGAACATACTACACCTTGTTATTGCACATGGTATGCTTGTTAATGCTGCTTTTAATTTTTCAATTACACTTTTATTAGGCTTATCAAATATTCACTTCCTACTTGTCAGTAATAGCTCTGAAAGATGGAAGGTGAGGAATATAATTGCGTGTCTGTGTAAATGGCATGTAAATTTTCTAAGGCAGAGACAGTGGTTTTAGTCTCTCTGCAATGCACCATGGACACCTTTGGTACTAATTATAAACATTAATATCATTGCAGACAACTTGTATCATTTTGCTGATATCCCTTTGTTTCTCTATCATTTGTGCAGTCACACTATAAAAAACTTTCTATGTACCCATTTCACGATAGGTTTTTAAATTTTAAAACCCTTTTTGCTATTTAGTTACACTACCTTCATATAGTAGTACATCATGAGTTCAGTTTATTAATAGTCCTCTGCAAGTCAGAGTTGTGCTAGTGCATGACTTTTGACTGCTACAGTAAAACAAGTGTGGAAGGGAACAGCTTAGTTTGGGCACTCAATAATGGAATGAAGAATCTCTTGCTTCAAGGATGCTAGTTCAAATATACTCTGAGTTGGTGCAGGCCAAACCATGGTGTGAGATGAGGGGGAAATAAGAAAATTCATCTAGGCTTACCTGAAATCTGCTTTTCTTTGAGTGATAAGGTCCACAGATCCATTACAATGGGCACTTTGTCTGCTTGCTGCTTCAGGGCGGAGCCAGATAGGTCAGCTGCTGGCAGCACCCTATGAATTTCTGTCCCGTTGAGAGAAAGACCAGAGCCACGATACTTCCATTCCACTTTCCTGAATTAAATCCCTACTGGAGGAACTCAAAGCTATGTTTCACGTATGTAACATGGATGTTAAGCTATGGACTTTGTGCCACTGAGCAGAATACGTTCTATTTATTGACTCTATGACCATGGTTTAATTAAAGTATCCATTTTGAATTTGGCTGGTCTCATCCAGCGGATTGCATTTACAATAGCAGACCTTTGCTTTGAGATAGACATCAGAAGGCCCAATACTAGGTTAGTCAGGCCCAAGAGCCACAGCTTCTTCCGCCAGAAAGGCATAGATAGTATTACTGCTGTTTTCTCTTTCCTATTTTTGTATTGTCCTGGGGAGCAGTAGAAGAGATGGGAAAACATAGCAGTGACCTTGCCCAGCTTTGTGTGTAGTCAGTCAGCATCTCCCATCCCAGGTCCTGAGGCACAACAAGGCCACAATACTTGTTCTTCTCGGATGCAAAGAGATCAAGCACCAGCCCATTAAATTGACTCACAATGTATGAAGGTACAATCTGGGTACAGGTTCCAGTCTGCTAATCAAACTTCTGCGATGTTAATCTTGGCATTCAACTTCCCTAGGGGGCAGTGCATAGAGATAGGGAATTTTGCCCCACCCAGGCCAAGAAAATTTCTCTCTGGAGCAGGGTTGATCATGTACTTCGTAGTTTATTAGTGGAAATGCCCATCAGATGTATTGACCAGAGTGTGTTTCCAAGGGAGGGAAGAGTGCTCCAAGACCTCAGTGTAACCAACGAAAGGTATTCCAGCTGGTGGATGTTGGGCTTTCTCTTTCTGGTGCCCATTCCCTGAACTGAGCGAGGAGGATGCCTTTAAAAAAAAAATCTGAATTCTGATTCATGAGCAGAGAGTGTGCAACTGAACCTGGAGCTCTGCTAATGAATGGGACAGGATGAAGTGCAGAGGTGATAACTGGACCTGGCTCTCCAATGAATCTCTGAAGCATGCCTATGTATGAGATCAGAATTCCTAAGAGGCTCCAATAAGAATTGAATTTTTTTGTTTCTGTGACACCACTTGTTTTCCATTAGGGCCATCTTCAGCCTCTGTCAGTGTTCTCCGATGCAACCTTGCACCTGACAATATTCATCCTCAGCCCAGGCCCAGGACTGGCTTCCTTGGTGCCATGAATGCAAAGAGTCGCAGGAACCGTATTTCTCTGTGTGTTTGCTTCAGCTTTCTCTCTATACAGGTCCCTGCTCAATTAGTTCATGTTTATTTTGTTTTGGTGGGACCTGGTAGCTTTCACACCCAAAGGAGGGGATTGAGGCAATGCTTGCCTGGACATGGCTGCTCATGAAGGGCCTGTGTAATGAAGAGGCTGCTTGTTCGTGTAAAAATCTCCCTGTTAAAACTGCTGAACCCCTGAGCGTCGGGTGAAGTAGCCCCCTATACACACTGATAGCTATAACAAGTTACATTTGGACTAGCGCACCTTGAGGAATCTATTCACCTTATAAAATGGAGGCCTGGAGGGTGAGGGGAACACATGGTGGGCCAAAGAGGCCTCTTACTATCTGCTATCGGTCCCGTGTGTGGATGCTCTCTTTCACCATTCCAGACCTAGCTACTGGGGGTGGAGGGGGCAAGACATGGCAACCTGCAACAGATGCTGGGAACAATAACCTGGACACTAGAGTATGGTGACCCATAGAAATGGCTGGAAATTATAGCCCACTAGTTAGGGCATGGTGAGTCACTGCTGGAGACTTCCAGAAGTGACAGGAAATCCCCATCCCTCTATTATATTTTCCCAGGGTGCAGGAGTTGGGGTTTATGGCTTGTCTAAGGCAGCTGCAGAGTTCTTAAACATGGTTTCAGACTATTCAGTACACACTGCCTGGAACTAGTTCTTATCCATTCATGTCAGATAGAGAAGCGCAGGCCATCTTGCCTGGGCTGAGGGCGATGAACTGCACTCTGCCCACAGAACTGGCCAAACTCCCCAGCAAGGCACTGAAGAAGGAGGTGAAGCAGAAGAGATGCACTTTTCCTTTTGCTACTGGCTTGTCTCGGCCTACCTTGACTGCTGAAACCTGCAAGGGGACCAGCGGCTGCAAACTCCTCAAAAGGGGAAGTGGAGCTCGCGAGACAATCGTCCCTGAAAGACAAAGGCTACCCCGAGAAGCTGCTGGGAATTAGACAAATCACTGAGCCATATTGTTAGTCAGAAAGCTTGAAATGAGGTTTGGAATTTCCCTCCGCTAAACTATGCAGCTGGGAAGCCTGGCTAAGCTGCCTCCACGATGGGGGTTAAAAAACCTGGATAGACCTTCAGGAAGCTGGGTATTCCCCTACTGCCAGTGATGGCCAGCGGGGGTTCTGCCCCCAAGCTGCATGCGGGCTGAAGCATCCACTTTAGGGATCTGAGGACCACAGAACAACGAAGAACATACATTCTCAACTGTTTTCCTGGGCTCGAGTTGTTCTCCACAGCACAGTTTCCCAACGAATGCTTTTTGTGTGCGTGATTTGCACTTTTCGTAGGTGGTAGTGAGCAACAGTTGGTGCAACCCGTAGGCAGTTCAGTGGCCTTGATGCAATGAATTGTGGGTCTTGGGTCAGTTCCAGTGCCTTGCCTTAAACATCACTTTCTCGTGATACAAGAACAAGGGGGCATTCAATGGTATTAAAAAGAAAAAAAAATAAAATTGATTAAATGAAAGGATTTTTCACACAGTTAGCCCATGGGACTTCATTGCCACATGGTATCTCTGAGGCCAACAGATTAGCAAGACTTGAAGGAAGAAGAAGAAGGGGTGGGGGGGAAAGGGCTGGGCATTTATATGGAGAATAAGAATATCCAGAATTGCAAGATGAACATTTTTTCCTTTTTAAAATAATACTAAGTTTTGGAATGATGATAAACCCACATGCTTCAGCCCCCAAATCAACCACTAAATTAATAGGATTTCAGAAACAACTTTACCCTGTGTGCAGGTTATATCATAAGCTATCTATTGCACCTTCCTCTGAAACGGCTGGTACTGCGTATTGATGGAGCCAAGATAATGGACGAGGTGGTCCACTGGTCCAATATGTTGTCAATTCCTCTACTATTTCTTGGACTCTTGTTTTCCCCTGCATAATATAGCAACATGCAGACAATACCTCCTTTAAGAGTATTTTAAATAATTTTACTCCTGAATGCAGAAACTATACAGAGTATGCATAGAAATTACAGGTAACCAACAGTCTTCAACCACATCAGACACCGTGAGACAGGTTAGTGGTGTAGGTGGGTGCAGTTGTTAATATGGTAGGTGGCAATTCTGGGCAGTTAGAGCATGCACCTTGGTACTCTGGTATGGAACGCTCATGAAGACAGCTTGATCCTGACTGCTTCTCAGGTGAACAACTGGAACCAGGAAGTCTGCTAACATGAACACAGTGGGGCAAATCCAGCGAAGGCGGGACCTGAACCCTGCAGTGTTCCTCACAGAACTTTTGCACATGTGGTCTCTTAGTGTATTTGCTTCCTACTCTGGATTGACAGCTCGTTAACAGCAGAAGAGAAGGGGAGGAACCTCTTTGCATAAACAACACAAGTTCTAGTGTTCTCTTAAGCATAGAATTTCATGGTTCCCTGGAAGCCCCAGGTCTCTTTGTGCCATTCGTCCTCACAGCAGTATTAACACAGTCCCACAGAAGGATTTTCAGCCATGAGGTGAAACCAGCAAGGGAAAAGAAAGAGCTGGGTTATGCTTCCTCCTAGCTTACCAGCACTACCGCAGATTGGGCAGGATTGGTTTTTGGCCCAGTTTCTCCCTTCCCAATCTCTGAGCCTTATTCTCCTTTTCCGCATGCTGGTGTAAATCAAGAGTAATTTTGATGAGCATAGAAGGCACAAAATATAGTCCAAACACAGAGACGGACTGACTCTGTGACCACATAAAGATTGAGACATCGAGGCACTTTCTACCCCAAAGTCTGAAATACAAGGGGAAGGCAAGAAAGAGATTTCCTTAGATTGTCAAGCATCATGAATTATTATTTCTCATAAAAAAGTGATGAGGAAAAAGGGTGCCTGCTCAGAGAGAAAGGCAAAAGATTACAGAGACGGCATCACATTATATAACAACCTGCCATCAGGTCAGAACTGCTGACAATGGGGGACACAGGGAGAAATCACAAACACAGTGAACAGATCACATCTACCTATGATAGATATCTGAAGACTCTGGTTCTTTTCCTTCCTTCCCTGCCCTGCTCCCCCTGCCCCCAGCCACATTTGAATAGTATCTGACCAAAAATAATCTACATTGAATTGCTCATTGATGCCAGTGGAGTTCCACTGGTTTTGGACAGATGTGAGAGAAGATTTAGTTTTATCTTAATGGGATGCTGTGAACTGGATTACCTTCCTTCATCTTGAATGCAATGAAGCCCAGCTTGCCTTGTTGTCATCCTCAGAAGCCTCAAATACATGTGGAAGAGAAGAAAAGGTGACAATCTGGAACCCCAGGCCAAATACACCATGGCTGCTTTTTCAATTATCTAGTATATTTGTCGCTGCATGTTGCTTTGGGTCCCGCTCAACACCCACCTTTACTTTTTGATGGGTTTATAGGTAGAGTGCTATTGAAAGAAAGTCTCTTGTATGAAATGAGGTATTGTATAGGGATTTGCCAAAGTCAAAAATCGCATGGCCAGGAGCATGTTCCTGAGAAACCTTAGCCATGTGAATAGTCCCATTAAAGACCACTTTTGAGAGTAGGAGCTGTAGCATGGAGTCCATAATAACTAAACTGTGGCATAGATCCAGTTCACCTGAGGAAGGGTTCCCCCCACTAGATACTTTAGCTCTATTTTTAAATAGTTCATTAGCAAAGATTTATACACATATCTAGTTGGAATAATTGTAAGTATATTCAAAATCCCCTAGTTTCTAACAAATTTATTTTTTGATCTCCTGAGACTTATGATGCATTTCATTCCATTTTACTGGATTGCTTACAATGTGCTGCAACAGCTTTCAGAGAGCTCTGAAATAGTGGCTTGCAGAAAAACACATTTTAAGTGAATGCACCTTTCAAACCAACCAATAAAAATCCTTCAGATGCAAAGCCTATATTAGTGCTAAGTATGATGTCTATGATTTATTATGTCTGTACAAACATATAACCCAGAAACCACTTTATCTACTCAGGGCAGATGTCTGCAAACTAAGGGTATCTCTGCATTGCAGTGGCAGGTCTGACTGTACCATGTGTAGACATGCTTTAATTAGCTTTGATCTAGCTAGCACAAGTACCAATAGCAGTTTAGCCATGGCAGCATACGTTTTGGTGTGGGATAGCTTCCTGAGTACCTGCCAGGGTCCAGGCAGGCTTGCACAGCCCACACTGCCATGGCTCCACCATTATTGGTACCAGTGTGAGCTGGTCTAAATCTAGCTTAGTTACGTGTTCTTCAACATCTTAATTAATGATCTGGAGGACGGGATGGATTTCACCCTCAGCAAGTTTGTAGATGGCACTAAGCTGGGGAGAGTGGTAGATACGCTGGAGGGCAGGGATAGGACACTGAGTCCTAGACAAACTGGAGGCTTGGGCCCAAATAAATCTGATGAGATTCAACAAGGACAAGTGCAGAGTCCTGCACTTAAGATGGAAGAATCCCATGCACTGCTACAGAGTGGAGTCCAACTGGCTAGGCAGTTTGGCATTCATTGGTATTAAATTAATTACATTACCTCTTTTCTGAAAGCTACCACTTGTTCTCATTATTGACTTAAATATTCAACAAAATGTATATTGCACATGGCTCCGGGAATCTCCCTTAGAAACCTTTACCAAGCCTTTGCACCAAATGTATTATCAGCAATATGATTTGCCTACGCCCCCTTTCTCTTCCCCTATTATAATTTTCTTTTTTTAAAATGAAACTCTGGGAATTATCTAAACCCTGAATCTTTAAAAATAATGAACATTTAATTGAATTACAGATGCAAAAGGAAAAAATGTGGATTATCAGTATCTTTCACTATTCTCATACTATATATTTGTCCATTAAAACAGCTTATTCTAATCTCTCTACTGTAAACCTCTGGTTCCCTGTTAAAACAGCAGGTATTTAAGAAGCAAGATGAGGCAGTTTATCTCTTCATGATGTCCCAAGAGCATCCCCTGGTGTACATTTATGGTAACACTGCTTATTCTGTACCTGTTTACATTGTGCAAGAGCGACATTTCTAAAGAACAAAAACTATTCATGGAAATCAGGTCTGGCAGGCCGCACTAGATGTAAGACGATAAGAATGCAAATACAGACAGTGAACGCTCACTCACATGAAGGGCTGAGTTTAATAGAAGTGGATGACGCTGAACACTTTGCAGTGCCCTTAAGTGCTATATTTATGGATTGCTGAACTTGAATTCACCAGATTTACCTGAACTCTAACGTTTTTATAACTGAAACAATGGGGGATTTTCAAACGTAATTAAATAGATTTTTTTTAAATAGAAGAGTAACCGTACAGGAAACACTTGAATTACAAGATACAGGGCAATAAAATATCTATCTTTAATATTTAAATGACCTTTGTTTTGACTATTTATATACTCAAAATAAACTAACCATTCCATTGCACTTTCTCCAAGGTTATAAGGAAGCGTATTTTTTTTTCTTGCAAAAGTTTCCTGGAGCTAATATTTTGTTTTGTTGCAGCATCTTGAATTTGTTGTGAATGCATATGCCAGCCTCAGACATTATTACTGCCATGTCATAGTGACACGTTATAATAATTGAAATTATCTATTATTTTAATTTTATTTTTGCAGTCATTAAGAGCAGCTGCTATTCAGTACTGATTGAAACATCTTATCTTTCTTTCTGCAGTTCCTAGCTTCTGATTTGTGTTCATTACTATCGACTTCCACTTTCTTCCATTTGTTATAGTTTAAAAAAAAAAAAAAATTATGGCTGCTTTAAAACCCAAATTTCAGAATTTTCCAAAATGATAATTTTCTGAAACACTTATTTCATTTCTAAACAAGTTTTCTGCAGGGAAATTTCATTACATTCAATATGATTTCATCGAAGAAAAAAAAAAGCTGCTTTAACAAAGCTGAATTCTGACCAACTCTGTAAAATTGTCAGTAATGGTGCAGAGAAGGCAGAAGTGTTCAATAAACATTTCTGTTCTGTATGTGGGAAAAGCCAGATGATGTGTTTATATCACGTGATGATGAAATATTTTCCATTGCAAGAGTAACAAAGGAAGATGTTAAACAGCAACTACTCAAGTAGACATTTTAAAATCATCAGGTCCAGATAACTTGTACCCAAGAGTTGTAAAAGATGTGGCCAAGGAACTCTATGGGCTGTTAATGTTTTCAGTGAGCCTTGGAACACTAGGAAAGTTCCAGAAGGCTGGCAGAAACCTAATGCTGTGCCAGTATTTAAAAAGTGTAAACAGGATGACCCACGTAATTATAGGCTTATTGACCCGACACAAATCCTAGATAAAATAATGGAAAACCTAATATAGAGGGTCTATGGAAAATCAATCTTTAACTAACATGATTTTTTTTGGAAGAGGTTACACATTTGATTGATAAAGCTAACAGAGTTGATGAAATATAATTAGGTTTCTGTAAGGCATTGACTAGGCACTACAATATTTTGATTAAGAAAGTAGAATGATACAAAAATCAGCATGGCACACATTGAATGAATCAAAAACTGGCTAATTGATAGGTCTCAAAGTGTAATTGTAAATGGGAACGTATCATCAAGCAGTTGTGTTTCAAGTGGGGTCCTGCAGGGTTCAGTTCCTACCTCTGCACTAGTTAGCATTTTTATCAATGACTTGTAAGAAAGCCATAAAATCATCACTGATATAATATGCAAATACCACAATAATTAGGGGAGTGGTAAATAATGAAGATAACAGGTCACTGCTACAGAGCGATCTGAATCGCTTGATAATCAGGGCTCAAGCAAACAATATGTGTTTTATAATGCCCAAATCTAAAGTCATGCATGTAAGAATTCAGGATGTAGACCTTACTTATAGGATCGGGGACTCTATCCTAGGAAACAGTGACTCTGAAAAGGACATGGTACATGTAATCAACTGAACATGAGTTCCCAGTTTGATGCTGTGTCCAAAAGAGCTAATGACATCCTTGGATATATAAATAGGGAATTCTCAAGTAGGAGAAGAGAGGTTACGTTTCCTCTGTATTTGGAACCGGTCCAGCCATTACTGAACTACTATGCCTAGTTCTGGTGTCCACTATGCAAGAAGGATGTTGATAAATTGGAGATGAGTTGGAGAAGAGCCACGAGAATGAAAATATACCATGTAGAAAAAGATGCAAAGAGCTCAGTTTCCATACCTTGTCAAAGAGAAAGTTAAGGGTGACTTGATCACACTCTGAATATGGACACAGGAAACAGAAATTTGATAGTAGAAGTCTTTTCAATCTAGCTGTGAAAGGCACAACAAGAGCCAGTGGCTGGTAGTTGAAGCTAGACAAATTCATAGGAGAAATAAGATGCAAATTTTTAACAGTGAGGGTAAATAACCATTAGAACATCTTAGCAAGGGTTGTGGTGGATTCTCCATCTCTGGAAATTTTTTAATCAAGATTGGATTTTTTTAAAAAAAGATATACTTTAGTTCAAACAAGAATTAATTCAGGGAAGTCCAATAGCCTGTGTTATACAGGAGGCCAGACTAAGGTGATTATAGTATTCTGATCCAGCTTTATAATCTATTAATTGTTTGTAGGGTGCTTAGTTACTATGGTAATGAGGGCCATAGAAGAACCTTAGACAGACATGCTGCTGAGGGCCTGCATGGGGTACCTTCTTGCTGGCTAAATCACTGCCTCTCTCCTGACGCTCCACACTCCTGTGCAGGGAGTGTATATGGAGCTGGGCATGGGTCAAGTCTCTCTGCATTCAGGTTGTGTGGAGACCTTTTCTTTGTTGCCCTTAAACAGAACCGTGTTCCTGCCCAAACACACTGGCTCTATCTGTTGGGCTGCGGTGGGGGCGTGGTGCAGCAAAATTACCCTGTTTGGGAACCCCACCTTGGTGCCCAATGAGCCAAGCTCCCCTGCACTGTGAATGGGATATGGACAAAAACTCCGCAAGGGTCACTAGGAGGCATTTCCAAGTGGATTTTTCCATGCCATGGTCGGCCATACTTGCTTATATTACATAAGAAATGTTGCTCTATTTCCCAGACAGGGCTCATCTTTGGGCCTTTTCCAGCTCTACAACGAGAGTCAGTCATCTTCCAGCTGACTGCGGGGACACATGGGGAGAGAGCTGGAGCTTGCTAAGCTGAGAACATGGCTCCTTCACCCTTCCTCAGAGAAACGAGTGGGATTTTGAAAGATGGCCATGCAAGTTAAAGCAACCGAGACTTGGCTGTGAAACATGCCCCTGCTCCTATGGAGGAAGTGGCTAGAAATCCTCCTGTTTCTTCACAACACTACATCATTCTTTTGGGCCCCCACTTATGCAGCAATCACATATGTTCTTAGCAGCTGTATGCAGCCTCGTAATGCTTAGCATTTATATAGCCCTATCCATGTACAAACGCTATCTAATGCATCCCCAAAATACCTCTGTAAGGCAGATCAGTAGTGCTATCTCCATTTTACATACAGACAAAGAAACAGGAAAGTAGAGAAAGCGACTTGACCGAGACTACACGCTGACTCTGGATTTCCAAGAGAACTGTATTGGGAAGAATAATTCTGGGACGTATTAGCAAGTGAGACGTGAGAAGTAATTCTTCCACTCTACTCCACGTGGAGTAGGCCTCAACTGGAGTACTGTGTCCAGATAGAACACCATTCCATCATTTCAGGAAAGATGTGGACAAATTGCAGAAAGTCCAGAGAAGAGCAACAAAAATGATTAAAGGTCTAGAAAACATGACCTATGAGGGAAGATTGAAAAAATTGGGTTTGTTTAGTCTGGAGAATAGAAGACTGAGAGGAGACATGATAACAGATTTCAAGGACATAAAGGTTGTTTACAAAGAGGAGAGAGAAAAATTGTTCTCCTTAATTTCTGAGGAGGGGACAAGAGGCAATGGGCTTAAATTGCAACAAGGCGGTCTAGGTTGGACATTAGGAAAAACTTCCTAACTCTCAGGGTAGTTAAACACTGGAATAAATTGCCCAAGGAGGTTGTAGAATCTCCATTGTTGGAGATTTTTAAGAGGAGGTTGAACATATACCTGTTAGGGATGGTCTAGATAATACTTAGTCCTGCCATAAGTGCAGAGGACTGGACTAGATGACTTCTCGAGATCCCTTCCAGTCCTATGATTCTATGATCCTATAATTCCAGACTTCCACCTCTGGATCACATGATATTCCATCAAAGGACGGGCAAATTGGTTCAGACCCAAAAGCACCCAAATGTGCATTGTGTGAAAAAATATTTCCTTTTGTTCATTTAAAACCTGCTGCCTATTCATTTAATTTGGTGACCCCTAGTTTTTGAGTTATGAGAGGGAGTAAATAACACTTCTTTATTTACTTTCTCCACACCAATCATGATTTTATAGACCTCTATCATATTCCCCCTTAGTTGTCTGTTTTCAAAGCTGAAAAGGCCCAGTTTTATTACTCTCTCCTTATATGGAAGCTTTTTCACACCCCTAGTCATGTTAGTTGCCCTTTTCTGTACCTTTTCTAACTCCAATATATCTTTTTTGAGATGAGGTGACTCGATCTGCATGCAGTATTCAAGATGTGGGTGTACCATGGATTTATAAAGAGGCAATATGATATTTTTGTCTTACTATCTATCCCTTTCCTAACGATTCCCAACATTCTGTTAGCTTTTATGACTGCCACTGCACACTGAGTGGATGTTTTCAGAGAACTATCCACAATGACTCCATGATTTCCTTCATGAGTGGTAACAGCTAATTTAGATCTCATCATTTTATATGTATAGTTGCAGTTATGTTTTCCCGTGTGCATTACTTTGCATTTATCAGCATTGAATTTCATCTGCCATTTTGTTGCTCAGTCACCCAGTTTTATGAGATCCCTTTGTAACTCTTCGCAGTCGGCTTTGGATTTAACTATACTAAGTAATTTTGTATCATCTACAAATCTGCAAAGTACCTAGCACAATGAGTAGTGGCCTCTAGGAAATGACTGTAATATAGTTAATAATAGCCAATAAGTTGAAACTGCCACTAGTCAGTTTTAACTGTTGCTTTTCAACTTTGCTCCTCTGTCATATTTTTTAATTGAGAGAAATTATAATGAATTAGTTTACAAAATGAATCAGAAAAGGGAAGAGAAAACAGATTTTGCTTTATCAGAGCAAATACATGATCATAGAAAGCAGGCATCACCTAGAATGCGGAGATACTGAGAGATTGGTGTAATCAAGATTGGCCAAGGTTCCATAGGTAGGCTGTAATTTGAAGCTACAATAGAGGGTCAGTTGTAAAATACTCCCTATATTTATTTTGCATCATTTTCTTCATTGCTCTGGCTTTGCATCCTAGATGTAACTACTCCTAGGCAAGGAAACAGTATCTGTTTCTCTCTAATGATGGCAGTGATACTTTGCTCTGAAAAGAATCTGTGTTCAATCCACTCCTGGAAAAAACAATAGCAAAACAGGAAAATCTGTATTTCATGTAGACACTCGTTTCATTTAAAGGTCCAACTGATTTTCTAAATGGGGGTATCCCTTGACCTGATCAACGTTATAAAAGAATAGAGCCTTCAACTCCATGGTCTATTACATCTCTCAGAGGACTGAATGCATTCAATCTAAGTTTGTCAGTATGATACATTTTATATATAGCCTATTATAGAGGAATTCTTTGATACCATAAGAGAAAAGCTGCATACCTTCCCTGACTGCCATCTCCTATTTCTTTTATTAAATCAGTGACCAATTCAGACTGTGGATCTATATTAACTAGATAAGGTCAAGCTTAGCGATAGATTTTCAAGAGGCAGAAGACTAATGCAAAAATGTGAATTCAGTCAAGTATCTAACTGGTATGTGCAAACAGCTAATCGGATGACAAATTGACATTTCCATATGCTATCACCTTATTTTTACCTGCAGTTAGAATAATTCTACATGCCAGTTAGGTACATGTGCACACTCATTCTTGCACATGGGCCTAAATGTCTGACTTTTTAATAATCTTAGTGTACAAAAAAAATCCTATCAGTCAAGCCTAATTTCCATTGACAAAAATCATACATTCTATGTAGTTATATGTCATGATCCCATAGTTGAAGGGAAAATAGATGTCTTTGAACATATAGGGGTCTCTGGAAATTCACTAAGATATTGTAGAAAGCTTCATGACAGCCTTGTCTTAAAGACTGCCTCATGGTGATCAACTGACATATATTATATTTACCCCATATGAATAGATTTTGATTTATCAGCATAAGGTTAGAATTTAAAGCTGTTATGTAATGATGATGGGTATAGGTGATGATGGATGGATGTACTAAATCATCCACATGCAGGTGGATCAGGAATTGATCAGGAAGTACAGAGGCCTGGACCAGGCCTGACTCAGAGACAGGTAAATATGACAAAATCTTATTAAATAAGGATAAGAGGGAACATTCCATGTGTTCTTACCCAGTCTCCAACGATATTTACTCTGTAACCATGGCCCACTTCTCATCAGCACCATCTGTTCCGACTAATGCAGTGTTGTTGGATGCTTCTTCCTTGCGTGTATTTAGCAAAGACTGGTTTGCCCCGAGGCATGATTCTCTTTGATGGAATCCCACAGTTAGGATAAAGGGAAAGCGAGCACCTCTCCTGACCATGTTAAAAGAAGAAGTATTGAGCCAACAGGCAGTAGCCCTGAGCTGTTTACTTGCTGTCCTGAGGCTCGATCCAGCACGACTTAAGTCAATGGGAGTTTTGCTACAGATTTCCCTGAGAGTCAGGTCAGACCATTAATGAGCTGCTATATGATCTGACCATGCTTCAACTCTCTAGCTTAACACTACTGATAAAATACCATCTACTATACTGGTTGCACGTTTAGTCTTCTCCCCTTGAGTTAGCTGATCCCCACGCAGTCAATTCTCTCTGATGCTCTCTCCAGCCAGTCTTTCCCTGTCCACTTCCATTGCCTTCTTTTATGTCTACCTTTTCTAACCTGGTTATTCGGACCCCTATCAATCTGTGCCTGATCCTGGTAGGCGCTGAGTCCCAGATCCACAAGGGTATGTAGGTCCATCACTCCCATTGATTTCAAGGGGAGCTAGACACCTCTATGCCCTCAACTTCCTTTGAGGTGTCCGGCAGTTGAGGGCATTCAGCGCCTTGCAATGGAGACTCTGAACCTTACAGGATTGGGACCTTCTGTATCAATCCCTGGATCTTCTGCTTCCTTCCCTCTCCCAGAACTCCCCCTCTGAGAAGCCACATCTGTTTCCATCTGCCCTCAGGGGATGAGCTATTGAGCCTGCTGACAAGAATGGTGCAGGGAAGGCACAGCGTGATGCATAGGCCTGCGAACCAAACCATAGCTGGTGGACATAATTTTAGGCCCACCTTCCTTACATTTCCCTCTAAATAGCAAAGACCTTCAAACCCCACTGCAAACACAGTACAGTGGGTCTGTGTATTAGCCGAGGACACAGATGGTGAAATCCTAGCCCCACTGAAGTGAATGGAAGTTTAGCTATTGACTTCAATGGAGGCAGGATTTCATCTCCCCACATTCCTTCCTATTATATTCCAAAATAAGAGAGAGAGAAAGGATCTGTGTAACAATCATAAAAGTTCCATTTATAGCACAAAGAATTTATCAACTTTTGACTAAATCCATTATTAATAAACAGAGGTTGTGCTGAGATCTGCATTCTGTTTACTATGCTACAAATAGAAATAGAACACGTATTTTAGTTTTTAATTTGTGAATTAATTTGATCTTCCTCATACGACTTGGCTACTCCTGTCCTTTCTTTCTCCTGTTCCTAGGTTAACTATTTCATGGTGTATTGGCCCCTAAATATTACTGGGGATCTTTCACAGATTGGAAAATAACTATTACCAAACAATAGTGATAATTATATTGTAATTTGTGTTCTTCTGTCCTCCATAAAGATGAGTATTAGCTTTTTGTATTAAAATAGAAATTCAAATGCATTACCAGAGAGAGTCAGTCGGTATTATAGTCTGTTCCCAGCAGGGCCCTAGCATAGTTTTTTTGGGCCCAGTACAAATTTGTAACACGGGCCCCCTCCCACACACATACCCATGGGGGTTGCAGCCTGGGCCTCAGGGCCCTGGTAAAGTGTACCCTTTCTCCCCACCCATGTGGGGGCCCTGGTTCCCAGTTTCGCTATTTTGATAGTCCAAAACCAAAATCTCAAATCTCATCTTCCTTGCATTCTGATGAGTGTTGATGGGAGATTTCAGATTGGAATGAGCTGATCCAAACTTCCCATATAGTTTTAGTTGGAATTGGAATAAAAGTGGAAGGAGCCTATTTTCAGGTTCAGGTGCCATGTAAAATCACACAGGAAAAGCCAATTTCACAACTTTTGGGGCCACAATGGCCAAAATATTGCAAGAACAGCTGCTCTTGTCTGACTTCTTTCATTTTTGGATTAAAATTTTCACATGAATAGTTTAAGGCCAGAAGGGAGCATTACATCATCTAGTCTGACCTCCTGCATCTAACGAGCCATAGATCTTCACCCAGTGACCCTTATATTGAGCTCAATAACTTGTGTTTGCCTAAAGCATATCATCCAGAAAGGCAGCCAGTCTTGACTGAGATTTCAAGAGATGGAGAATGCACCACTTCCCGTGGTAGCTTGTTCCAGTGGTTAATCACCCCCACTGTTAAAAATTAGAGTCTAATTTCTAATTTGAATTTGTCTGACTTCAGCTTCCAGCCATTGGTTCTTGTTATGCTTGTCTCCCATAGGTTGAAGAGCCCTTTAGTACCTGGTATTTTCTCCCTGTGAAGGTACTGATTCACTGTAATTAAGTCAACTCTCAATCTTCTTTTTCTGATTAGCTAAACAGATTGAGCTCTTTATATCTCCTACTGCAAGGCAATTTCTCCAGCCCATGAATCATTTTCTGACTCTTTTGCACCTGTTCTAATTTTTAACATCTTTTTTCACACCCAAACTATATACAGTATTCCAGTATCTGTCTCACCAGTGCAGTATACAGAGGATAAAATCACTTCCCTACTCCTCCATTTATACATTCACATTTGCCTTTTTGGCTACAGAATCACACTGGGAGCTCGTATTCAGTTGCTTCTTCACTATGACCCCAGGAGTCACTGTTTTCCAAAATACAGTTCCCCGTTCTGTAGATACGGTTAGCAATCTTTGTTCCCAGATATATGACCTAGCCGTTAGCTATATTCAAATGCATTTTGTTTGAACAGACCCAGCATACAAGCAATCCAGATAACTCTGTATGATTGCCCTGTCCTCAACGCTACTGACCATGCTTTCAATTTTTGTGTCCTCAAATTTTATCAGCAATGATTTTATATTTACTTCCAGATCATTGAAAAAAAAATTGAATGGCATCAGGCCTAGAATTAATCCTTGCAGAACCCTACTAGCCACGTCCCCATTTGATGATTCTCCATCGACAACCACTTTTTGAGATCTGTCAATTAGCCAATTCTTAATCCATTTAATGGGTGCTTTATAGAAATTGTATGATGCTAATTTTTAATGAGAATGTCATGTGATACTAAATCAAATGCCCACCTCTGCATAATTTACATTTACCAACCAAACTTGTAACCTCTTCAAAAACAAAATCAGGTTTGTTTGACAAGATTAATTTTTCATTAAACTATGTTGACTGGCATTAATTATTAATTTCCATCTTTAATTTTTTATTAATTGAATCCTGTATCAGTGTTACCATTGTTTTGCCCAGTATTGATGTCAGACTAAGGGGCCCATAACTACCTGGGTCATCCCACTTGCCTGTTTTGAATATTGACACAATACTCTCCCATTCTTCTAGAATTTTTCTGGTATTCCAAGATTTATTAAACTTTAACACCAGTGGGCTAGCAATCTTCTAAGCCAACTCTTTTAGGACTCCTGGGCACAAATTATCCAGGCCTGCTGATTTAAAAATGTTCATTCTTAGTAGATGCTATTTAGCATTCCCTACTAATGGACTGCAAAGTACTTCCATCATCCTCATGTGATACGAGTATATCATCCTGTTTCTTTCCAAATACAGACCAAAAACATTTACCGCACACTTTTGTCTTTTCTTATTATTAACATTTTTATCATCTCCATCTAGAAGTGCTTCTGTGATGCTAGTGCTCTTGAAACAAATCCCAGCTCAAATGTAAACTTGATCCAAACACCAACACATTTTCCTGTCTCTGTTTAAAATACCTGTGACCTATTTAGGGTCTGATCTTTCAAGACAGCAGTGATGTGATGTGAAACTCCCAGTGAAACCACAAAGAGCATGCAGGATTGGACTCTGCTCCAAATGAGATTTTTGGCATCTTTGTTATTCAACATAAAAAATAACTTACAAAATGAACTGAGCAAGTGATTAGTAATTCACATGATCCTACTGAGTTTGTTAAAACTAAAAATGGCTGGCATTCAAATTTTAAAATAGTCTACAGAGGACGCATAGTTAATTTTTTTTTTTTGATCCACTGAAATTTTCTAAATATTTTTATAATGGAATGTCTTCATTATATTTTTATAAATCCATATATTTTAGCACCCATGGCATTAGAAATTCAACCAAATTAATGCCCAAACATAACTAAATGTCTTAACTATGTGACTCCAAAAGACACCATAATTGCAATGGAAATCTTTTATGGACATCATACAAGACTATAAAACAGCACAATCGGGTAATTGCCTGATAAACTTAACCAATGACGATCTAGTCTAATGAGTACATCCTCCAGCCCCCTGATGTTGCAAATGGATCCCTGAGGGTGCAGGGGTCTGCCCCCATGGATTTGACTGCAGCATCAGGATCTTCTTTTAGACTGTAAGCTCTTTGCCTATCATTTAGTGTCTGTTTATACAGTGTCTTAGCACACTGGGACTCTGACCTGGTTGAAGCCTCTAGGTACTACCATAACATACATGTTAAATAAAAGTAGTAGTAAAGTCCAATTCTTTCCCATTGCTATATTTAAAGAGGAAAAGAAAAGGACATTTTAAAAAAAGTTATTAAAATGTTTGTTGTTTCTTAGCAGCAGGAAAATCCACATCTTTTAAAGAGATTTTGTTCTTTTCCATTTGCAAAGACTGATCTGCTGACCAAAAGCAATTTGAAAACTGAATTGTCATTTCGCTTTGTCTTCAAGATAAACCAAACAAATCTGGCAGATGATTAGCCAATGCTCTGGCTAAATCACCGAGCATTATGAAATATCAATTTGAAGAGGACCGAGCTTTTAAAATTGTCTTCTGTGTCACATGTACAATGTACGATTTTCTTCAAGTAATTCAGAAAGGTATTTACACGAAAAGTCTGACAAACTCCCTGACAGAGTGCAGGATACTCTCTGGCACACGTGGGGTACACCGCAGCTGAGCTTTCACTCTTTCCTTGCTCAGGTGCGGGACTGTGGATTGACTGCTTGGGACACAAAGGGTCATAAAGCTATATTGATCCCCAAACTATTTCTGTTTCCTGTTCTGTTTATGTCAACGGAGTGTCTTTTCTGCTTCCAAATCTGATCTCGTAAGAAAAAGAACTTGCTCACTGAATTTCTTTTTTGCTCAGCTACGATCAGTTTAGTCATCATTAAGCTTGGCAGAATTCTTGTTTGCTTGGTTGGAGTTTTTTTATGGGTAATATTGATGCTTATTTTTAGGCATTTTTTATATTTTTATTGATTTAAACTTTCACAGTTGAGAAATGATGGGGGGGTCAAATAATGGGGGGGCAGGGTCAGACAATTATTTAAAGACAGTAGACATTGAAATTTAAAAAGTTAAAGCTTTATAATTGTTAAAACACACATTGTCAACATCCCATGTCAAAATATACAAAGTCAATATCCTTAAATCAAACTTTAATAAGTTCTCAAGCGGCATTTTTCTTGCTTTGCTTATCTGTAAATTTTTATTATTAAATATGGAAATATTTTTGTCTGTTTGCATGTGTACAGTGAAATTGAAATTTAATGACATTTACTGATGAAAATTTAATCTTTCCAAGCCTAGTCATCAAAGTAAGACATTATAGACCATATGACCTGATCAAACCACCTTTTCTAAACTTTACACACAGGAGATGCTGATGTGAATTTATAACTCAGTGTGTCCTATAACAGTTATCTAGTGACTCAGTATTGTCTCTATAAATCTGCAGGCTTCCACTGAATTACTATGACGATAATGCCTGGAGGACCCAATTGAATTGGAGGAGAGCATGATACACACAGAGCAAGAGAGAGTCCCTGCTCCAAAGCACTTACTGTCTAAAAAGACAAGACGTACAAAGGGTGGGAGAGGAAACAGAGATGAAGTGCATTGCTGTCACTTTCAGCTAGGAATAAAACGCTGTCTCCTATGATTCCCACTCTAGCATCCTATCCACTGGACTATGCTGCCTTTCAGTCCTATGTGGTTATGTCTTTAGCGTTACAGTGAGAGAGTATCTCTGCTTTCATACTGCATATTTCTTCATGCTTATGTTTCCATCATTCCAGTATTTAAATAACACTGTTTTACAGGACTGTTTTGTATCAATGTCATGCTGTAAAGTAGCGCTGTGTACTTCCCTTTGTACTTCATAATCATCTTATACTGATAGTTTTATAAGCACAGATCCTGAGAATTTAATAACAGGGAAAAAAGGGAGAAATGTAGATAATGGAGAACATGCCCCGAATGGGGAGACACCGAAAGGCAGAAATGAAAAGGCAGAATGCAATGTGACTGAATACATCTGTACATAAATACAGAGCTGCTGCCAGTTCGTAGTATTTGGGCCAAAAGGACTAAGGAAATCTCTTCTGGACCCCCATATGAAAAGTAGGACCTGAAACAGCTAGCCCCCAAGAGGCTTAATGGAGCAGATAATATAAATGGCTCACGTCACTGCCTCCAAACTGAGCCCATGCTCGTATCTCGCCATTTGCTCATCAGGCAGACAAGCCCATCTCTAATCAGTGTTCAAGCGCCTGTTCTTCCACATATACGTTACTGGCTGGTACTTTTCCTCCCTTCCCCCCATTTCTGGCACCCTCTTAAGCTAGGGACTGGCTTCCAGGGAATGTGCTCTAACAAGTACATGTCAGCAGGGGAATAAGGGGTTGCTAGAAAAAACACCTAATACTCCTCTGCCTGGGAGTGAACAGGGATTGCTTCAGACTGCCAGCACAGAGAGCGAAAACATTCACCCCTGTGACTGGTTGGCTAATACATCATACCCTTTGGCAGCAATTAGATTCTCCAGTAGTGGAGGCAGCCAGTGACCTATCACACGACCTCTGGCTACAGTGGGATGTACCAGCTAGGCACTGCCTCTGTGCAGCCCTGACAAGAGCATTCCCTGCTAGAAGGCAGGAAAGGAAGCGCAGTTGAGACTAAAACTCATCTGGACATTAACAATGGCAGCCTCCACCATTCTTTCCTCTCTCAGTCATCAACAGTAGTGTCTGAAAGAAGCCACAGTTTTATTTAAGGAAAAAATGACTGTAAAAACCTTAATACTTCTTAATGAAACTTTATCAAAGAGCTGAGACACTTAGTAAACTTTACTTGCAAAACAATTAAATCAGGATGTCTTTCTTTCTATAGAACAATCATTTTCTTCACCTTCTTCTACGCGTCACATCCCAGTTACAAGGAGTCTTTTTGCCCCTTGTTCAAATGCCCCCAATTCATCATCTGAGAATATAGCTCCGTTATCTTGTCTACACTGAGCTTTTATTTAGTAATGTGCATGTACACTGAGGCTCACAAAGGGGACAATGCAAGTACAGACTGGCCATGGGAGCTTTAATGTCTCCCTTAGACCCGCTTCGAGCTAAGCTAGGATGACACACCGATAAAAACACCTAGCATTCTCATCCAGGGGAATCTTTTGATTGGCTTTAAAGGGAGTTGGGTCAGTGAAACATGCGGTAAAGGGAGGCTGTTCTAAGTTGGCATGCGTCACTCCGAAATGTATTTTACGGGGTGCACATGAGCTGAGAGGCCAGGGTTCTCTGTTGAGGGTATGACAAAAGATCTAATTACTGTGCAGGACACAGGAAACCATCCACTGCTGATGAAACAAGATAAACTCAGAACATCCTGGAGGTTTCAAAATAATACGTGTAAAGTAGATGTAGTTCCCACATATACTCTGCTCCGAGCACTCTTCTATCAGACTCCTCCTGATTGCCATCCTTTCCCTTTGATGCTTCTAATCCCTTCGCCGGACCCCCTCCCCCCCAGGAACACAAACATTTCCGTAATGATTTATTTTAAAATGTATGGCAAGTGCATACACCTACTACTGACGGCATGTACGTGATCACTGAAGTTGTCCAGTAGCCTCCACCCAATATAAGCTGGCTGGCTTGTCCTGATGATGACCTTTTCATGCATATTTTAGCCATCTTCCTTCCCTTGGGTAGTTATAGAAGAAGACCATCAAGCCATTATATAACCAAGGAAGAGCAACGCTAAAAGAGGACGCTGTTGAATCTGACTTTTACTTCCACAGTGCAGAAAATGGGTGTCAGTGCAAGTGAAAGCTTAGATCATTCCTTGTAAACCGTCAAACAATATCTGAGTCTCATGCACAGGTCTTAATTTCTGTGGCTGATGCTGTTGACAGACCCTTCCATTTATTTGGAACCATGATTCCGTTGGTATAGCTATTAAATGTTTCATTCAAGTTTTTCAGTTTACAGGCAACACTATAGTGCAACAGAATGTAACAACAAAAATCAAATATAGAGTTCCAAGCAAAAATGCTTATACTTGGCGATTTCCATTAACAGAAATATTACCATCTGGCACTAGTCGACTGGCAACTACTTACGATTACTGAGGCCACAGTTATAACTCATTTATGGAAACACCTGTCTCTGCTATAACCTGCACCTCACCTCACTCTCCCCATTTGCCTGGGCAAAAACGTCCAAAATTTCAACAAAACTTTGAGTTTTGATTAAAAAAACAGGATAAAATTTTGGTGAATGTTTTCATAAAAATTACATTCGGCCCCCCCCCTTTTTTTTACCAACTGTTGTGTGCACCTATCATAGATTGTCTAAATCTTGGAATGTGAGCTCTGTCAGTCAGGCACTGTCCTTGTGTTATTTATTTGTACTGTATCTAGTACAACAAGACCCTAATTCCTGTTTGAACAGTATTAATAACAAGACCAACATGAATTTACCTTCATCTTAAATTGAGATGTATATCTGAATCATAATCTTTAGCACATTTAGCAGATTTGACTGTCAAGTTTTTTCTCACAAATGTTAAACAGCAAAACAATTTGCCCCCAACATTTTAAAGGCTGGCTGAAATTTACCAAGTGGAAGTGGATCCTGACTAGCCATGATG
Organism: Mesoclemmys tuberculata; assembly: GCA_007922155.1. Lineage (NCBI taxonomy): Eukaryota > Metazoa > Chordata > Testudines > Chelidae > Mesoclemmys > Mesoclemmys tuberculata. The sequence goes on along the minus strand of ML675611.1, from coordinate 17,542,961 downwards.
CTGCCTCAGCATAGGGTGGGTGTGGGTGAGACGTCATCTGGAATACTATGTGCAATTCTGGTCTCCCATGTTTAAGAAAGATGAATTCAAACTGGAACAGGTGCAGAGAAGGGCTCCTAGAGGAATGGAAAATCTGCCTTATGAGAGGAGACTCAAAGAGTGTGGCTTGTTTAGCTTAACCAAAAGAAGGTTGAGGGGAGATATGATTGCTCTCTATAAATACATCAGAGGGATAAATACCAGGGAGTGAGAAGAGTTATTTAAGTTCAGTGCTAATGTGGACACAAGAACAAATGGATATAAACTGGCCATCAGCAAGCTTAGGCTTGAAATTTAGACAAAGGTTTCTAACCATCTGTAGACAGAAGTTCTAGAACAGGCTTCCAAGTGGAGCAGTGGGGGCCAGAAACCTAACTGGCTTCAAGACTGAACTTAATAAGTGTATGGAGGGGATGGTATGATGGGACTGCCTACAATGGCACGTGGCCCATCAGCGACTGCCAATAGCAAAAATCCCCAATGGCCAGAGACGAGCCACTAGATGGGCAGGGCTCTGAGTTTCTACAGAGAATTCTTTCCTGTGTGTCTGGCTGGTGGGTCTTGCCCACGTGTTCTGGGTCTAACTGATTGCTATATTTGAGGTTGGGAAGGAATTTTCCCATGGAGCAGATTGGCAAAGATCCTGAGAGTATTTCGCTTTCCTCTTGAGCATGGGGCACAGTCCACTTGCAGGTTTAAACCAGTGTAAATGGTGGGTTCTCTGTAACTTGAAGTCTTTAAATCATGATTCGAGGAGTTCAGTAACTCAGCCCGAGGTTATGTGTCCGTTACAGGAGTGGGTGAGGTTCTGTGGCCTGCCATGTGCATGAGGTCAGACTAGATGATTATGAATGTCCCTTCTGGCCTTAAAGTCTGAGTCTATGAGTGGCTGGGAGCTAGAACCTCTACAACCCACAGCTTGCCAAAGGAAGATCTGTGCTGGCTCTGAATTGATGGGAGGATTGGGGCTGGAGTAATTCAGATCCAGGAAGTCCTGCTTCTGAGGGGGAACAGCTGAACTCCATTGCCCATAGGCTGGAGATTAACTTGTGAGCCTTCACTCCCTTCCACCTCAGAGCGGCTGCTTATTCAGGCGGAGTGTGAGGCTTTAATCAATTACGTGCACTTACAATCTCTGGCATGAGGAACTTACCTACCGAATAGAAAGCCAACTCCTCAGTAGAGAGAACAACTCGGGCTGTGGCTGCCTGTCCTTTCCACCCTCCATGCAGGAAACCACAAAACCCTGCTGCTTCCTTTATGAAAACCAATCAATTTTCCATGAAGAGTGATTTCTTTAAACATAGAATTGAAATAGCTCTGGCTTCCAATAGGTGGCTCCTATTTAACAAACCACATGATATCACCATATATCCTTGACCTAATCTCATCAGGCAGCATGGTGTCTTCATCTTCATTGCTGCACTTACTATTTACAGCTGCCCAATAGGACCAATCATTAAAATACACTTTTTTAATTCTTTCCCAGCAAAGATTTATGTTGCACAAATCCTAGATGAAACATTATAAAAATGGGCCATCACCGCTTTCGAATTGATATTTCTTGTTTTTTCTTAGGTTATGAAAGGCTTAAATTAAAAACAGCTTTATGATTTAGACTACATGATAAAAAGAAAATCACTAAGCCAAGTCTTTCATAGCATATCTGAGAGAATGAATTCAACGAAGAATGGCATGTGTATCCTGACAAAAACTGCTAATGCAAATTAGATTTTATTTTACTACATTTCAGAGTACTAACATTAAATGTCAGGTTGATATAATAGGAATATAAAGTCACTATAAAAATACAATGTATTGTAAAGTGAGAAAATACAGTCCTAGATCCTCACTTGCTATAAATCGATACAGGTCCATAGGCGAATACAGACCAGCTGAAGTGCTAGTCCTACAGCTTTTAAATCATGGAACTTAAAAATATTAACATTGTGGAAATCACTCATCCCTTCCCAATGATACCAAGGCTTTTACCAGGCCTCATTAACCAGTCTGTTAGACAGGATGGGATTCACAAAGGGATTTAGGCATTATGATGCTGCCCATCTCAAGCGCCTAACTTTTAGGTGCCTCGAAAATCATAGGAGCTACAGTGCAACCCACAAAGCTGAGATAGGTGCTGCACAGGATGGCTTGCCCCTGGACTGGAGAGCCTGGGACTAAGCCAACCCTGGTTATAGGATGAGCCCCCCTCTCAGAGGAATCAGCTGATTCCTGTATAAAAGGAGCCAGGTTTAAGGTTTAAGAGCCCACCTGGGGAAAGAGTTGGAGGGAAGAGCCGTGCAGAGAGCAGAAACACCTGTAGACAGTGCAGATTCATTTACAGACACCCCTACGTGATTGGGGGAGAGAGAGAAGCATCTAAGCATGTGATCCACACAAGGCAGCATGTTAGAGGGCTCCCCACCTGCGACAGCTAATGGGAGATGCTGACTAGAGTCGTGTGAGGAAACACATGAAGCACCCGCCTTGCTCCACACACCAGGAAGAGGTGGTGCCCATCATGCATGGATGTGGTGCCACCACCCACCTTATAACTCTTAGCCCCATGATTAGAGCACTCAGCTGGGAAGTGGGAGACCCAGGTTGAACAGAAGGGAGGTTCTGATGTGGGGCTGCTTCAGTCTCTCCTGTTGAAGCTGCTGCCCTTTTGATAAATAATAGAGGTTGGAGCAGGGCGTACTGGAGCCACGGTCTCCCCTTCCCTGTGGGTGACCCTAACCACTGCGCTACAGAATTCCCATTCTTTCTCTTGCCCTCTCACACTTAGATTAGTCATCGGGCAGAGAGAAGGAGGGTGTCCCACGTCAGAACATCCCACTGCTCTGGCAGAGAAGGGGGAACTGACTTAGGGTCTCCCACTCCCAGCTCCAGGCTCTCACCTCTGGGCTAAATGCCATAAGGTGGGCTCCTTCTCTAGAAGTTGGATTCTGAATGGGGCTTGGTCGGGTAGGCAGCCTCTGAGCACACCTAGCAGCTCATGCAGCTGAATGCCTGTGTTCCCTCTCTTTGAGGATTGCTCTGGGACGGAAGCCATTGAGAGACATTTGGATGCTTAGCGGGAGACTGCAGCATGCGTGCTCAGAGGCAGAAACAGAGGTGCCTAGGGAAGTTTTACTTTCAAAAGCCTCGGCACTGAATGAGTTTAGGCACCTACTCGGCTGTAGGTACCTAAATACCTTTGTGGGTCGCACCCTTAGGCCCCAGTGCTGCAAATACTTGTGCAGGTGAGAAACTGTATGGCCCTGAACAGTCCTCTTCAGTTCAATTGGATGACTCATGTGCTTTAAGTGTTTGCAGGATTGAGGCCTGCTGCTAGATGTAAAATAGACTGGGGATGTAATGTAAATGTTGGCACACAACACTGCTGGAATATTCTACAGGGCTGGAGATAATACTTAGCGTGAAAGGAGGACCCGATTCTCCTCACTGCCACCACTGTAAATCAGGAGCCAGCAATGTAGCTACACCAGTGTAAAACTGAGTAAGTGAAAGGAGAACCAGGCCCATAGACTGTAGAACAATGTGTAATTCAAATACAAACCCAACTACCAAGGAGCTGTATTAACCATTCAAAGGGACAGAGAAAAGATAAGAAGATATGGCCAAAGAAATTGATCTAGATGAGTGGATCTCTATATGGGAAAGGGGAATACATCTTCCATTTCTGTAACTCACAAAGAAAACTTTTTATAAATTACTGTACTGAGGGCATTTGACTCCAGTTAAGAGCCATCCAGTTTTTGCTACTAGGGAGGCACTCTGTTGATGGGCAGGGGAGGTGTGAGGAACATACTGGCACATGTGGTGGCTGTGTCCAAAAATTAGACAGTTTTGGGAGGAAATTATTAGAGATTCATCTTCTAAGAAAATGCTGGCTTCCCAGAGATTCCTTGACTTGCTTACTTAATGCTCCAGTAAAGTTTACATTTTAAACAGAGCAACAGATTAACTTTTTTTGTTGTTAACAGTGAGACTTTCTATTGCTTATTATTTGAAAAATGTGATTTCTCCTGTAGAATTGTGGTATAGCAAAATATGGATTGGCCTTGTAATGGAAAAGTTTTTACACCAAGTACAGACACAAAAGAAGTGCCAAAAAGAGGTAATTTGGTCACCCTTTCTACTGTACTTGGGCTCCCCAGCCAGCAAGCCAGAACCTTTAGCCAGGTTCTTTGAATATTAACCTGACCCTGAATAAGTAACGTATGCTGTAGTAATGTTAATGTTTTATTGTAACCTTGCCTTAATAAAAAGCTAAACCAAAAAAAAAAAAAAAAAATCAGCTGAGTTGTTATTTTGGGGGAGGCCTCATGAAAACCTGGTACAGGGCTCAATTGTGCACTCCCTGCTGGAAGACAATGATTGTTTTGGATATATGAGGTATGCCGGATCCGGCCTTTTATGTCGTCTTAGAATCCTCAGACATTTAGTCTTTTCCCTCTGCTAGGAAGTATGGGAATCCTGGCCTGAAGTGAGAGAACTCCAGGCACACACAAATCAAGACTACATGCAGCAGCCGGTAGCAGGACCCTGAAGAAGTGGCCTTCTTATGACTAAGTTGTTTTCTGAGATACAGGTGCCTACTGCAAGAGAAGTGAGCCCATTGGGTAGCAGAATGAAGCTACGGGGAGTGGGTTAAAATTCCTTTCAGCATTCATGACCTCTTGGGAACCTTTACTAATGCATCTGAAAGTAAGTTATTGCAAAGTAATGAAAAAATCTGGGGGCTTGGTGCATGGCTAATATTTATATAGTGCCTTTCATTCAAAGATCCCAGAGTGCTCAGCAAATTTACAAACTATGCACACACACACAATTCACTTCGGCCAGCGTGTTATGGAGTAGACCTGGGCAGACTTTAAACAGTGCCCAGTAACATTTTCTATCTTGTTTATTTATAAAGTACCTACCTGATGGTCAAAGTCTGGGTTGTTTTGGCCTTATCGTGGTTGTGGCAAACAACTTTCCTGAGGGGAGCAAATTGAGGTAGCTATATTCAAATCCAGTACGGCTTTATACATTGTGTTCAGGAGTCAGATGTACCAGTCCATATTAGAGCAGCCTTAGGGAAGTCTAACTTACATGTGGCTTCCAGCAATAACCCTGAGGAGCTGTCCTGGTAGCCAATAATAGCCAGACTGCAGAAGTGCCAAAGCTTTTAAACCACGCAAAATATCTGCTAGAATTATTCCTCAGAGGCTGTATCTACTAACTTTTTGCTTTCACTACATCACCGGAAGGGCATAAAGGGGCGGTAATGTAATGTATCCGCAGGCCTCCTATGTCTGTCTGAACTGTACTGTCTGTTTCAGTTAGAATGAAGGGTCTAAGGAGCAGGGATTGAGGCATCTTCTGCTTGCACAGTACTCAGTGGTGGATGTGTGCACTCACACACAAAATAATATTAATCCCAGAGGCGAGAGAACCTTTTTATTAGGGCTGTAAAATGATTTCAAAAATTGACCGTAATTAATCACGAAATTTAAAAAAAAAAAAGTGTGATTAATCGCCATTTTAATCGCACTGTTAAACAGTAATGGACTACCATTCATTTAAATATTTTTGAATTTTTTTGCATTTTCAAATATATTGATTTCAGTTACAACACGGAATACACAGTGTGCATGCTCACTTTATTTTATTGTTTATAACAAATATTTGCACTGTAAAAAAGAGAAACAAAAGAAATAGTATTTTTCAATTCACCTCATACCCGTATGCTAGGGCAAACTCGATCGTGAAAGTGCAATTTATAAATGTAGAATTTTTTTGTTGAATAACTGCTCTCAAAAACAAAACAATGTAAATCTTTAGAGCCTATAAATCCACTCAGTCCTACTTCTTGTTCAGCCAGTCACTAAGACAAACAAGTTTGTTTACATTTACGGGAGATAATGCTGCCTGCTTGTTATTTACAATGTCACCTGAAAGTGAGAACAGGCGTTCGCGTGGCAGTGTTGTAGCTGAATTATATTGGAAAATCTAGAAAAACATCCAAAATATTTATAATAAATTTAACTTGGTATTCTATTATTGTTTAATGGTGTGATTAAAATGGTGATTAATTGTAATTAATTTTTTAATCAAGTTAATTTGTTTTGAGTTTATCGCTTGAGATAGTTGAGTTATTCCTGCGATTAATTGACAGCCCTACTTTTTATAAAAAAAGAGTGAGAGTCCTGTGGCCCCTTAAAGACTAACAAATTTATTTGGGCATGAGCTATCGTGGGCAGAAACCCACTTCGTCGGATGCATGGATGCTTCCTCTTCATGCTTCTGCATCCATGCATCCGACGAAGTGGGCTTTTTCCCATGAAAGCTTATGCCTAAACACATTTGTTAGTCTTTAAGGGGCCGCAGGACTCTCGCTGTTTTCCTAAAAACAGACTAACATGGCTACTTTTTATAGCTACCTACTAAGAAAATTTGCCTAAATGTCAGGTTTATATGGAGAAATAAATTGTACCACTATAATCCTATTGGGTGATTAGGTCAATACAGAAACTTCTTAAGTGTAATTCAACGGGAAGTGAAAACACTTATGAGTTAAACTGTTTAATAGTAAAATCAATCATAACTGCACAACACAACCAAAGTGTAAACCAAATAACGTATTAAAGTCCACTTTGACTTATAAAGGCCCTGTAAATAAATTACACCAATAATTAAAAAAATGCACATATTAAGCAAATATAAAGGGCTAATGAAAATGGTTCCAGAAAGGAGACAGTTGTTCACCCTGTCCACCTACAAAGAATCTACTGCTGGCTAAAGTGCTAGACTAAACAGATGTGCCTTCACGAAGTCTGAAAGGCCACCAAAGGCAAGGGCTTCCACGGAGAATGTCCTGCTGCCAGCCCGATGGACTTCAATGCTGGAGTAGACAACAGGAAGAGCATCCTAGCTGAGCATGATTGCTGCAGGAGAGGCAGTCTCAGATGCAGATGGATTTTAGGTCATTTAGGTCTCTGAAGTGAATCAACACACTGAATTGCACTTGGACACAAGGCATTTCCCAGAGGAGAACTCAAAGACTGATTCAGGTGGGCAATCACAATACAAATTATTAATAACCAAGTCCTACTATTCCACTTCTTTCTCCATCCCTAACCATGGGCCTCTCGGTCAATGGCCTTTCCTCCTGGCAAGCATGATATCAAGTAGCATTCAGAATGCCAGTCACTATATTATCTAGACATAAAGACATGAGGATGGATTCTGAACTCAGCTGTGCATCAGGGTAGATCAGGGGGAGCCCCACTGAAGTCAGTGGAGTTGGATTGGTGTAAAACCAGTAGATATGAGAAGTGAATCTGGCTCATGGTGTCTTCTGTCACCAGTCACTGGCCTCCTGCATCACAATCTGCCATTGTAAATAGTTGGTTATGTCCCTAATTAAAATTCTGCAATGTAACAAAGATGCCCATATAGGTTCCTGGAGACCACATGGAGCCTGATTTTCTGAGCAGTCACAGCTCTCATTGACTTCAGCTGGAGTTGTGGGCACCCAGCACTTCTAAAAATCTGGTTCTTCTTTCTCCCAGCATCAGCACACAGCTGGATACATTATAGTAATACTCAGTGGCTCCAGTTTTCCTTCAACAAGAAAAAAAGCTATTCATGCTCGTAAGCATCAGTGAATTGCCAGCTACCTCCATAAATCACTATCAACGACATATGTTTTCCTGAATTTGTTTCCTTAACAGTCTCTTATTCCATTCACAAGCCTTCCAGATTAGTCCAATCTCTTGTCGATCACTCTTAGATACATTCCTTCAAGAAGTATCAGCTAAGGATACTAGGGAGGACAAACCCACTTAAAAATGCATGCTGAAAGAAATTTCAGCCTACTCTACTGAGCCAAATGGGGTATGTCTACACAGCAATGTAAGCCTGGGTTTGAATCTGTGCTGAGGCCTAACCCCCTTGTATCCACACACCGATTGTGTTAACCTAGGGCTTGGTCCTAGAGGCCCAGGACCCTACAGGGCTGGAGGAACCTGGCCTATGTTAAACTGGGACCTAGGGTCTGAGCCCTATTACTTTCCTGTGTGCATGAGGCCCCAGCTTGACTCAGGTCCCAGAAATCTTCTGGATGTATCCCAGAGGTCCTTGGGGCAACCTGGAGATCAGGACAGTATTGTCTGTTGGTTTCTCATGGGGTACTGGCTGTTCGGACTCCATTCTTAATCCTGACACTGAATTTGCTTTATACCTCCATTCACTTTATACCTATGCGATCTGGCGATAATACCGTCTACGTCACAGAAGAGTTGCGAAGCTTAATTAATGTTTACAAAGCCCTTTGAAAGCCTTGAATGAAAGACACTATAAAAGAGAAGCACATTACTATTATTACTATTAATATTTATTATGAGTGGAAGAGTCAAGTATGCAGAAATCAGATTAGGATTTGCCTACTGTGGTGTTACCTCTGGTGTTTAGATACCAGGGTGAGAGGCACCTTCGAAATTCCACTGAGAGTCACATAGATCTCTTCTGCAACGTCAGCTAAATTTGCACAACCAGCCACTAGCCTGCCAGCTCTTAAGGGCAAGGCATTCAGCCAACATTTTCATTAGTAAACGGGTGAAAGCAGATGCACACCCTCGCATGCTCTGACTTGTGCATATGCAAGAATGGGTGTGCTCACAAAAGCTGGGGTTGCACAGGAGCTTCTGGCCAACTTCTTACCCACACTGGGCAATGTGCCTGCATGCAAAAATTGCCCATCCATTTTTGCCCATAATTTTGACGGGGGCAAATTGCACGCAAGGGTGTATTTACTTTACAGCCCCGTGCACAACTACTGCGCTCTCCAAAGAATAAATCAGTGTGGCTCCTAAATCCAACGGGGTGGGAGGAGGAGAACAAGTCTCCCCTCCCGGTTGGAACAGGCAGCTCGCAGCCCAGCTGCACGCCCTGCCGCTCGCTCGGCCCGGAGCTGGCAGGCAGGCACCCCGAGTGGTGAACCCGGATCGTCACCCGACCTAACCTGGACCGGCTGCGCCGGGGAGGGCGGCTGCCGGCTGGGGAGAGCCGCCTCCTGACGTCTGGAACCTGCCGCGCGGGCGCGGGCGGCGCCGCCGTCCCTCCCCCGGCAGCGGAGGGAGCGGGAGCCCGGCGGCCGCGGCTGGCGCCGTGCGATGCCCGGGGAGCGGCCGCGCGGGCAGGCGGAGCCGGCTGGGGGCGGGCGCTGAGCCG
>ML675611.1:17411161-17528697 GCA_007922155.1 Mesoclemmys tuberculata | reverse complement strand
AGCGAGCGAGAGGGACAGTCTCGCACGCACATCCAGCCCCACCCCCTCTCCTGTCTGCTCCTGATGTCCAAACCAAACGCAGTCACTCAGAACCATTGCCTGGGAAGGGCGTGTGCATCAGTTATTCTGTGGGGGACATTAATCCTGCGTTTGTGCAGTGGTACAGAATTCCCTAAGGGGTAACGGTATTGATGCTCAGACAGACGCTACACAAAAGAAACACGATTCTGTCCTGAAGTGCTGAGAGGCTAGGCTACTTTTTTTGGTCGGTTTTACTGCATGTACCATCCACTAATGCTTATGACTTTGGTTTTTTGCTAACTGAACACTTAATTGCATTAAAGGTTTTAGAGTAAAGATCCAAGCTAGGGATTTAAAAGAAACAATAACATTCAGTGCATAAACGTTAGCTGATATGATGGTGTGAACTAGATGGCGTCTTTCTGTCCCTGGAAGTTACTTTGTTACTTGTACAGCAAGATGATGTCCCTCCACCCCGGACGAATAATCCAATTCGTTTGCAGTTTTGGCCTTGATGGCCGGATGTTTCAGCTAAAGAGCTACATGTTGTCGACCATACAGACATACAAACTGGAGAAGAACATTAACCAAGAGCCCTTCACCTTAGGACTTTGTGGAAATTCAGAGTCAAAATTCTTGGCTTTGGCCATTAATATTTAGATGCAGAGAGCTCTTTGTTGTGATTTTTTTTTTAAAGTTGCAAATGAACTGGGCTAGAAAGAGGGGAAGGGCTTTGTCTTGGCTGTCTAAAGCGGAGGTTCCTGGACATTGGTCCCTAGCCCACTGGTTGTAGCACTTAGTGGAGATTGGCAGAAAGCTGGCTGTTTGTACAGGAGGGCTCTCATCCCTGTTTCCACCTGCTAAATAGTGTAAAGACATGTCAGATGCTTTTCTAATACTATTTTCTTGTGCAAAAGGCAATAGTATTTTTCTGCTGCAGGGATTTTGTGTGTTTGCAGATGGGAGGAGAGGTAACAGGTTCAATTTCCAGTCAGAGGGGAGGTGTTTACAAGGTGATCTATTAAGGTGTGCTCTATCCATAATAACATTTGAGAAACCCCAAGTCAAAAGGAAAACTTGATGTTTTGGGGACACTGATTTGCAGTGAATGAAATGGCTAGACTGAGTTTTCCGGAGTTTGACACGCCAGCATTGTAGTATTGTTTCCTGGTGGGTCATTTGGTGGGGTTTCTCTGTGATCATGCTTTCTTGTTTTATCTTCTTCTATTTCTACGTTTGGGACTGGGGCGTGAGACATGCCGAGGTTAAAAACGTTCTAATGTTTTCTTTAGGGCTGCATCTTACTGTTCAAAAACCCTGATTGTTCACAACATTTTTGAGTGACCAACCTGAGGCCTTTTAAAGGAACCTGATTTTCCCGAGTGGCTGCTTAGCACTTTCCGAGAATCAGCTGTCTCAAGCTGGGCAGTTAAAAACAGAGACCCAAAATCAGTGGTCCCTCTTAATAATCATAGTCATTATTTCTGCCAGTATTAGTCCATTGTAGAGCTAACAGGCTGAATCCGAAGCGTTCTGTGCCTGTGCAGTATTTCCTAATGAGGAGCTGCTCCGAGAGTCTGAGTTGATTTAGCACAGAGCTGCTCCTGGATTTAACATCATGCTATCAGCAGCAGAGCCTAGCAGCAGGGATCCTTTTAAATTCAAATCTTGTTCTTTTCTCTGGGTCGCAGGTAGGGGGAAATGAAGTAGACGCCCATAGAAGTTGTGAGGAGGATGTGTTGGGAGTCTGAGAAAATAAAGGGAAGAGGGTTTATGGCTCACCCAGACTGAAAGCTGTGGTTTGCTTATTAAGGCCAGTTGGGCGATGTTGATGTGACACACCAGACTTTACCCTTCCCTAGTTTGTTTCTTTACTGTCCTCAGTAATACATTTTTTCTCTAGATCAGGGGTGCCCAATCTGATCATAGGCCCAACCTGTACCTGGCCCACCAGAGCATTTCATAAGGCTTGCGGAGAATCTCTTTGGCCCACACAAGGTTGTGATGAGGCTTAGGTGGCTCTCCTGTGTAATGAGGTTGGGCACCACTGCTCTTGATGATACTTAACTTCTCATTTGGAGCAGCATAGTGGATTGTTTTACTGGCTATTCACTTCTAGAGTCGTTCTTCACAGCTGGCCTAGGTTCCAGAGTTTACAGTGACCTAAGGCAGATGATAGAATTTTTGCATGTCATGGATGTGTTTGCAAAGCTGCATGTGAGCAGAGGGAGGTTGGGGTCTAAAAACAGACCACTTGCTACAGTGACCCTGTGTATCACAAAACCACTGCAGACTGGCACCACAGTTTGTCTTAGGGGAGGCCTAAGGAGCAGAGGCATTGCATGTTTGTGTAGAGTTGCATTGCCAAAGCTCTTCTGTTGCGACCATGCTATTATTTTACTGGAACCAGTATTATTAATTTATACCTTCTGGGTCATTGTGCTTACTTCACTGTTGTTTTGTTTGTAAGTGTGTTTTCAGGGGAAGGGCCATTAGGAATAAATTATTTCTAATACACACACAACAGACTGGCATTGTCAGGGGAATGGAAGATATAACTTAATAGGTCTCTTCCATCTCTAACACTATGGTTGTTTAGTAGCTGTATTGTGGTATTGCCTAAGGGCCTGATCAGAGCCTCATGTGATGCAAAAGACAGTCCCTGTCTACTGCTCTAGGAATTATTTTGTGAGGTGGGGAGGATGGGGAGGGGGTAGATTCTTATTTGTAAACTTCTTTAGTTGAATTGCCTCAAGGCAACAATAGATACCTAAACAATTAAATGCTTTATTGTTTTGTGACAGAATTTAAATATATGTATTATGCTTTGTTTTGACCTGTGTTCACTTATTTGTGCAGTGGACTGGATCCACTGTTAGCAATCAACTAGTTGAAGAAGATTGTAGCCTTAAAGCTTGAAACTAAATTGGTTTGCTAGGCGAGCTCTTAATCTTTCCGGAAATCTTCTACACCTACTTAGAGGATTAGAAATATTTAAAATACTTCTACAGTGCTGTAAGGATTTTAGTGCAAGTAGTTGTGAGATGTGATTGGTTCTGAACATTAGTAAAAGGGGGAAAAACTGGGTTTAACTTGTATTTTGAGGTGCAGCCTGGATTATTATAAATAGTCAGGGGCCCAATTCTGCCATTCTCATGTTGAGAAGTACTTTACTCTGCAAGTAGTGCTGTTGATTCCAGTGGGATTATCCAAGTAGTGAGGTATTATTCAACATGAGTAAGGGTTTCAAGATCCACTTCTTCAGTACATAGTAAAAAATGTCAATTTTGCATGATCTTTTGGAAAAAAAACAATCCATTTAAAAAGATATTTCCCATAAAAATGCTTTGGTTTTGGCAAAAAAAAAAAAAAATATATATATATATATATTTTTTTTCCAGGAGGATTTTAGGGGGGAAAAAACCAACTTTTTTCAAACTTTCCTGAAAAATATAATTGGCATTTTTAACCAGCTCTCACCTTCTGCTTAATCTTCTTGGTATTTTGGGTTTTCATAAAAATGAAGAGAATTAAATTTTCATAAAGGGAAAATTCTTACTGAAAACCAAAGATTTTTACCAAAAAAAAAAAAAGGAAAAAAAAAAAAACTGGCACTGGGAGCTGGGCAGGGAGGGGAGGAGATGGGAATTGGTTGGGCAGCAAAGAGACAGGGATTAAGAACCAGTGTGATGGGAGAGGGGGAAGAGAGGCCCTGATAAAGCCCTTGGATGAAGGGGAGAACTGGAACTTGCTGAGCAGAGACTGATACAAGGAGCCAGGAAGTGGGGAGATTGGGCCTGGAACCTGAGAGGATGGGGTGGCAGATTGAGATTGGGTAGGGAGTTTAAAGAGGGGTCCATTAGAAGTGGGAGCCGGGGGTGAGTGTGTAGGGAAGAGACAAATTATATGAGGGGCTGTGAAGGGAGAATTGAAGCTGGTTGGGGAAGGAAACTGGGACTGGTGGGGGATGGTAAGTAAATCAGCTCCTAGATGTCTAAAACTGGGCACCCAAAATCAGTGGAAACCTTTGACCTAAATCACTTTGTGCCTCAGCTCCCCATCTGTGAAATGGGGATAATACTCTTGTAAGGGTGTTGGGCAGATAAATTAATTAATGTTTATGAAGCAGGCAGATGCTGACTCAGAATTCTTCATGGGAAGAAAATCTAAGGGATAAAGGAGTTCAGGAGAGCTGGCAGTGTCTCAGAGAGTATTAAAGGTACAACAGCAAACTATCCCCATGTAAAGAAAAGACAGGAAGAATAGTAAGAGGCCAAATGGCTCCACCGTGAGCTCCTTAATGACCTGGAAATCAAAAACTAATCCTACAAAAAGTGGACAACTTGCAAAGCACGAGTCCAAAAGAATAACACAAGCATGTTAGGGACAAAATCAGAAATGCTATGGAACAAAATGCATTACACCGAGCAAGCGGCATAAAATGCAGTAAGAAGAGGTTTCAGATCTATATTAGGAGCAGGACTAAGGAAAGTTTAGGTCCTCTACTTAATGGGGAAAGAGAGCTAATAACAGATGACATCAAGAAAGCGTAGTTGTTTTAATACCTATTTTGCTTCCATCGTCACTAAAAAGGTTAATTGTGACCAGATGCTTAACACAATTAATGTTAACAAAAGGGAAGGAACACAAGCCAGAATAGGAAAGAACAGGTTAAAGACAATTTAGATAAGTAGATATATTCAAGTCAGCTGGGCCAAGTGAAATGTATCCTAGGGTACCTAAGGAACTAGCTGAAGCAGTCTCAGAACCTTAGTAATTATCTTTGAGAACTCCTGTAGGAGGGATAGGTCCCAGAGGAATGGAAAAAGGCAGAGTACCTGCCTTTAGAAAGGGAACAAAGAAAACTGGGGAATCGTAGACCAGTCTAACTTCAATACCTGGAAAAATACTGAAACAAATTATTAAGTAGTCCATTTGTAAGCACCTAGAAGAAATAAGGTAAAGAGTAATAGTCAGTCTCGATTTGTCAAGAAGAAATCCTGCCAAACCAACTTAATTTCCTTCTTTGAAGGGGTTACTGGCCTAGTGGATGGGGGAAGCAGTGGACCTGATATATGCTGATATTCGTAAGGCTTTTGACACAGTTCCACATGATAGTATCATACGCAAACTAGGGAAATGTGTTCTAAATGAAATTACTATGAGGTGGGTTTCTAAGGGTTTGAAAGACTATCAATGAATAGTATTTAGTGGTTTGCTGTCAGGCTGGGGGGATGTATTTAGTTGGCTCCTGCAGGGGTCAATTCCAGTCCAGTTACAATTCAGTATTTTCATAGATGACTTGGATAATGGAGTGGAGAGCATGCTTATAAAATTTGCTGATGACACCAAGCTGGGAGGGGTTGCAAGCACTTTGGGGGACAGGATCAGAATTCAAAATGACATCGACAAATTGGAAAATTAGGCTGAAATCAACAAGATGAAATTCAGTAAAGACGAGTGCAAGTACTTCACTTAGGAATTGAAATCAAATGCACAGATACCAAATGAGGAATAACTGGCTAGGAAGTAGTACTGCGAAAAAGGATCTGGCGGGTATAGTGCATCACAAATCGAATAGGAGCCAACAATGATGTAGTTGCGAAAAAGGCTAATATTCTGGGATGTATTAACAAGAGTGTTGTATGTAAGATATGGGAGATAATTGTTCTGCTGCACTCAGCTGGAGTGCTGTGTCCTGTTTTGGGTGCCACACTTTAGGAAAGACATGGAGAATTGGAGAGAGAAAAGGGAACAAAAATGATAAAACATTTAGAAAACCTGACCAATGAGAAAGGGTTAAAAAAAAACCTGGAGCACGTTTAGTCTTGAGAAAAAAGGGGGTATGTGTTGGGGGGCTGGGGGGGAACAGCAAGTCTTCGGATATGTTAAGGGCTGTTATGAAGAACATGATCAATTGTTCTCCATGTCCACTGAAGGCAGCACAAGAAGTAATTGCATTTATTGTCAGCAAGGGAGATTTAGGTGGTTCATGTCCACACTGCGCCCCCTCCGTTGGTGGTGTGCATCCTCTCCAGGAGTGCTTCCACCGACTTAACTGTGTGGGGCAATTGTGAGGCACTGACATCTGGAGCCTCCCTCCCTCCATCCCCGCCCTGGGGCTGTCAGCTCTGTGCAGGGCTCACAACTGGAGCATCCCTTCCCCCTGCCCCCGCGCTGTTAGCGCTGGGATGGCGTGGGGCAGCTGACAGCCGAGAGGCGATGTGAGTAACGCGGTGTCTATACAGACACTGCATCACCCTAACTACGTGGACCTAAGCGCTACGCCTCTTGCAGAGGTGGAGTTATTAGGTCTCTTTAGTGGGTGACTCACATTAGTGGGAGCAACGCTTATGTTGATCTAACTCTGTGCTGTAGACCAGGCCTAAGATCTTAGGAAAATCTTTCTAACTAGTTAACTAGATAGTTAAGCACTGGACAGTGGTGTAGCTACAGTGGTGCATTTGCATGAGGGACCATGAGGTCCTGAAGCTGAGCTGGACCACCAGGGAAGAGCAGGGCCTGCTGACCCCACAGGGCACTGGGGCGTGGCTGGGATGGGGGCCCCTCCAGCTGGGGTAACTCTGGGCGTGAGCAACGGATGAGATGTGGAGAAGGCATGCGGGGTGCGTGGGTCACAGTGCATGGGGATATGCAAGGATGGGGGGTGCCTGAGGATTGAACCCCTCCTAGAGATGGAGAGCAAGATAAAAGCATTGGTTACTTTGCCTGGGGTTTGAAAGTGGGTGGAGAAATTAAGAAAGATTGGGGAGGGGCTTTGGGGTTGGAGGAGGGGAGCCGGGGGAATTGGAGATGGAGCAGAACTGGGTGGAGCTGGGGTGCTTGGTTACAGCTGAGGATGGGGAAAAGGGGTTGAAGCAGGGCTCAGTGGGTCTGGGTCAGAGCTGGGGAGTTGGGGTGTGTGTGGGTGGCTGGGGTTGGAGCAGAGGTGGAGGGGGCTGAGGGGGAAGCTGAGGGAGGGCTTGTGGGGGGGCCCGAAATAGGGCTGGGGGTGGATCAGGAAAGTTGGGAGTAGAAGGGGAGCTAAAAGGGCCTGGAAGAGTGATTCAGTAGGGTTGGGGGAGCTGAAGACTGGGCTGGAGGGGGTGTGAGGGCGAGCTGGGGGGCGGGATCAGATCTGGAGCAGAGAAGAGGGGCTGGGGGGATCTGTGGATCTGTAGGGAGGCTGTGAGGGAAGCTATGCAGGAGCTGGGGGCAGGAAGCTGGATTGGGGCTATGGGGGAGTTAGAGAGGAGCAAGTAGATGGGGGGGCTGTAGGGGAGCTGGGGGTGGATTTCAAAATTGGGAAGTGGGCCCCTAACCTGCTCTTGCACAAGGGCCCTCTGATGTTAGGGTTAGGCCCTCTGGGGCCTTGTTAGACCACTGGCTCTGGAACAAGTTACCAAGGAAGGCTGTGGCATCCTGGCACTGGCGGGTTTTCAGAACAGGTTAGTCAGACGCCTGTCAGGGAGGGTCTAGGTTTACATGCCTGAGTGCAGGAGGCTGGGTTTGATGACCTCTTGGTGTCCCTTCCAACCCTACATTTCTGTGGTTATGAAGTGATGAGCACCATAGATAAAGCTTCTGAGGAAATTAATAATTTTGACTTCAGAGCAAGGGTTGAGCAATGTGCTGTAAATAAGGGACCATATGTTGAACAATGAGGGGAAAACAAAATATTGAATAGCTGCTCATTAAGTGAGCCCAGTCTACCCCGTGCACTGAATGAGGTATGGATCCCTGGGACAGATACCATGTGGCCATGTAATTAAATACTGTATCATAAAGCATATGTCCAGTGGGTCTGAATTAAGGTTGCACAGGCCACTTCACTTCTGACGTTTCCGAACTTCTGAATATCTGACTTTGCAACCTGATAATGTTCTTTTAATGTGTTGTTTTTTGTCTCATCTGAATAATACGCATATAGAGCTGTGGCTTTGAGGAAATTGACGAGAGCTTTTTAATCGACTTGGCCACGTTTTCACTCTAGCCGATGCTCGCTGGGTGAATTCATCTTGTGTTGTAGCACCCTCCTGGAATAGCCTGGCTCAGGAATCTCTCTGTGGGAGCTGCAGAGCCAGCCCAACTGGTTCTAGTGCTCCTTTGTCCCTCTTGTGGGAGGCAGTGGGGCTGGGGTTGTCTGGGGGGTGAGCAGGAGAGGTCTGTGCATTCTTGAACTTCAGCCATGCTGAAGTGGCCCATAGGGTTTGAACCCAGTCCTTTATTACAGGAGGCAAAAGATGCCTCTCCTCTGTCCCTGGGCTGGCCTTAGCATAGGAATGTTGGAAGGCTAGATCTGAACCCAGGTCTCAGATTATCCTCAACTATTTATTTGTTCATTAAGTGAGCCAGGCACCTACAGACACGTAGGAAGACAAAGGCCCCTGCTCTGAGGAGCCTACCGCATTACAGGCCACATTTAAATGGGGCCTATGCTGTAACAGCAGGCAACTGCATGAGGAGTGGGGTTAGCACACATTCTCCTAAGTTCCATGATGTGTGAGGATAGCCTTGCTATTTTAGTTCTGGGATTTCCAGCATCTATTTTGTTAACACTTTGTGGAGGGGTGGGGTAAAGCTTATCCATGCCACTCAAGAAGTGGGTCTTGAGGCTGGAGGCATGTTAGACCCTGTGGGGAAAGGCCAGAGGTGGTCCCAGTAGAGCATGCAGTGGGGAGGGAGGAACAGGGAAGAATAGTGTGACATGAAGTGGGCAGCCTGAGCAGAGGAAAGGTGAGGGTGAGGTGAGGGATTAAGCAAAAAGAAGAGTGGATTGATAGGTCAGAGTTAAGCTGAGCAGAGCTTTGAAGACCGTATCATGGGCTTTAGCTGAAGGACAAGAGGCAGTGAGCAAAGGAGTCCAGAGGAGGTCTGGGTGTCACTGGACTATTTTGATCATATATGGTGTTTGGGGGGAGGGACATTAGCCTTTCATTGCTCCTAGTAAATGTATAAACCAGACTTTTGTGGCAGCATTCTGGGCAGATTGCATAAAAGAGAGTCAGGGAAGCCTGGGCAGAGGTTGAGGGATGATTAACATGAATTATAGACATAACAGTATTTCGGACTGGGTGAGAAAATTCTGTGTATGTTCTGATTACGACTTATGATCCTGGAAGATTCTAGAGCCTTACCGGCTGAATTGTGCGTTTGTTTCCTTCTCATGCCTAGAATCTTACCTTTGAGCTCTTGACAAGTGGCGTGAGCGCCACAGATATAAAACCATAAAAGCTCCACTTTATTAAGGGGACACCTTCAGCTGCTGACCTAGTCTATTTCAAAGTAATGGATTAAGTAGTTTCCTGCATTGGGTCCCCATCTGAATCCCCTGGCCAATTGCTGAGTTTGCACTTATATTTTCCTGCTGCTTTATAAGTGTGTCTGTGTGTGTTTTTAAATATTTTTCTCCTCCTGGTTGCTATAAACCTGGTTGTTCTACCAAGGCCTCAGTCCTGAACTGGAATCTATTGTGTCTACTCTCTTGGTTGCGATGGGGCTTAAAGTATCGATCTCTGCATCTTGAGACCAATTGCTGGGACTGTAATAGGCTCATATACCCTGTGGATTGGGCACAAAGTGGAGATGTATAATGCTCACCAACTAGAGGGTTACTGAAGCACATACCCCTATGTTTATGCACTGAAGACAAGGCATCCCATACTTGAACACGTGTCCATTATAACAGCTCCATTGCGGGGCTTAACTGATTGTACTGGAGAAATAGTGAGATGGACTTTACACAAAATGCTGTCAAATGCACAAAGTAAACAAACTGGGGCAAAGAAATCCAGCTGGTAATCTCTCTTGGTGACGGAGATTTTGGGTGTTACTTGGAACAATCAGTGAACAAATTTCAAACCAGAGTGTGAGGTTTTAAGTTGATGTGGTGATCCCTTTTAAAAGGCTGGCATCAGGACGTTTCCATTTCCTTACCGGGGCAGTTGCTGTTTTGCACTGTGGCTAGCTCTGAGCATTTCTCAAAGCGCTAGGAATAACCTTTACTGACATAAGGTAACCTGCTCAGCACGGAAAGTATTTGATTTAGAGTGAGTGTTTGTTTGCTAGAGCGTTGAGGTTATCTGAGTGCCAGCGACGCACATCAGGTTAACAAACAGAATAACTGCCCTCATGTATTTATTTTATCTTGGAGGCTGTAAGAAAATTGCAGACTGCGATTTTGTTGGGGAAACTGCAACTTTTTGCACTCCCGGCATTTTGCAGTCACAAAGCTGTTCATTCAGTTTGTCCCGTTTGCCCTCCATCGAGATAGAGGGGCAGCTGGGCTGGATTTCAGTGAGTAACTTGGGCACCATTTAAGTATGGTGGGGTGGGGAGTTTACCCCCTCTCCCCATGCTTAGCCTTCATGCAACTCAAACTGGGCTGCTCTCCTTGTTGGGGGGGCTGTTTGTGGGCCTGTCCTGGGGCAGGGAGCTGAAGCATACGGAGCCAGTTGTGCTGAGGCTGGCCCCTACTGCTGGCAGCAGCATCCAAGGGCTGGTGGTGCCGAACTGAGTCTCTGACAGCCAGGCCTGACAGGGAACTGCCGCGTGAGGGGAAGGACAAGGGGAAGGGGAGTCTGTGCTGCCATGGCGATGGGCGGTCTGGTCTGTGCATCCCTGCCCGCTCTGGGCTGTGATGGCAACTCCCTTCTAGGTACCCTGAGGGGTGGGAGGGCAGGGCTGGATGTAGGGTAGAAAGGGAAGACCCTAAAATTCCTTCCCCAGCACATGGGGCCCACATTGGCGGACTTGGTCCCTACAGTGGGTGCCTGCACTGGGCCTAAGTGGCCCTTGCATCCCTCACTGCAAGCTGCCTCCGTCTCTGAAATGGTGGCGCTATCGCAATGCCACTCAAATTTGGCCCAGCCGTAGCTGTGGCCACAACCTTTGCGCCGCCCCCCCGCCCCCCCCCCCAAAAAATCACAACTTTCTTACAGACTTATTTATTCCTGGAGCATGATCCCTCCTGGCATTGGCAAGGCTGATGTCCAAATCTTGCCCTGCGCATTAAGCTGAAGTAGAAGGGCTTTGCCTGTGTGTACCGTGCTGAGACTGGGGAGAAACAGAATCTGGATCTACATAGAGAGCTGGGCTGTGACTGCTACTAAACCTTATGGGGAAAATGTAAGCAACTGTTGCATTTCTTCCTCCCCACCAGGCAGCTTTGTGACCCGGTGGATCTCACTTTGAATTTGTCTGTGGCCCACAGTTTCTCTCCTCTGTCTTCTCTGCATCGTTTCTGGAGCCGTCCTTGCTGTCTCTACACAGAGCCATGGGAACCTGCCACACAATACTTGTTCTCTGCAGTATGGGATCTCCTTTCATGGGGACTCCACTACCTTGGGTTCCTGCAGAGCCACGTTTTTAAGCCGCTTATGGTTCTAACCTGGCAGGCTCAGGATTTGAGGCTATGTGAACAATGTGGTGAGAGTATTTTTCAAGGACCACAGACATGCCACTTGGCTGCATGGATAGTTGCAGTAAATGAAAGGGCTGATGCAAGATGCTGGTGGAAGTTTTCAGATTGGCACACAAGGATTTAAGTATGTGTGTTTTGGAAATATACTCCCATCTAACCTAGGCTTGGGGGGTGTTAGGGTTAGTGTAAGTACCTCTTTCCCTTTGGATAAGTTTGTTAATTTGAGATAAATGGTAAGTTCTAGGTTTTTAAAACATGGTGCATTATAGACTGCGATGGAGAAACAGAGCAACATAACATTATTAAGAAGTGATTATATTTCTAGAAAAGAAATATGTAATTCAATACTGTATTGATCTATGTTCCACGTTACCCTTCAGAAAATACAGTAAATGCTGTTATTCAGAGTTGAGGAAAATCACACTTTTTATCTACAAAGAAAAGTTATTTGAACTGATAGTAGGCTCTATATTGGAATTGGAGAAACTTTGAGTTTCTCTTTCTGCACCCTCTTTCCTGGGGTGTAACCTTCTCTCTGTCTCTTTCTAGCTGTAGGCTTCCTTTCAAACAGTGATCCCTCCTCTCCCCGCATTTGAGAAGATGAAACTCAGTTTTGTTGTTGTTTCCAAGTAGAATAGAATTGATACTTGTATTGGTGTTGGAATGCTTAGCATCCTGGTTATCTCTGACTTTTCTCCTCCTGAGAAATACTTAGGGCTGTTAGCTTGTTTATGTATTTTTTGCTTTATAATTGGTATTGTTTTAAAGGTTCTGTTGTGGATTTTTTTTTTAAAGCATCTTACTGTGAGAAATTTTTCATTTTAACTATGTCCCCTCTCCATTATACAGAGCACTTCTGTATTTTTCCCCTGGAGGAGGCAATTAAACAAGTTTCTCACCTTCATCAGCCTGATTGAGGCAAAATGCATAATAAACTGATCGTTCCTAAAATTCTGCTGTCAATGCAAATTTTAACTGAAGAGGCTGCTCTTACTCTTTGTGACTATCTTCTAGGGACCTGACTAGCTCCCAGTGAAGTAAATGAGAAGATTCCTTTTGATTTTAATAGGAGTTGGATCATGCTCTAGTCTAGCAGACTTGAAGCTGATCAGTCCCTCTTGCTCATGAGCGGGATGTGAAGCATTCTGCTCACAACCAGAAAGAACAAAACGTTAATCAGCCTCCAGCCCTTTAGCTTACTGTTACACTGAATGTAAGAGCTATTTTCCCTTAAAGTAAAGGGATGTCATAATCAGCCATTCCTCTTCCCAAATAAGAGTGACCACAGGCAGCTTTGCCTGGATATAACTAAAGGTGTGAATTACAGCTCATTTTCATTATTTTGCTTCTAGTTTCCATGTAGACAAAACCTCAGGAACATCTGTTGCTGATTCTTCTAGTGTTTATTTTTTTGACACAAGTAATAGCAATGAAATTTCTTTTTTCTGCATGAGAGCACAGCATTTCACGTCAGTGTTAATTGCATAACGGTTAAAATATGAACTTTCTTTTAATGCTTTCATTAAAGAGATACAATAATAGAAGATTAGGGTTGGGAGGAACCTCAGGGGGTCATCTAGTCCAACCCTCTGCTCAAAACAGGACCAACCCCAACTAAATCATCCCAGCTAGGACTTTGTCAAGCTGGGCCTTAAAAACCTCTAAGGATGGAGATTCGACTACCTCTCTAGGTAACCCATTCCAGTGCTTCACCATCCTTCTTGTGAAAAAACATTTCCTAATGTCCAATCTAGACCTCCCACACTGCAACTTGAGACCGTTGCTCCTTGTTCTGTCACCTGCCACCACTGAGAACAACCTAGCTACATTCTCTTTGGAATCTTCCTTGAGGTAGTTGAAAGCTGCTACCAAATCCCCTCTCCCTCTTCTGCAAACTAAATAAGCCCAGTTCCCTCAACCTCTCCTCATAAGTCTTGTGCCCCATCCTCCTAATCATTTTTGTTGCCTTCCACTGGACTCTCTCCAGTTTGCCCACATCCTTTCTGTAGCACGGAGCTCAGAACTGGACACAGTACTGCAGATGTGGCCTCACCAGTGCCGAATAGAGGGGAATAATCATTTCCCTCGATCTGCTGGCAATGCTTCTACTAATGCAGCCCAATATGCCGGTAGCCTTCTTGGCAACAATGACACACTGTTGACTCATATCCAGTTTCTTGTTTACTGTAACCCCCAGGTCCTTTTCTGCAGAATTGCTGCTTAGTCAGTTGGTCCCCAGTCTGTAACACTGCATTGAGATTCTTCCATCTTAAGTGCAGGACTCTGCACTTGTCCTTGTTGAACCTCATCAGATTTCTTTTAGCCCAATGCTCCAGTTTGTCAGGGTCACTCTGTATCTTAGCCCTGCCCTCCAGCCAATCTCTGCCAGCTTAGTGTCATCTGTGAACTTGCTGAGGGTGCAATTTACCTCATCCTTCAGATCATTAATGAAGATGTTAAACAAAACTGGCCCCAGGACTGACCCCTGGGGCACGCCGCTTGATACCGGCTGCCAACTAGACATTGAGCCATTGGTCCTGTTGAGCCTGATGATCTAGCTAGCTTTCTATCCACCTTATAGTCCATTCATCCAGCCCATACTTCTTTAACTTGCTGAGAAGACTACTGTGGGAGACGGCATCAAAAGCTTTGCTAAAGTCAAGGTCTATCACATCCACCATGCTGCCAAGTGCCTCTTTAAAGACTGTGGGCCAGATTCTTCATGCTATTTCTGTTCCCTTTGCTTTTCTGGTGTGGTAGAAGGAGGTTGCAATTTGGTTACAGCCTCCATGGAGGAGACTTAAATCAGCAGAGTCAGCTCCTATGCCAGTCTACCCTCTCTGTTGGTGTAGGAGTTGTGATGGGGGTGGAGCAGATCTCTGCTGCCCTATGACAATTCTCAGCTAGCGTATGGGCTGCTAGGGGACTCTACCCAACTGTTATAAGTTCCAGCACCCCCACAGGCTACACTAATGTACATCAAGGCCATGGCCAGGGAAGTTTGAGAATCAGGGAAACATAGCCAGACCCCTTAGGTCAACACGCCCTATGCCCCCCTTCTACATGGACTGTATCTTGGTGCAGGATAAAATCAGGACCTATATAACTTGGTGCAACAGAGAGTCTGTCTTGACTTTTTTAATTTGGCATTGACTGTCTCAATTCTCTTTATTTTGTGTGTGTGTGTGGGGGGGGGAATCATCACACCTTTGCTGCATTGATTTCTGCGTTGCACACTGTAAGTGCAAGCTGGCTGTACCACAAATTGTGCCCAGTATTGTGCCCAGAGTTCTCCATTTCTGCAGACACCACTGATGACTGATGCCCCCAGCTAACCCAAGAACCAGGAAGTCCCTGGTCGTGTTAGATGCTGGGTCATCCAACCAGAACATTGTTGACCTGTTTCTCTTTGTCTCAGGGGTGGTATAAGACCTTTCAATTTGAATGGTCAAGCCAAGAACCTGTATCAAAGGGGCTCTTCCAGAGTTATTGAGGCAATAACTCAGAGCAGTAGTAAAGTTTTTACTGGCTTCTTAATTTTGGCCCATCTTTCTCCTTCTCGGTTTAGTCCTGTAAGGTACTGAGACTCGTGTCTTCCCTTGACCGCAGTGGGTTTGTCTTGACTAAGATTTGAAGGTGTGTTGCTCTTTGAAAATCAGTTAGCATCCTAAAACTCTCATCTAGTCAAGGCAATGTAGACTTTTAACAAGTGCTAAGAAGTTTGAGGTGCAGGATTTTCCACTAGGCATTAACTTGACCACTTTAGCACTTGCTTCCCTTCCTTGCCAGACTAGACCATGAGGACGTGTTAGCCAATGCTTTCAATCTGGTGGAGGCAAACCTGATGAGTAACGAGCACTCCTCATCTGGTACGGCAGGTTCCTTGGTTGTCTCCCATTACCATAGCAGAATAACCTGCATGCACAGTCTGGCTGTCTTCTGAAGTTGTGAAACCACATATGGCATTGTACTGGAGACAGGGCGGAGCAGGGTGGCTCAAGTGACAGCTTGTGAAGGGAAATATCTGTATCAAGGCACCTGTGTTCTTGAAGCATGTGCAACTTTCTCCTGTATCCCTTGTTTTAGGCCCAAAGTTGCCTACATTCCATATATCTGTGGGGTCCCCTCTGTTCAGTTATGGCAAATTATTTACATCAGAGGTAAAAGAAATCATGAAACTGAGGTTCCAGAAAGAATGAGTTACAGGAAAGGGATAAAGCCCACAACCTCTTTGAGGCGGGGGCCATTTTTTTGTTGTTTGTACAGCACCCAGCAAGATGGGGTCCTGGTCCATGACCAGGGCTTCTAGGCGCAACTGAAATAAAATAAATAATAAAATAAATTAAAAACAAATAAAAAAGAATATATTTAGCTTCCTGTGTGGGTAACCCTATGTGTCTGTCCATCTCTCATCTTGGGTCATCGTCACATGTTACATGGTTCAATGGCTAGGGCAAAAAGCTTAAGGTTTGAGAGTGGGGAACAATTTCCCACTTTGCCACAGACTTCCTGTATAACCCTGGGCAAATCACTTAGTCTGTCTGCGCCACATCCATACAACGGGGATAAAAGCACTGCCCTTCCTCCGAGGTGTTATGAAGATAAATACATGCAAGATTGTGAAGTGCTTTGAGATACAGTGATGGAAAAAGCGCTATATAAGAGTTAGAAGTAGGTGTTGATATTATTTATTTGGGGCTTAGCGGGGTGATGTGTAAACGTATTGGCGTTTGAGGGGAAGCTCTTGAGTGTTACTTCTCTGTGTGCAGTATCAGTTGTCCAGAAGACATTTTCATATAATGGAAACTGTTGTATAACTTTAACTAGCATGGTAACTTCTTAACTTGACTGCTAGAGTAATAACACCCATTGGATGGCATGGCAGTTAGAATTGTCTCTGCAATAAGGATCATTTTTCATTTGGAACTGACTGTATTTACATACAATGGTGACCCACATTACTTACAGATTTTTTTTTCATGAGATACCGCAATCTTAGTGATGCAGCCTGAGGCAAATCTGGTTTTTTTGTTTTTTGTTTTTCATATCTAAGCAGTAACTTCTGCTTTTTTCAGCAGGTTACAAATGATGTAGAATATCACATGATATATAAACAACCTCCAAATAGAATATATGTGTGTTTCCAATCAGCTCGCTGGGGTCATTGTGGAGGAGACATTTCCTTGGTTGAAACTTAGTTTGGAAAAAGAAGAAAAAGCTGCGGGTTTATCTGCTGCTAGGAACATTATCAACATGTTTGACATCAGCAAGGGAGAAAAAATTCCCCAGCAAACAGTTACAATATTTGTCACAAAAAACATTCTTTTGTTTTAATGCCACAATTCTCATGAAACTGTACTGGACTCTGTTTGCTTAAAAGCAAGTTGGTAGAGCCATTTTACAATGGGGTTGTGGAAGCCAGTATATATGTACCTGGGGAAGGGGAAGGATTCATCTTCCCAACAGTTCATTGGTAGATGTTCAGAAAAAGTGTAGCTTTGCCAGCTTTGGTGGTTTGTTCAATTTTGCAGATACTCATAGATACTACAGAGGTTTATATTGATGTGTTTTTCATTGACTGGTCTAGTTTTTCCTGTTAGAATTCAGGTCAAGTTGGGAAATGGAAAATAATCCTAAATATAGAGCAGAGAGTGTTAGTAACCTTAATAAGTCTTTCAAAACTATAAAGAACATGTAAAAATTGAACACAGAAACCATTTATTTTACTTGTAGTTTATTCATGCATTTGGAAGATTAAGTTTACTGAGTGCGAGCAATGTCACATGAAATCACTGGGACTACTCATTTGAATAAAGTTATTCATGTGTAGGTATTTCCAGAACAGAATTCTTAGATAAACACACAACTTTTGTTATTAAAAAGGAAGCAAACACCTTTCTCCTAATCAAGAAGAAACTTAGATGGAAATGCGTTACATTAATTGAGTGAAAAATGTACATATTTACCTCAAACGATGGTGTCGTCTTTACTGTGTTTAAAAAAATACAAGGAAGTGACATATGCAATAATTAATCCTATTGAACAGAATACAGATTTGTTTTATGACTGGATTTTGCTCAGTAATTTTTTTCAAAACTTATTTAAAAAAAACCCTAAACCCAAACATCCGAACATTTAATTATACAAGTAATTCCCAAGAGTGATATTCTGCAGGCACTCAAAGGAAAAAGATGCAAACCAAAATTATTGGGGGAAAAACATAATTTAAAGAAAATCTAGATGGGTTTTCCTCTTGCAAAGTAACAAAAGAATATAAGGTTAGAATACAAAGAAATGACCCAAAATAGGAAAATCCCAAAAGATAAGGCAGCAGATTCTTGACTGGTGTAAATATGGAGCTATGACAGTTGACTCCACCTGAGAATCTGCCCCAAGTTTTAAGTTTGATTGGTTTAGTTTGGTTTAATATATTGAAATCCTGACTTAAAATCTCTGTGGCTTTAAATAGTTTTCCTTTTGAAAATATCTTGGTAATAAACGTAAGAAGAAAATTGAGGGATGCTGACTTGGTTGGTTTGTGCGTTTAACTGAGATGGGATGTTAAGCACCAATCTTGCAAACATTCAACCTTATGCTAAACTTCCAGCACATGAATAGTCGTAGTGACTTGAATGGGATATTTAGAACAAGCATGTCAGCTTTTACTGGTTATCTTCTGGCTATTTATAGAATAAATAATGTGTAATCTTCCAACCACCTCTATGTCAGGTGAGCATAATATCACCATTTGACTTTGATTAACATAATCTCTTGTCTCTGGCCAGTCTATAATTCATTATGCCTTTGTTCCCAGTCCCGCAGTGTGGATAAGCAGCATGCTGTGATCAACTATGACAAGGACAAAGATGAGCACCGGGTGAAGGATCTTGGGAGCTTAAATGGGGTAAGTAGTAAACTCATCAGCTGACTAAGACATACGTACTGTGTATGTATAGGCCCTAATCGTGCAATGTTTATGAGCATGCTTTACTTGCGAAAGTAGACCCATTTTGAGTCAATGAGACTTAACTCGTGAGTGAAGCTGAATATCTGCATAAGTATTTGCATGGCTAGTTTGAGTAATGAGTTGTTTAACTGGACAATAAACACTCATCCATTGAAGTTAGTTTCCTTTATTTTGGTGCTCCCTCCCCCGCCCCCAAAATACCCTAGCTGAACTCTTCAGTTGCTAATAAAATCATATAACTAGTTGGAAAAGAGGAGAAATTAATCCCCCCAAAATGGGGGATTTTGTCTCTGTTTTGCCTCAAAAATTTTGACTGGCTCTATAGCAAAGATCCTTCAATCAGCTGTTCATGCTAAGCAGGGTGACCTTGGGACAAGCCAACTCTCTGCCTAATTAATGATATACAGTATGGTATGCCATTTTATTTCTCTGTTGAGATAAACCATTTAAAAGCTGCCTTTTTAATCATGAGACTAGGCCCCCTCCTGCCTGGTTTCTGTTATTAAGATGGAGGTGCAGCGTCGCCTAATGAATTCAGCACGGAGTTGGGAGCCAGGTACCCTTGAGTCTTGATCGATTCTCCGGCACTGACTCACCGTGTGGCTTCGGGCAAGTCATTTAGTGCATGTCTACACACGTGCGTTGTACCGCTTTAGCCAAAGCGGTGCAGTCAAAGCAGGATTGCCCCTTACTGTGGATCCTCTTGTTTTGGTACAAAGACGCTTTGCACTGGTATAGCTATTTCCGTAGGAAAGGAGACTAAACTATAGCATAAGCTTCAGCACGAAGCACCTTGATACTGGTTTAACTGTGTCCACGCTAGTGGTTGTACTACTAGTTTTAAAAAAAGCCCATCCTTCCAAATAGTTACACTGCTCCAAAAACCGTATGTAGACCAAGCCTTGAGCTCTCTGCCACTGTCGTCATCTGCAAAAAGTGCATTGCCGCCAGTCGTTGTGTGCTTCGCAGAGGTGTCGAGGTAACTAGCTGTTTGTAGAGTGATTTGAAAATGGAGACGTGCTAGGTATTATTATTTTGTTACATAAATGCTGTAGAGGGGCAACTAGCTCAGAACTTGAGAGGCAGGTAAGCCACTGTGGCAGCACAGCAGAAGCAGTGGACGGGCCTGATGGGTGATGGGAGATGTTGCAGGCTGCTGTGCTCTTGCTTTCAATGAATATTAATATAATTACGACTACATAAAACAAGCTCACGTTCAGGAGAAGAGGTACGCCCTGTGGAGGGACCTTTGCTCTCTTTAAGGGAAGACCCGCACCCGGTGCCTGTTTTTGCTCTGAAGGTTCTTTGCAGGTGTAAATCACCATAGTCGTGCCGATTTTACTCCAGCTGAGAATCTTGCCTACATCCGACAATATTTTCACTGGATTTGATGCTTGCTCTTGTCCCGCATATTTAATTTGGCCCTTGTGAAAAGATTAGGAGGGGGAGATTATGCCCTAGCGCTGAAGGCATATTTGCTCCTTTTCCTTTGTAAACCTATTTGTTCAAAGTCACTTGAGAGAGTCGATTTTTTTGTTGTGTTTCTCAAGTGACTTCCCCCTTATCCGCCCAAGGAAGGGTACGTTCTGGGCTGGAGTTGTGTTGCGGCTCTGGAAACTCAGCAACGGACAGCTGCTGCTCATATCCTAGCTATATAGAATTCCACCTCGGAGCATGAGAGAACGCCCAGTGCCCGTCTCCTGATGGGAGTGCAGCCATGTGCCTACCTCCTCTCTCCTCCCCCCCCCCCCCCGTAACATGCCAGCACTTGTTTGCATATGTTTGTGATCTGGTTTCATTTTGAATTGGGCATACAAAAAGCAATTACACACAACTGCCTGCTTCTCACATGTGGATTCGTTTCTCTTCTATCAGGAGACCTGGAGTCAATTTCCAGCTCTGCCACACACTTCTTGTGAGACCTTGGGCAAATCACTTACTCTCTGGGCTTCAGTTCCCTATCTGTAAAATGGGAACAAATAGCTTGTAAACACTTTGGGTTTGGGGGCCATCTTTTAGTTCTGACTTTGTGCAGCACCTAGCACAATGTGGCTGTAGGTACCACTTCAGTGCAAATAATAACAATGCTTCCTTTCATGCACGTCCTGCATCCCCCCCTTCTGCTTTCTCCTGTATATTTATTGTAAGCTTTTTGAGGCAGAGACCTGTTTCGTAGTATGTACACATTCAGAACCTCGCATGGTGTAATACTGATCTCCATAGGGCCATGTGGGTGTTATTGTAATAGCTAAAAAACATTAAATCCCATAAATAGAATGGGAATAATTCTAACAGTTGTCAAACAACACTTTTTCACCATTTTTTCGGAGGAGCCCAGTGTTTTCAGAGTTCTATACATGTGTTCCATTGGGTTGCTTGCTAAATATGTAGCCATTGTCTTCCATCAAAACGATGACTATGCGTTTGTTTTGCAGACTTTCGTGAATGATGTCCGAATTCCTGACCAGAAATACATCACACTAAAACTGAACGACGTGATTCGCTTTGGCTATGATATCCTTATTTTCTGGAGACAGCATTATGCACTGTTTTTGTTTTAAGTTCTCTGTTTTGTTAAGGGTTAAATATCCTAAAGTAGGGCTAATGACTAAGTGTCTTGATTTTACCTCTCAGAGCCTCTGGATGTCTCATGAGCTGAGAATTTCTGCACTGTGGGCTTGATCCAAAGCATGCAAAGATCAACTCCCTTTGCTTTTCACTGGGCTTTATGATCAGGCCTTATGTTGGCAATAACTGCATTCATCATAGGTGCCATCTCTAGGTCTCTCAGTGTAATGAGACTAAATTGGGGGGCCTGGATAATCTCCATCCAAGAATATTAGAGGAACTGGCACATGACATTGCAAGCCCAATAGTGAGGATTTTTAATGAATCTAAATTCAGGCGTCGTACACTATGTCTGGAGTATTGCTAATATCGTTCCAGTTTTTAAGAAAGGGAAAAAAGAAACTATAGGTCTGGCCTGTAAATTTGACTCCAGTTGTGTGCAAGATCTTGGAACACATTTTGAAAAAGACAGTAGTTAAGGACATCGAGGTGAATGGTAATGGGAATAAAATACAACATGGTTTTACAAAGGTAGATAGTGCCAGACCAACCTGATCTCAGTCTTTAAGACGATAACTGATTTTTTTAGACAAAGGGAATGCAGTGGACCTAATCTCCCTGGATTCCAGTAAGGCATTTGATACAGTTCCACATGGGGAATTATTAGTTAAATTGGAGAAGATGGGGTTTAATATGAGAATCGAAAGTGGATAAGGAACTGGTTAAAGGGGAGACGATAAAGAGTCATATTGAAAGGTGACTTGTCAGGCGGGAGGGAGGTTACTACTAGAGTTCCTCAGGGATTAGTTTTGGGACTGATTTTATTTAATGTTTTCATTACTGACCTTGACACAGAAAATGGAAGTGGGTTAATGAAATTTGCAGATGACACAAAGTTGGGAGGTATTGCCGATAGAGAGGAGAACCAGAATATCATGCAAGATGATCTGCATGACCTTGAAAACTGGAGTAATAGAAATGGGATGAAATTTAATAGTGCAAAGTCATGCACTTAGGGAAAAACAACAAAAATTTTTACTATAAACTGGGGATTTATCAGCTGGAAGTGGCAGAAGAGAAGAAAAACCTGGGTTTGTTGGTTGATCATAGCATGCTTACGAGCCACCGACGTGATGTGGCTATGAAAAAGGCTAATGCAGTCCTAGGGTGCATCAGGTGAAGTATTTCCAGTAGAGACCTCATCTGGAATACTTTGTGCAGTTCTGGTCCCCCATGTTTAAAAAAAATGAACTCAAACTGGAACAGGTGCAGAGAAGGGCTACTAGGATGATCAGAGGAATGGAAACCTACCTTATGAGAGGAGACTCAAAGAGCTTGGCTTCTTTACCCTAACCAAAAGAAGACTGAGGGGAGATATGATTGCGCTCTATAAATACATCAGGGGGATAAATACCAGGGAGAGAGAGGAGTTATTTAAATTAAGCACCAATGTGGACACAAAACCAAATGGATATAAACTGGCCATCAGCAAGTTTAGGCTTGAAATTAGACAGATGTTTCTAACCATCAGAAGAATGAAGTTCTGGAACAACCTTCCAAGGGGAGCAGTGGGGACAAAAAATCTAACTGGCTTCAAGAGTGAACTTGATAACTTTATGTAGGGGATGGTATGATAGGACTGCCTACAAGGGCATGTAGCTGATCTGTGACTCAGTAGCAAACGTATCCAGTGGCCATTGAGAGGACGGTAGATGGGGAAGGCTCTGAGTTACTACAGAGAATTCTTTTGCGGGTGTCTGGATGGTGGATCTTGCCCACATGCTCAGGGTCTAACTGATTGCTGTATTTGGGGTTGGGAAGGAATTTACCCTGGGCCAGATTGGCAGAGACCTGTTTTTGCCTTCGTCTTGAGCACGGGGCATGGGTCACTTGCAGGTATAAACTAGTGTAAATGGTGGATTCTCTGTAACTTGAAGTCTTTAAATCATTATTTGAGCACTTCAGTAACTCTGCCAGAGGTCAGGAGTCTATTACAGGAGTGGGTAAGGTTCTGTGGTCTGAAATGTCCAGGAGTTCAGACTAGATGATTGCCATTGTCCCTTCTGGCCTGAAAGGGTATGTATGAGTCTAGTTATATTTTTAACATGGAATCCTGAATGTTGCATTTCATCAGACGCCAGTGTGGGAACAGATCGTATATGTGCATATGTGCATTTAGACAAAGACCTTCCTCTACCTCGGTGGGTCCCGCACTTCCTTCTAGCAGTAGGTCAGGGAACTGCTTCACCTTTTAGTGTTCTTCCACCTCTAGTGGTGGAGGGAGGGTAATACAGCCTCTCTAAGATCATAGAATCAGAGTATTAGAGTTGGAAGGGACCTCAGGAGGTCATCTAGTCCAACCCTCTGCTCAAAGCAGGACTAACCTCAGCTAAATCATGCCAGCGAGGGTTTTGTCAAGCCGCAGCTTAAAAACCTCTAAAGATGGAGATGCCACCACCCCCTAGGTAACCCATTCCAATGCTTTACCACCCTCCTAGTGAAAATTTTTTTCCTAATGTCCAACCTAGACCTCCCCCACTGCAACTTGAGACCGTTTCTCCTTGTTCTGTCATCTGCCACCACTGAGACCAGCCTAGCGCCATCCTTCCTGAAACCCCCTTTCAGGTAGTTAAAGGCTGCTATCAAATCCCCCCTCATTCTTCTCTTCTGCAGACTAAACAAGCCTAGTTCCCTCAGCCTCTCCTCATAAGTCTTGTGCTCCAGCCCCTTAATAATTTTTGTTGCCCTCCGCTGGACTCTCTCCAACTTGTCCACATCCTTTGTGTAGTGGGGGGCCCAAAACTGGATACAACACTCCAAATGAGGCCTCACCATTGCTAAATAGAGGGGAAGAATCACTTCCCGCGATCTGCTGGCAATCCTCCTACTAATGCAGCCCAATACGTCATTAGCCTTCTTGGCAACCAGGGCACACTGCTGACTCATATCCAGCTTCTTATCCACTGTAACCCCCAGATCGTTTTCTGCACAACTGCTGTCTAGCTCGTTGGTCCCCAGTCTGTAGCTGTGCATGGGATTCTTCCATCCTAAGTGCAGGACTCTGCACTTGTCCTTGTTGAACCTCATCAGATTTCTTTTGGCCCAAGCCTGCAATTTGTTTAGGTCCTTCTGGATCCTATCCCTCCCTTCCAGGGTATCTACCACTCCCACTATCTTAGTGTCATCTGCAAACTTGCTGAGGGTGCAATTTACCCCATCCTCCATAACATTAATGAAGATGTTGAACAAAACTGGCCCCAGGACTGACCCCTGGGGCACTTCTCTTGTGACCAGCTGCCAGCTAGACCTGGAGCCATTGATCACTACTCATTGAGCCCTATGCTCTAGCCAGTTCTTTATCCATTTTATAGTCCATTCATCCAACCCATACTACCTTAACTTGCTGATAAGAATACTGTGGGAGACTGTATCAAAAGCTTTGCTAAAGTCAAGGTATATCACGTGTACTGCTTTCCCCACATTCACAGAGCACCTCTTCCCCATACCCCTTGACTTAATGTCCATACCCTTCCCGCACAGGGTCCTTCCTGGCCTCCTCACCCAGGAAGGCTTCTGACAGTCCCACTGGGCGTGGGTAGTGCCCAAACCAAAAGTCCAGTTCAATCTTTCCCTTCTGGCAGGGTCTCTTCCCTTAGGTCTCCAGGCCTGGGAAAGGTCCTTTGCCCTCTTCGGGCAGGGTTTTCCCTCTTGCAGTCTTTGTACCTGCAGGGTTCTCTTCTGCCAGCATTCTGTTCCTTCTCTTAAACCCTCCTGGCTCTTTACAGTGTCTTGCTGACTCAAGCAGTCTGATAGTTTGCCTCACTTTCACAACTCCAGCCACACCCTTTCTCTGGAAGGGAGGCTTTTAACAAGTCCTTGATTGACTCCAGGTGTATTAATTAACCTGGAGTAACTCCTGCTCAGCTACCAGGGGAAAAGGGACTTGCTGAGCGTGGGGCCTTCTAGCATTCTCCGGTAGCCATCTAGTCTGACCCTGTCACATTATGTACAGAGCGAGAGAGCTCCCACAACATCCTCCTAGGATTTTATGTTTTACCACTTCACAGTGCAGATTTTCAGCCAGACTGTGGCCCATCCCATTGTTTGCAGGAAAAACTTGTATGCCAAAAATGCACTCGTGTTGCTTTGCCTGCAGGTGACATATGCATGCAGACCTTAGTAATTAAATATTTAGGTTTTGTGCCCCCATAATTGGATACTGAGATGTATAACTACTAAGATTTGCTCCTGCAAATCGCTGCAGACACAAAACATGTGGACATGTCTATTTATTTTGCAGCAGTAAACTGCATCTTCATGAGGAAGGCCAGGCACTGGGCGTGTGACCACTGTTTGAAATGTGTAGGCAGTCAGTCCGTGCTGAAACCTATGAGCTTTGATGGCTGAGTCCTCCCCCTTCCATCCTGCCTACTGGCTTGTTCCATCCATCTGTCACATCTTTTCTTTTAGGCTATAGGATCTTTACAGCAGGGACCTGCCAATTACTAGATGTTTGTACAGTGTGTAGCACAATGGGGCCCCTTCCTGTTTGAGGCCTCTCCCCACTGCAGTATAAGGCACTGATCCAGCAAGGTGCTTACATACGTGCCCCATATTGAGCGTGCTAGTGACATCAGTGGGATTACTTGTGTACTTAAGGCAAGGCACAGGTTCAAGTGCCTCACTGAATTGTGGCCTGCGTGGATAATATGTTGGTATGTTGTTAATAATACATCACTGTCTTCTCTTGGGATCTCTGATTTGATCTCTACAGAAACCTGAAGAAGACTGCGGTAAACTCGAATACCTCCAAGGCGTTAAGCCAATGGTTAGAGTGCAGGTAGATTTTAATGACTGTGATACAGAGCTAAACTTTTCCAGTAACTCTTTGGCATTGTACAGCTTTGTCAAAGGGCCCAATCCTGCAGCAGTTACTCGTGGATATTCCTACTGAAATGAAATATTGCAAGTGAGGAGGCCTCGTTATGTTGCCCCTCAAGGGGAAGACTTAGGAGAAGGGAGGGCGCAGGATCAGTCATCATTAAGTGCAACCTGCACCAAATAAATGTTCTGCCCATCCTTTGCCATGGAAATGACATTTCCAGGAGTGCTTTCTGGGCCCCTCTTGTTCAGCTCTATACTGATGGCAGCATCTTTCATATGAGTCAGCTGAGCTCTGTTACATAAGACCCCGCAGCAATTTTTCCATTGAGAGTGGCACTCGCAGGTTAGTGAGGTTTCCCAGCTATGCGCATGTCACTTGGCCTATTTTTAGTTTAACATTTCCCACCCTGTTTCCCCCCACCCCCGCTCTGTGTAATCTTTAGAAGGCTATTTCTGACAACATTGCTGAATGCTTCCTTTATTCACTTTCTGTGCGGCATCCATGGAGGTAATTGTCTGGGCCCAAACACACAAATATTGTCCCTTTTCGAGAGGTTAGAGCAACTCGCCCCCTGAGTTACTCTCCACACAAGAAGCTATAGCAACCAGAAGCTTGCTAATGCAGAATAGGGTTGTGCCCTAGTCCTCTGTGGCTGTGAAGAGAGCTAAAGATACCCTTCCATTCCCTTGCACAACCCCATGGGACTATTCCAGTCGTGGGTGGGCACCGAGGGGGAAGGGCAGGAGCTGTGTAGCTAACAGCTGGGTAAGGAGAAGCAGGGAGTGGACAGTCATGGCTCTGAATTCCTTCCCACAGCTCCTTCTGCTCCAGTCCAGCTATGTGTCACTCAGTGCCGTGCCTAAAGGCTCAATGTAGCCTATAGCAATTGAGACGTGTTGCAAAATATGCAGTGTTGTTTTAAGGCAATAATTATATTGGATGGTTCAGTTCTGGTAGAATGACAACTACTTTCATTTTTTTCATCAATTTTTTTCCTTCTGGGCTGTTCTACTTTTATAATTGCATCTGTTTCGTTTACAGTATCACTGTGTATCTGATTCCTTTTCTGCTTCCTTAACAAGCGCTGTACATTCTAACATGTATGTCTTGGAACAAATTCAACACAAAGTGCCAGAAGAAGCATTAAAGGTAAGTGTGTATGTTATTTTTTGAATGGAGATACTGGTACTTGTGAAGCAAAGACAGCATTAAACAGCGAAACTCTGCAGTGTGTTCATAAACAACGGTCTAAATTTTTCTACGTCCCAGTGACAGCCATATAGCTTGAAGCTCTTATACACTTTGATAATGCAGTGTGGAAACAACCACAACTCAAGGTTTCCCATCACAATGCCCTTGCGAAGACCTCACCTCGAGGAATGGATCTCCCAGCTAGTCACATGTACTGTCTCCTATCTCAACAGTAGCATCTAACTGAAATGATTCATGATTTCATGACTGTCAGCTAACCAAAGGGCACTAATGCTTTAGTGTATAGAGATGAACTCCCAGCATGCTAAACTTTTTGCTTCAGCAGGAAATCAATATCCTCCTAGAAATGGAGGATGTTTTCACCCTTTTCTGAGTCTTCTGCCAGCTTCTTAATGCTTCCTCCAGTGGGCCAATGTTTGCTCAGTTTACTCTCAGTAACAGTCTCAATTTTAATAGCATCTTTTCTCACCAAAGATCCCAGTTTTCCTTATGTTTTTCCTTACAGAGCAATTCACTTACTTCAGTGAAATGGCTCCCATCGGCATGGGGTGCAGGATCAGTTACAAAACACACCAGACTCACTTCACCCATGACAGTAAGGCAGTCACCTCTGGGGTGGAATGCCATAGTTGTTTCACAGCTCACAGCAACGCTGCACAGCAGTTTCAAACAAGAAATACCAATACCAAATGTCAGCCTTCAATTGACAATTATAGTCTCTCATCCCAGGTCTACTTGTGTAGGAGGGTAGGATTGGGTGAATCATTCACTGAACTTCCTCAAACCTGATTTTTATGGAAACACCCTTTTATGTAGATCAGGTTCTGAGTAGATCATTGAACACTGCCCAGCTTTAAGAGGAACCTAATTTATTGCAGAATAGCGATCTGATCCTTCTGTCCAGATATGAGACAATTAATGATAAAATATGTTGTGGTGTCACTGAAATCTTAAGGTAAAGTAGATAAAAGGATGGTTTTGGAAGAATTCATCATGCTGTTGTGAGACTAAAGGTTGATGAGGAGGTTCAGTATTTGAATCCTGAATGGAAGGGGCATTCATTCTAATTGTTCTTAGTTTATTTTTTAATACGTCTCCTAATGAGGTGGAGCTCAGTTGCAATGACCTTGTCACTTAATATCCTTCTAAAAGAGGTATTTGGAAGCTTCTCAGCTGGCATTTATATTACTCGGCAGCCTTTGTTTAGGCATGTATTTTCTTATAGGGCACAACCACAATATTTGTTCTTATCTGATCACATGGGGAGATAGTTGACTCTTTTCATTGCCTGTTGTATAGCACTACAAAGCCTTGTACACGTTTGTGCTTTTGTGTCTGCAGCATGAAAAGTATACTAGCCAACTGCAGATGAGTTTCAAGGGCACGGTGATGAAAAGGGTGGAGCAGCTGGTGGAACATGGTGGTTATACCGAATCCCCGCAAGCAAAACTGGACAGAGGAGAGAGGAAAGCAATTACAGGTATTTGCTCAGAAACCAGTTAGTCAAGGTGCAAAACAGTCACTTACAATGAGTCTTGATTTCTTTCCATATTCAGGATAGAATGACAGTAATATAGGCTACTTTTAGAAGCAATTAGAGATGTCCTCTTTCTAAACCTCTAATTTAAGTAGGCTTGTTTCAGACAATGAGCCTTGCTTTCACTGATGCAGTCTTCAGAAGAAATTTACCAGTCTGACATTAGAAGAGAGCTGTGCTATTGCAGTGGTGTTTTTGTGTGGTTCAGTTTGTAGGGGGGATGTGGGCAAAGCAGGTCTGGTGAATTCTTGGCACCTGTGTGATTTATTTTTAATTTCTAACTTGAACTGGCACAAGAATGGTGCCGGTGACTCAGCTTGGAAAATGCAAGGCCTCTGTGGATGGGTGCCAAAATGCAGGGGATGTCGGCATCACTGAATTCACTGCAGAAATCCTTCCTGGTCTTTAAGTAACTGCATTTCCTAATGTGGTGTGGAATTGAACTCTGGTGTATCTCAGGACGGATGGATTGCTTCAGGCAAAATCAGGACCGTTGTGAACCTTTTCAGTTTGGCTGCGCCCCTTCCAATACCTTCTTCCTTACTCCCATTGTCTGTCATTCCTGCCCACCCCGACTCAGTGCTCTTCCTCCCCCAGTGTAATCCTGACCAGGATGCCTCCTGCTTCTTCCCTACCCCATACCTTTGAGGATCTGTGCTGTTAAGACATAGCAGCTTCTTTTCACTTACTTTAGACTCTCAGAATTGTGATGCTTCTTCTCTAGTTGTGCCCAAAGTGCATTGCTTACCTTTGGAGCTCCAGAGGGGAGATGAGCAAAGATCATCTTAAATGCACTCTGCTGGCTGGTTGCCTGCCATGCCTTCTAGAAGTACCAAAGGGCTGGGAAAGTTGCAGTAAGCAATAAACTGTGGCCTCGCTGAGAGGCTGTCAGTCAGACTGAGTGGGCCCTGTAGACCATCAAAGGAAGGAGAGGTAGGTGGCAAGAGGGAAAAGGGGCTGGGGTTAAGGGAGGGAAGTCTGGGTCTGGGATGCAAAAGAAGGATGAGGGGGGTATGTGGATTTGGTACAAAATCTTTGTGGAAGCATCTGACTATTTAGATACTTGGGTAAATGTGTCAAGGTTTCCCATCACTAGTCCTATCCGGACTGAATGTGGTGACCTTAATCTCCAATATATTGTGTATTGTACTTGTGAAAATCCCACTAAGCTGGGAGGGTGTATTAAAGCAGTGTTGTATTTCTCTTCTGTATTTCCCCCTCTTCTTCTCTCCTGCTGTATGTGAAAGCACTCATGTGTTCCTGCTCTTGACTCTCATTCCCTGCACCTCGGAAACCTTTTCCCTGTTGCTTTTCATGTGTCACTCTTACTTGTAGTGAATACAGTAAACGTGGCACATTCTGCTTTGCCTCCTTGGGAGTTATTCACAGTGCTCCGTTAGCGGGATGAGCTTGGCTGTGATTAGCAGTGACACAGAGGAGGGCGAAAGGAGGTGAACTTAATCTTGGTCTTGCTGAAAACTGTCCATCTGTAGCATAACATGAGCCAGATTCTTGAAACAAGTTGCAAGCATCCAATTTGTGAACTCCAAACGTAATTAATTTACATTTGTCACCTACTGGCTGACATCTTGGCAGCGTTCAGAGATTATGCAGGCACTTCCCTACTTTTGTTCTTTTTATCACTTGTCATCTTGCAAAATAGGCAGGGTTATTTTTTTGTGAGTTTTTTCCCCAGATTGAACCCATATAATTTAGGCAGTTGATATTTGGAAATACCTGCAAATGCAGCTTCTAATGTGACATCTCAAGCATGGTGACCTATTTTCCTGGTGTGTAACTCTTGCTAACCCATATTAAATTTTCACTTGCGGGTACAAAACGTAGTTGAATGCGTAACGATTCAGATGGCCTAGGAGGGGTGAATTTGAAGATTGTGTTGCCTGCTCCCTCTAATGTAATTGACAGCTCAGTGTCCAGTCTGGCAAGAGGTTGAGTGTCAGCTGCAAAATGCTGAGCTGGGGCTAATCTAATTGAAGGAAACGGGAGTCGAAGGTGCTGAGTATTTTGAAGGAGGCACTCCGCACTTTGCAGGATGGGGCCCAATGGACCTCGCCTAAAGTCCATTGAAGTCGATGGGAATTGCTCACTGGGCTTTGGATCGGGCTCTTAATCGTTTGGAAGATGAAATAGCAGAGATCATACTTACTCTGCATCAGCGTTATGATTCATTCACTCTCCAGCTAGACGCACGGGTTTATTCGGTGTTTTGTTTTGTTTTTTACGATTGGCAGTGGCTTAAAATCATTATAATGTTCATTCCATTAATATCTTTCTAGCAAGCAGGTTTACTTGGTGGCCCTGGAAAAGAGGCTTTGGAGAGAGAACCGTTTTGCTAAGTCTGTAGGTATTTAGTAATTTGCATCTAGCAAATTAAAGCAAGGACTGTGGTGACAACGGCCTTTAAAAACCCCCATTACAGTTCCAATGGGAGGAAAAGGAGCAAAGAGGCAGGGCTTTTATAGGAGGCGAGGTTTAAAAAAATGTGAGGGTTGGTTAGGAATGGGGGGGATGATATTGAAAACGATGAATCAGAAAGAATTGTGCTTTCCCGTAATACCCGATAAATCTTTATACTATTAAAAAAAGAATCCTTGTAGCTTTTGTAAGTGTGTTGCCTTTAAAGTGCAACATATAATCAACCACTGGAGCTTGCTTCTACAGGATGTTATTGAGGCAAGTAGCTTAAATTAATTGAGGATTAGAAATTCTTGTGAATAAGAAAAGCATCCACAGTTTGACTAGCTAGTGTTAAAAATAAGCAGTATTAGTTCTCATGCTTTATGGGATAAGATGATTTACTGGCTGGATTAGGGAGACATAACTCCCTACATGTATAGTGTTGCACAATTACCTTGCATTATGCAGATTTTAAGACAGTCTCAGGAGCACTTGCCATTGGCCAATATCTGGGGTGGCATATTGAACTAGATGGATCATAGGTAGGTTTTGACATGACAGCTCCTGTAGTCTCCATGCATAATTACAGACTGGTTTTAAAAGCGGTGATGTGTATATATGCACCCTGCCATGCTTGGGCAGTTTATTGGAGTATAGCTATTTGAACATGTAGTTTAAAAACAGTGTGGTGTGGGTTTTTTTAAAAGGCCTTTTGTGCCCTGAGCCTTAAAGTGCTGGCAGATCAAAATAAACACTGATGGCCTGATTTTCAGAAGTGGAGTGCCCAGAGCTCCCATTTGAAATCGACGTCTTTATAAACCAGGCCGTGATTTTAATTTCTTTCAAATCCTGTAAACTAGTCTGCATAGAAGGGACCATTGGGTAGCTGTTCTGCTGTGTGGTGGAGAGGACAGATCTTGTGCTTGAGGCACTGGATTGGGACCCAGGAGATCTGGATTCAGTTTCTGCCTCTGCCACAGACTTCCTTGGACTAGTCATTTGAACTTCCCATCTGTAAAATGGGGATAATACGTCCTTTGTGTCTGTCTTCTCTATCTAGACTGGGAGCTCTTTGGGGCACTGGCTGTCTCCTACTCTGTGTTTGGACAGCACTTAGCACAATGGGGCTCTGATATCTAGGCTCTAGGTGCTACCATAATCCAAATAATAATATTGATAGAAGTCAAAACCTACTACTGAGGAAGAGGAACTACAACATTTGTAACTAATTTGCTGCTGTGTTTGCTTCTAACAGTTCTGTGTAGTTAATTTTTGCCAAACTGTAAATGAAATGGGCAACTTTCAAGTCTTGGGGCCAAATTCATCACCGGAGCAAGCAGGTGCAATTCACATTTCAATCCGTGGAAGCTGTTGCTGCTTGTGTAGTGGTGGATTTAGCTCTTCGGCTACTTTCACCAGGAGGTCATGGTAATAGCTGCATTAGAGAGAGGAGAAATAACTATCTTAGATATGCTGTTATCTGTATCTCCTCTGATCCTGTTTGGAGGAACCTACAGCACATCAAAAGACTGGCTAAATAATTGATACACATAAGATTAGCATGTCCATTCCAATGCAAAAATCTCCAATATTCATATATATTCACACCAATACATGAGACCATGTTATAGGTTTACCCCACTTGAAAAAGCCTTACAGATAAAAACTGCCAAGGATTTTCTTGAGTTATTTTTCTCCAGCTAAATTGTAATCTATTATTAGAAAAAACAATAGTGGTTTTAGGAATTACTTGACATAAAATATTAAAGCTGGATCGTCTTTTTTCCCCCCCCCAAGGCCTATTCCTTAATGAGCTTTCTGTACTACATCTTCTGAAGATGGAAGTTTTGCTATTAATAATGAATCAAAAAAGGCTTGAGTGAGGCAGTGTAGATTTCTGATGCTTTTGCTGTGAATCACTTATAGCAAGCCTCAAAAAGTGTGTACACTCTTGTCAGCAAAGGAATTGACCATTATTGTCTCTTTTCTTTTGTAATTTTAAACTTTACTTGGGCTACTGGGTAAGTAGCAGCCTTCGGCGCTGAGCCAGGAGGCCACCAGAGCCCCTTCAGTTATATTCTCACAGGAAATGGAACCCTGACATGATCAAAGCTGTACGTGTAAAGTGAAAGCTTGCTCCCAGGAAGCTGGTAGAGTGGCTGCCTTAATGCATAGTTTCCTCTTTTCCTTGATTAACTGGACTGCATTTTTGGTCCTGACTCATATTGTATTACTTGAAATTGCTTTTAATTGCCCATTTCCCCATTACAGGAGTGAATTGCTGAACAGAACACGTGTGTCAGTACCTTCTCTGTATCACACTGTCACCAATAATTCAATATTTATCTAGCTGAATGCTCATGCTGACCTCAGTTCTGTCATCTAAAATAATGGTTTTCAGGCTGTCTGCCGGAATTGATGAGCCAAGAAATATGTTTGAATGAATTGGCACCATCTGGACAGATTGGTGCGAAGTTGGGAGGGGAGGTAATGAGCTACTATCAGTCAGACTGGCTATAATATGATTTAAATGACTGAGTAGTTATTTTTCAGCTATGCTCTTCGTGGCACCAGTTGTTTGGGTGGGTCCCATTTTTCTGTGCATTCCCAACAGCCCTGTGGTTATGCTGTAGGGGGAAAAAAGCAAAAAAGCTGTGGATTTTAGGCAATTTGTATCTAAGATGGTTGGTGTGTATTAGTACAGTGGGCAAAACCTTATAATCCCTTTGAGTTAGAGTTGAAAAGTTAGCAAGCTCCAGTCACTTGATATAATTGTTTATTTAAAATAGGGTTTAATTTAGAAGCTAAAATGTGATGGAAAATTAATGGTTCCTGAAATATTTTAGGCAGACATAAAAAGGAAGAAATACTGTCATCCCCCTTCTAGCTGTGCCCTTTGCATTCTTCCTAAAAGCTGAGTTGAATGAAGTTGTCCTTTATTCACTTACCCTTGGGACTAGTGGTTCCCAACCTTTTTGAGTGAAAGCCCAACTAGTTAATACTAGGTAAAACATGAGCCCTGCCACCCCCGCCCCATCACCGGCTACAAACACATACAATTCCTATAAACACATATCATGATAATAAAAATAACATGAAATTACATCATAATAAATTAATTACTAAATCACTAAAATAATTAATAATTATTAAATATAAATTATAATTATTATTAAATTAATTAATAATAAATTAATTACTCTTACCTGAGTAAGAAACTAAGCCTTCCCTGGCGCAGGTGCAGCTGCCACCGCAAGCCCAGAGTGGCCCTGTCTCTTCCCATCCCTCATGGACTGAGGATAATGAAGGCTGGCTCTGGCGGGTTGACCAGGGCTGCTCCAGGACCAGGACTGGCGAGGGACTGCTCCTCTCCAGCCAGGTGCGGGGCTGGGCTGGCTGCTCCCCTGCTTTGGCCGGAGTGGAGCTTGGGACGGCTGCTCCTCCGCTCCCGATGGCGCAGAGATCGAGGCTGCTGTGCCTGGCGTGGAAATTGGGGGGCTGAATGACCTCAATATTACTGAAGCCTCATGGACTCCCTGGAATCTTTGGTGGCCTGCCCCAAGGGGGTCATGGCCCCCAGGTTGCGAACTCTGGCTTGGGACAATCGGGGACAGCAGAATGACACCAAAACAAATTTTTTATCCCCCCTCCTCCCGCTCCCCAGCAATATTTAATCTTAAGCTAGTATTTTTAACAAGCCGGGTGGGCAGATGCTGTGGTCTGTTTGGCGCCCCCTAGGTGGAGGGTATTCTTTGGCTTTCGGTCCTGGTGGTGCAAGTTAGAGCAGGCTTTAGGCTGCTGTGGTGAGTGCTTGAT
Organism: Mesoclemmys tuberculata; assembly: GCA_007922155.1. NCBI lineage: Eukaryota > Metazoa > Chordata > Testudines > Chelidae > Mesoclemmys > Mesoclemmys tuberculata. The sequence goes on along the minus strand of ML675611.1, from coordinate 17,493,851 downwards.
GAAATGGCCAGCACGAGCAGTGCACTCTGACCATGTCTCTTCCAACTTTGATATGCTCCCTGCGTTGGGATATTGTGACATCTCTGTCACCCATGGATCCCTACAGGGGCATACCCAGCTGTCCCTCTAGGGCTGCTGGAGAAGCATAAAGAAACTGGAAAGAGGGGCTGACGATCTGGTTAGTCAATTTTTGTTCCTTTTTTTTTTCCCTTCAGTTTTCATTCTGTCAGGGTTCCATAAGAACGGACTTGCTGGATCAGACCAATGGTCCGTCTAGCCCAGTATCCTGTCTTTGACAGTGACCAATGCCAGGTGCTTCAGAGGGAATGAACAGAACAGGCAATCGTCGAGTGATCCATCCCCTGCCACCCGTTCCCAGCTTCTGGCTGTCAGGGGTTAAGGGACACCCAGAGCATGAAGTTACATCCCTGACCATCTTGGCTAATAGCCATTGTTGGACCTAGCCTCCTTGAACTTAACTAATTCTTTTTTGAACGCCGTTATAGTTTTGGCCTTCATAACATTCCCTGGCAACAAGTTCCACAGCTTTACTGTGTGTTACATGTTTGTTTTAAACCTGCTGTGTATTAATTTCATGGGATGACCCCAGGTTCTTGTGTTATGAGAAGGAGTAAATAACATTTTAGTGCACTTTCTCCACACCGGTCATGATTTTGTAGACCTCTCTCATATTCCCCCCCTTAGTTGTCTCTTTTTTCAAACTGAAAAGTCTCAGTCTTTTTAATCTCTCCTTATAAGGAAGCTGTTCCATACCCTTAATAATTTTTGTTGCCCTTCTCTGTGCCTTTTGCAATTATCATGCATCATTATCATCATTTTGAGATGGGGTGACCAGAACTGCATGCAGTGTTCAAGGTGTGGACGTCTTATGGCTTGATATAGGGGCGTTATGATATTTTTTGTCTTATTGTCTATCCCTTTCCTAATGGTTCCTAACATTGACTGGTGCTGCACATTGAGCAGATGTTTTCAGAGAACTACCCATGACTCCAAGATCTCTTTCTTGAGTGATAACAGGTAATTTAGATCCCATCATTTTCTATGTGTAGTTGGGAATATGTTTTCCCATGTGCACTACTTTGCATTTATCAATATTGAATTTCATCTGCCATTTTTGTTACCCAGTCATCCAGTTTTGAATGGTTCCCGTGTAACTCCTCACAAACTGCTTTTGACTTAACTATCTTGAGTAATTTGGTATCATCTGCAAATTTTGGCACCCCACAGTTTATCCATTTTCCAGATCATTTATGTTGAACAGCACTGGAGGACATCTGGAGGACATCACTATTTACCTCTCTCCATTCTGAAATTTGACCCTTTATTTGTACCCTTTGTTTCCTGTCTTTTAACCAGTTACTGATCCAGGAGAGGACCCTTCCCTCTTATTCCATGATTGCTTAGTTTGCTTAACAGTCTTTGGTGAGGGAGCTTGTCAAAGGCTTTCTGAAACTCCAAGTACACTATATCCACTGGATCACCCTTGTCCACATGTTTGTTGGCCCCCTCAAAGAATTCTAATAGATTGTTGAGACATGGCTTCTCTTTCCAAAAGCCGTGTTGTCTTTACCAACATATGTTCATCCAAGTGTCTGATAATTTCATTCTTTATTAGTTTTACCCAGTTTGTCTGGTACTGAAGTTAGGTTTACCGGCCTATAATTGCCAGGATTGTGTCTGGAGCCTTTTTTTAAAAATGGGTGTCAGATTAGCTATTCTCCAGTCATCTGGTACAGAAACGGATTTAAGTGAGAGGCAACACACCACACGGTTAATAGTACCACACTTCTTCAACAAAAATGTTTGACTGAAGTAAACTTTCCATTTTAGATCTAGGATTTTCCTTCCTCCCTGACTAAAGAAGCTTTCGATAGCTACGTGCTGATGCTGCCCTTTGTTCCTCTTTGAAAGTTACATGGAGGGAGATCTGCACAGGTCTAATTTTAAAGGCTGACCTGGACCCAAAACCGAGCTGTGTAAAGCCAACCTGCACCCGACCCATGAGTGTTGAGCTCAGAACCTACCTGACGCTTCCTCCAGAACCTGTGTCAGTGCCATCGTCTCGTCCTGGGGGCTTAGTCTGGTGGGAGCTTGGTCGCCAGCTACCCCCTGCCTATGGTGTCTGCACAGCGGTGGCTGCGTGCCCTGCTCCTGCTGGTCAGAACCACATCATTGCGTGGTGTGTTCGGTATGGAGTGAGTGTACAGATGACTCAAAACGCCTCTCATTCCGCAGTGTGCACACAGCACAGCGAGGTGGTGGTGGCTGACAAGAGCAGGGCATGCTGGCAGGCCGACCCCACAGGCAGGAGATGGTGTTCAGCGATGGGTCGATCTGAATTTGAGAGGGTTGGATCATTTTCAGACCCAACACTTGTCATTGGGTCCCATCAGGTTGCAAAGCTTGGACAGGGAGTCCCTTCTGTAGCTTTGTGAAAAGGGCAGCCAAAGATTATGCAGTGGTATGAGTTGCCAGATGAACAGAGCCAACATGGTGGCCTGTAGAGGTTGGTGCAGTAATCAGTTATCTTTTTCATTTAATTTTTAAAGGAAATTTCCGCAAACCCTTTTGCTCTGACCAACTAACTGAAAGCGAATAGCGTGCAATGCACTTCGAGTCTGGTTTAACTGTGAAATGTAAAACACAGTTTGTAAGCACAGCTGACTTTTTGGAGCCCACCGGGGGTAGCAGCCATCTTGTTTGGAAAACACTATCTTCAGTAGGGCTAGCAGTTTGGAAGCTTGGTGTGAGACTGTAAACAGATTTCTGTTTGCCAATTAACATTTTTATGATTATTCAGCCAGTAACTTAAAACAATTGTAATGGACTCCAACATGTCCACTGTAATTAGTAATGGGCAAACCTCCAAAATTTCAGATGCTTATTCACGCTTTGGGTCTCTTCCCCAGACTCTATCATTCCCTCTCCATGACCATTCTATAAGCATCTGAACCATTGGCTGTAATCCTAGCAGTTCTGAAATCTCTGCTGTCCCCCATTGCCTGGCCACCACCACTGAAATCTGTGTTCTCTAAGGACATGTCTTCACTACCTCCCTAAATTAATCTAAGATATGCTAGTACCTTAATGTAACTTAAGTTGACGTGCCGTAGATGGACTTGCATTGGTATCCATACTACGTTATGTTGACAGGAGACACTCTGCCTTCGACATAGCTTCCACCTGTCATTGAGGTGGATTACAGACGTTGACAGGAGAGCACTTTCCAATCCATTTAGCACATCTTCACCATAACTGCTAAATTGATGCTGCTGCATCAATAGCAACAGCGCCAATTTAGCATGGTAGTGAAGACGCCCCTAGTCTAGGCACCGTAAAGTGCATTGCACATCAGAGATTGGGATTCCATAGGAGAAAGAGATTGCTATAGGACCCTCAACAGTAGGGTGGAAACTTGGTGGGCTTGGAGTAAGCCAAGAATCTAGTCTAGTAGCAAGTCTTGGGGTGGAGGGAGAATGCTAGGTTGGTCCCTATAGGGAAATTGAATGGGTGACCAGAGAACAGAAGATAGGCAAAGGTTTTGGTCAGTTCTTACTCCTTTTTCAAGTGCTTTGCCAGTCCTCATATGTGATATCTATCTCTTAGCAATTACAATTTATTCATAGTGAGAAATAGTCTTCCTTTGAACTTTCAAAAGCCCTAGGAGCAATGTGAATGAAGTTTTCTTTTAAACATGGTGGGCAGAAAATACAGAAAATGTTTTCAACCCCACACGATCTGTCACCCATGAGAGGCAATGTGTTTATAATTTCCAAACATGAAGAAAAGTCCTTGGGAAGGGCCTGTGGTCAGTTAATACTGTATTTTAAAAACATGTGTTTGGACTGTCATTTTCAAAGCCAACTTTCCAGATTTATCAGTTTCTCAATCTGATTTCTTCTCAAATATTCCAAGTGGTGGTGGTTCAGTTTGCGGGGGGGTTTAACTCTTCCTTCAGATGTACTTTTTTTATTGTATATCCTATTGCCCCCATAGCAATAAGCCCACCATAGCATAGCCCACCCTTTCTACACTCAACTGGCAGGATAGATCACTGCAGGGGCAATTCGATGATTCCTTTCCAGCAGCTCAGCATGTGGTTTTAAAGCACAAGTGAAGTAACTGCTGTCTAGGCAGAGGTAGCTTTAATATGATGCCACAGAAGAAGTCAGGATTTAAAGCATGGCCAATAATGGACATGCTGATAGCTGCCATTGCTAGAGGCATCTAATGCATAGATACGAGTGGCTCAAGGGTACAGATACCCATCCTTGCAAAATCGCCATGAACATTTGCTAGCCCAAGTGTATCATCTACTCTTGGTCCCTCACCCTGCTGATAATGATAAACAAGTTTTTTTTATTTGCCTCTTTAAATAAACAGGCATTTGTCTCAGGTAAGCTGGGGGTATAATCTTTACTCTTTACTTTCCCATAGCATCCAGAGGCCCTAGTCAGGATCAGCTAAGCATTTTGCAAACATGTGTGAAGAAATGCCGTGAATACCTAGGACCCATCTTAGGACCCTGATCTCAATTAACTGTAGTGGAGAGCTTGCACCATGTGACTCAGCTGACTAATCAAAACTGGCAATTCAAAGACACTTCCCAGAAAACGAGTGATTTAATAAATAAACGATAACCATTTCCCTTGGGGGGCAGGAAATATGGAACATTTCCAGAAAGTCTAATTATGTTTATGCAGATGGCTGGGTTTTTCCCCAAAGTGTGGCCAGATTTCACGGGGGAAGTGGTTTTGAATGAAAAATGTTCATCAGCTGCCTTAGCCATCATTTTCTCATGGCAAATCCTAGCCCTGCATTGAGCTCCCTTGGAGTGGATCTCTGAAACCCCATGGTGCTCCATTGAATCCAGACACAGGAGAAATCTGCCTGAGTAGAGTTTACTGCAGGATCAAGTTAAGTGGCTACCAAGCAACTGTGTGAGTTGTGTGCATTGTATTTTGTACCCTGTGTGTTACGTGGTGTTATCCAGCAACTCTAGATTTTGTTCAATCTTTGGGGCAGGGACCATCTCTCTCTCTCTTGTGTGTGTATGTGGTGGAGTGGAGGGGTAGATGGCCAGTGCAGTGGGGCCCTGATCCCCAATTATATAAACAATTAACTCTTCTGCAGACTCATAACAGGGTTGTGCAAATTTACTCATGACATTATTTAAGTATCAAACTGAAATTCATCCTTGTGTATCAACCTGAGAGACCTCTTCTGTAATTGATCAGTGCCAATCTAGCTTTTCATTGGAGGTGCGTGAGGGAATGAAATTGAATGTGTAGTGTGCTCAGCCCGTAATGAGTCTAAGATGCATTTGACAAGCAATGTGAGTGTGCGCAGCACCAGTGTAGATTCTGGGCATTGCAGCGGCTTGAATGTCATTTCACAGTGTGGCTGCTCTTACTTGTGCTGGACCAATGCAAGAGAAGTAACTAGAATGCAGCTCGCTTCTCTCTGCGGTGAAGAATCACCCTAAGAGATTGCCAACCCCATCCTGTTATTCAGGATTGGGATTGTGACCAGGATTTGGCCTTTCTTGCAGACCTCCTCTGATTTATACCTCCCTTCACCTTTCTGCTTTGTATTTCCACTTGGAGCCTTGTCCTGCAGTTTGTCATAGACAAACCCTTGGGATAAACTGAGCCTCATTTCTCATAGACAAAACACCCATGATTTTCACCTAGAGTCTTGCTTCCAGTAGACCTGCAGGATTGGAACCTGTTAGTTTAAAGCGACACTGCTAAAGTAAAATTAAGACATCCATATCTGTTATTAAAACATGGAAGAATTTAAATGTCACCTTTCAGGTTTGTTTTGCTTTTTCCATTTTGTTCAGCAGGGACAATGAATTGTGGTAGAGTCATTTCTGGATTTCTAGGCGATAACATAACGCTACCGTCTGGGTTTGCAGCACAGGAGGGAATACTTAAAATCCAAAAGAAAACAGACAATGTTCATTGCAATTTCTCTTTCCTCCTTTCTTCCTCCTTTCTTTTTCCCTGCTCTTCCCACCACTGAAATTTGGGGGCTCAACTAAAGTGGGAGGAAACAGTGACAGTTGGAGCCAACAATATTTTGTAGTGAAGTGCTGGAAAATTGCTTGAGTAGAAGAAAGGCCATTGAGAATCCATCAGTCCACTTGCCCCTTCCTATTAGCAGACTGTACTTTGTTGCCTTTATGATTCTGATAGCCAACACGGTGACATTTGCGATCACCGTAACTTCTTGCTTTCCCTTCCCAGAGACGAATGCGTATCGCACACCCCTTTATGGTCAACCTTCGTGGTGGGGAGAAGATGATGCAAATAACAAACTAGAAAGGCAGGAGGACAGAAGGCAAGAAGAACATTATCCAGGTAACAGAGATGGTCTTTTGAGGGGAAACTGATGCTTTTTATTTCCTGCTGCACAGCACCTTGCTTCAGAATTCTAGTGACTAACATTCCTTGTACTCTTCAAACTGACATTCAGTCATAATATTTTTGTTTAAAACAAAATGGGAATAAGAGGAAATAAAATGTGTGTTTACTGGACAGTGTGTGAAATGATAAATAATGGAAGTTGTCTTTTGTGTACGCTTTTAAATCCAAATAAATAAATACAAAGAACACCACACCAATAGGCCTGCTTGATTTCTGTTGACACCATGGAGGACACTAATACATTATGAAGTCAAGCTCTAATCCTAGCTTCATATTCACAGGTAATTCCATGGAAATGACTCGTGTGTGTATAAAGTTAAGTAGAGGCAGGACTTAAGAAATTATGGTGAAGAATAAACTTGACAGTAGTTATTAACTGTGGAATGAAGTCCCACAGGTAACCTATGGACCATCCCAACCTTACCACCTTCAGCTTCATGTTCAAGGTGCATTTGGTTATCCTGCCTTCTCTAACATAAACGCAGAGCAACATACAAATTCAGGGGAACCAACCCAACAACTTCCCAAAACAAAACAAAAAACCCAATCCAAACAAATATTCCACTGCACACACAATTCTTCCTCTGGGCAGAGGGTGAGAAAGAGAATGAAGTACACATAACAGATGTTAGTCATGGTTCTTAAGGAGGTTCTCAGGTACTACAGTGATGACGGTGGTATATGAATAAAAGAACTATACCGTTACCATGTGTAGTAGTTTAAGCATTTAATCTAACATTGGTATGGTGCCTGTAAGGTGTTTTCTTCCATATTTTTGTATCTGTAGAAAGAACAAAGGAGATATCCCAGCATGAAGGGGAGATCAATGGTAACATTGCTGCTTATAGAGACTCCCAGGAACAGGCTGTGTATGCATTCAGAAGAGAACCTAGTTATTTTGAAATCCCAACTAAAGAATTCCAACAGCCGGCAAAATCTCCTGAAACGCAGGTCCATGAAATCCCAACGAAGGACGTTGATGCAGTGGTGCCACCTGTTGTGCAAAGTCATGCCTCTTTTACCATTGAATTTGATGACTGTACCCCTGGCAAAATAAAGATAAAAGATCATGTAACTAAATTTTCACTCAGACAGAGAAGACCCTTCAGTAAGGACGCTGGTCATGCAGAGATGATGTCAGCAGAGAGCAAGGTGGCTGATTGGCTGGTTCAGAATGACCCAAGTTTAATGAGAAGGCAGTCTCCAGGAGATGATGTGTATAGTACAAAGAGTGATCTGCCGGTTCATGTGAGGACACTAAAAGGTAAGTTGTTTTTTTTTCATGCTGGCTATTCCATGAGGGTGCCTTCCAAGTACAGGGCAAGTAAAAAAAAAAAAATTTTGCCCTTCAAAGTAAAATTATACCCATTTGTCTCAGCCCAAAGTTTGCTGGGAAAGAAGAACTTCTCTGTGAAATGCATTTTTATCATCGCTATCAACACTTCGAAGCCTAGTGCAACTGATGGGCGGCCCTCCTGCTGGCAGTGGAATACTCTAATCCTAATGTCTGGATAGGGTTTTTCTTCATACTGCTAAAGCCAGGTTGCAAACAGGTTTAAGAGTTAGTTAATCCCTTCTCTTGGTCCCTCATGGTGGCAGGAATAACATTTGCTTTTCTAGAACTAGGCCAAATATAGCTAATTTCCCTTTCCCTTGGTACACAGTGGACAGTGACAATCCTGTGACCGTGGAAATGCATGGAATGGAGGCTAGCACTCCAGGGATGGAGTCTGATAAGTGGGGACTGAGGTTATTGAAATCCTATGCCATGGCTGTGGGAAAGGTTTCTTTGCTTTTTCTTAACCAAAGCTTACATGAAACCCCCCATTGTTGCAGGGGAATCCAGGTTGCCTGCCTTTGGGAAGAGTCTGTCTGTCACCGTGAGGTGTTTTCTGTCATCTCTGGTGGACAAGGAGAAGGAGATTTTCAAAGGCCCAAAATAGCTGCTATTGGCAGTCTTTGGAAATTGGGCATCTAGTGCCCATCTACGCCTTTGCCCCAAGATCTGTTAGACCTGAGCTAGTACGGCCACCGCTCTCAGGCTAGTTCACTGTCAAATTGGGACAGTGAAAAGGCAATGTCTTCTGAGTTTCCACTAGTCTGTTCTTGGAGGCCCTGCCGGTGTTGGAGGAGCTACAGTTTGTAATCCTCCTGCCTGACAAAGTCAAGGAAAGGGGCTACGAGGTCCACCAATGGCTGAGGTTAATGGCCCTGGGTGGGATGGCAAGACACCAGCTTCCCTCAAAGGTAGATATGAATTCCATCATAGACTCTTAGATTCTAAGGCCAGAAGAGACCAATATGATACTCTAGTCTGACCTCCTGCACAACGCAGGCCATAGAACCTCACCCACCCATTCCTGTAATAGACTTCTGACCTATGACTGAGTTATCAAAGTCCGCAGATCATGGTTTAAAGACTTTAAGGTACAGCAAATCCACCAGCAAGTGAGCTGTACCCCATGCTACAGAGTAAGGCAAAGAAACTCCAGAACCTTTGCCAATCTGCCCTGGAGGAAAATTCCTTCCCGACCCCAAATAAGGTGATCCGTTAAACCCTGAGCATGTGGGCAAGACTCACCAGCCAGATACCCAAGAAAGAATTCTCAGTAAGAACTCAGAACCCACCTCATCTAACATTCCTTCACAGGCCATTGGCATATCTACCACCAGTAGTCAAAGATCAGTCAATTGCCAAAGTAGGCCGTCCCATCATGCCATCCCCTCCATAAATTTATCAAGCTCAGTCTTGAAGCCAGCTAGTTTTTTTGCCCCTACTGCTCCCCTTGGAAGGATGTTCCAGAACTTCACTCCTCTGATGGTTAGAAATCTGCATCATTTCAAGTCTAAACTTCCTGATGGCCATCTTATATCCATTAGTTCTTGTGTCCACATTGGTGCTGAACGTAAATAATTCCTCTCCCTCCCTGGTGTTTATCCCTCTGATGTATTTATACAGAGCAATCAATCTCCCTTCAACCTTCTTTTGGTGAGACTAAACAAGCCAAGCTCTTCGAGTCTCCTCTCATAAGGCAGGTTTTCCATTCCATGGATCATCCTAGTAGCACTTCTCTGTACCTGTTCCAGTTTGAATTAATCTTTCTTAAACATGGGGAACCAGAACTGCACACAGTATTCCAGATATGGTCTCATCAGTGGTACTGACACGTCTCTATCTCTGCTGGAAATACCTCGTCTGGTGCATCCAAGGACTGCATTAGCTTTTTTCACAGCCACATCACATTGGCGGGTCATAATCATCCTGTGATCAACCAGGTCCTTCTCCCCCTCTGTCACTTCCAACTAATGAGTCCCCAGCTTATAGCAGAAATTCTTATTAGTCTCTAAATGCATGACTTTGCACTTTCCACTATTAAATTTCATCCTATTTCTATTACTCCAGTTTACAAGGTCATCCAGATCTTCCAAGTATGATATCCCAATCCTTCTCTCTATTGGCGATACCTCCTAACTTTGTCTCATCCGTAGACTTTATTAGCACATTCCCACTTTTTGTGCCAAGGTCGGTAATAAAAAGGTTAAATAAGATCGGTCCCAAGACTGATCCCTGAGGAATTCCACTAGTAACCTTCCTCCAGCCTGACAGTTCACCTTTCAGTATGACCTGTTGTAGTCTCCCTTTAAGCAGTTCCTCATCCACCTTTCAATTTTCACATTAATCCCCAACTTTTCCACTTTATCTAATAATTCCCCATGTGGGACCGTATCAAATGCCTTATGCAATCCAGGTAAATTAGATCCACTGCATTCTTTGTCTAAAAAATCTGATATCTTCATCAGCATGCTGCTCTTTGATCATCTTGATTTGAGTCCATGGAATGCGATCTAGAGAGTTTTTTGTTTTGTTTTGTTTCCCCAGCTCTACAGAGTAATTTTTGTTCTGCAACTCATAGACTCATAGGTCAGAAGGGACCAATATGATCATCTAGTCTGACCTCCCGCACAAGGCAGGCCACAAAACCCTACCCATACACATTTATAACAACCCCGAACCCATGACTGAGTTATTGAAATCCTCAAAAGTGAGATTTGAAGACCTCAAGCTGCAGGGAATCCACCAGCAAGCGACTCATGCCCCATGCTGCAGGGGAAGGCGAAAAACCTCCGTGGCCCCTGCCAATCCGCCCCGGAGGAAAATTCCTTCCCGACCCCAAATATGGCGATCAGCTAAACCCTGAGCATGTGGGCAAGACTCACCAGCCAGCACCCAAATGATGCATAACAAGATAATCTTTGAGACTAATGAAATGGCACAGAATGATAAAATAATTACATGTATTTATTTTGATTTAAAAAAAAATGCACATAAAAAGCTCTAAATGCCCTGATGCATAATTAAAAGTTTTATTAAAACTAATGTTAAAATGATTGAATACAGAGTTTAAAGAGAGAGTTTCTATACATCTGGGTATAATGCAGAGATTATCCAAAAGTACAAAGTTTTTTTAAATTATAATAACAACAAAACCAAAACGGCAACAGTCTGTCAATGAGCTCCCTACAACCCCTCCTCCTCCATCCCACCCTTGCATCATACTGGGATGCAAACCCTCGGCTCTCTAAAAACAGGACCAAATGGATATCTTTTGCAGTGTGCCCTTTACTATTCCTTTCCAAAGAGAAAAATCCAGTATTGACCATGCTGGGAGGTGACTACTAGAATTATGGTGAAATGTTAAGTGTAGGAATCAATTGCATGTGATCATTTTCAGGTAACAGACATGAAGACGGGACACAGAGTGATTCCGAAGACCCAGTTGCACCCAAAGCAGAAAAGGAGACCCCCTGCAGCGACCATGCAGCTGAGCAAGCCAGACTTCAACGCCAGATCAGGCGTGACCCCCAGGAAATGCTGCATAACCAGCAGGCCTTCGTCATCGAGTTCTTTGACGACGATACGCCTCGTAAAAAGAGGTCGCAGTCTTTCACGCACAGCGCGCACTCCTCCCAGAGCGACACGGATCCTGTGCTGAAAACCAAGGTGGAAAAGCGCAAAGCCGCCATGCCTGCTGAGAAGCTCGGTAGCACGGTGCCGCCTCCTCATCAGGCTGCCCAGGCAGGCAAGCCAGCCAGCAACTCCTCGGGGACACAGAGATCCAGCTCCTTTAAGAGAGAGAAGACAGAGGATCGGGTCAGCTCCTCATCATCTACCGCTTCAAGGGCGTCTGCAAAGAACTACGGCAGCGTTGGCAGGAAGTCTAAAATTGCTCAGGATTTTGCTGCTGAGTATCTCAGGGAGACATCTCACGCTGGAAAGCCAAGTGATGAGAAGCCAGCACCTCTGCAGATGCCAGTGGCTCCACGGGTAGTAATATCGCCGGCACCGGACCCTATAACCGCACCACCTGCCGACCCTAAATTGGCCAAAGCGAGGAAGCATGATGAGGAGGATAGCTTAAGCGAAACGGGCACGTACACCATTGAGACGGAGTCACAAGATAAAGAAGTCGAGGAAGCTCGGAAAATGATAGATCAGGTAAAATCGCTCTCTGGACAACCTCTGATAAATGAGCTTGTTGGTGGCCGACACACCAGGGACTGGCCCAGGGACCTCTAGAGGATGTCTGCGCTGCAGAGGGGCGGCCCACGGCTGCCAGTCTCAGAGCCTTGCTCTACAGACCCAGGCTCATAGGGCTTGCACTAGAGTGCTAGAACAGCCCACCTCCGTCCCTAGGCCTGAGCCTGAATGCCTATATCTCTGGTTTAGCACCGTAGTATAAGCCCTTATCTGCAGACCTGGGTTCTGACACTCACTGCTGGTTGCAGTGTAGACATACCCCTCGAGCCAGAAATATGCGCTGCAGTGCCTTCAGATACCGGGCTCGAGCTAGGAGCTTTAAGACAATTCCTGTCCTCTGTGGATCCAGCACAGAGGGGATCCTGTCAAACACTCACCAGTGGGTTACACAGGCACCGTAAAGGGGGGTAAAATTTCCATCAAAAACCCATCTGAAAAGGGGTGGGTGGGGGACTTTCTAGCAACTCACTTCTTCGTGTCCGAATAGGATTTAGATGCAAAGGGTGCAAGAATGGGCTTTCAAACATACCAGGAAAGAGCAACACTGCACTGAAAATAATGAAGGAGCCAGTCCTGCAAAGATTTATGCAAATGAGGAACTTTACACACCGGAACTGCTCAAATGCACAAGTCTTCGCAAGTTCAGGATCTAACTATGCATCGTGCCCTTTACACCACCTCCTCCTGCCTGGCTGTTACTAATACCCTGGACATATATGCTCTATAGGGCAGGCCAAAGGAAGCTGAAATGGAAGACAGATTTTCTCTGTCTTGGGAGCCCCGGTGACAACCCCAACTCCTAATTGTGGGTGGTTTTGTTTTGTTAAAGGGGACTTGTCCAGACAGATGGCAGCTAATTGCTGTAGAGAAGGGAGTGTCTGGATGGAGGCGGAGATGGTCATGGAAATGACTGTATCTGTTTTAATTTAAAAAATGTAAAATTAATGATAACTTACAAAAAACCAACCACCCAGAACCCAAACAGTTATTTTGTAAAGTGTGGCATATTTCCAGGTTTAACAACAGAAGAATCATAGAATCCTAGAATATTAGAGTTGGAAGGGACCTCAGGAGGTCATCTAGTCCAACCCTCTGCTCAAAGCAGGACTATCCTCAGCTAAATCATCCCGGCGAGGGTTTTGTCAAGCCTCAGCTTAAAAACCTCAGAAGCAGGTAGAGGTTAAAGTAAAACAGGCAAGTGAAAAATAACAGAAATATAGGCAAAGGGAAAATAACTAGTTCGAAAAAAAATTCCTATGATTGAGTTCAGGCTCCGAATCTGTGCACTAGCTAGCCCTATATACTCATGCGATTTTATCTCTGGTACTCCACAAACATCCCCCCTACCTCCTTCCAATTGTTTATTACACCCACTTACTACACCTTTCTTTAGGGCTCGTCTATGTGGGAAAATAAGTTAGGATGTGAATTTAAAGCACAGTCGCTATTCTGCAGTAATGCCCCGTGTGGACACTTATTCCGCCCTGAGTGCTTTTTTGGGGATTAGCTGAATCCACTTCCAAAGAGTAATTAGAGTGTCCACATGGAGAGCTAGTATGGAATAGCTATTCCGCTACGTCTCTACTAGGCTATTTCCCTGTATAAACAAGCTCTTAGGGGCAAGTACTCCATCAATGTTTGGACAGCATCTAGCACAACGAGGCCTTGATCCTGATACACAAACAATGAATCATAATACAAAGGTATAAAAAATGCACAATTTAATATATTTGCACTAAGGAGAAGGATGTTCTCCTGGTTACAACACTGGAGTTTGGGAGTCAAGTGACCTGAGTTCTATCCTGATTGCCACAGACTTCCAGAGACCTTGGCCACGTCACTTACCTGCTCTGTCCCCGTTTGTAAAACAGATAATGATCATTTCATCCTCATGGGGGTGTTTTGCAGCTTAATTGTAAAGCGCTTTGAGATAAATTATAGTAGAGAGAGATGGAGAAGGCCTGGTAGGTCATTAAGTCCATCTCCCTGACAGTGCAGCGCCGTTTTCACCAGCACGTTACCTAGTTCTCTGTCCAGTCTGTTTTTAAAAGTTCCTAGTGATGTATCTTCCACTCTTTGTCTTGAGAGACTTTTCCACAGCTTAATTCACCTTACCATCCAGATTTTACCTGATGGTCATATTCAATTTTCTTTGGATGAGAAAGGGACTGTCAGTGCAAATTATTAAATTTATAGGAATCTGAAAACGTGTCTGTATATGAAGTGTTCTGTGAAGAGTTTTTGAAGAGTCGTCAGTACAGTAACTTATACTGTGTATGAGAATTGGTTGTATCTGACCATTTGGAACTACAGTTTCAGTGTGACTAATGTGTTTTGATTTTGGTTTTCTTGCTTCCCTTGTTTTAATCTGGTTCTGCCTGTCACACACATGCAGGTTTTTGGAGTTTTTGAATCTCCAGAGTTTTCCAGAATATCTTCGGCCTTCAGACCTATTATAAAAGGCGAAAAAGAAGACTCAGGCACTCACCAGCATCTAATCAGTGAAAATGGCACGAGTCAGAAGACACTTCTGCTCCAGGCATTCCCTTCAAAACCCACTAGTGGGTCCCAGGCTGAGATGCAGGTACAGCGAATGGGGATGATTTGCGTGTGCCTTTCCGTCTAGGTGGGAATGCAGTGTATTGATTTCATTTCCCCTTTGGGAGACCAGCCTGTGTGTGCAACAGGCTCTCAGGAGAGAGTTTGTGACAAAGCTTTGGTTAAAAAAATATTTGATAACATTCCATTTGTCTCTCTCTAGATGCCACCAGCATCTCAAGGTAGTCAGAAATGGGTCTCTAGGTGGGCGAGTCTTGCTGACAGCTACACAGAATCAGGGCTTTGTGATGGTCACCAGCAGGGACTAGCATCTGAGGGCAATATGGGTAAGTACGGTACAGATGTCATCTTTAGGATGCTGGAGGGTTTATTTGAAAGTGACATGAAATGCAGGGGAAGGTGGAGGAGAGAGATATGCTTATGCTCTTTTTTGTTGCTTTCTGATGGATATAAAAAAAGCTTGAGATGTTCTTAAATTTTCTTACAGCTTATTTTTGAACCAAAGTATTTGGAAAGAAATCTTTCTTTGTTTAGGATTAGCAACCTTGTCCCTTCAGTTAAGGGTTGGGAAAGCACCCAGTGCACATTTGAGTCATCCAAGAAGTTCACCAACAAGAAAAGTGAAGACTACACTTCACATTCCTGTTGTTTCTTAAGTTGGCATAGGGAGCAATATACACATATAAGGGGCAGGATTGGAAATAACCATCCTTCAGGAATTCTTTGTACTTCATTAAGAGGCAAAAAAGTCAGAAACCCAATTTTTCCTTTGAAAGTCATTTATGAATGCAAGTACTGACCAGCCCTCTTTAGCTGTGTTTTCGTTGCACTTCTCTCATAGTCTCAAGCTGTGCTGAGCATATCAAACTGTCCTTGGGTTTGATAGAGCTAGGTAGCAGTATTCGAAGTGATTATAGGAAACCTGAGGTATAGAATGAGGTCCAAGAGGAGAAAAACCAAAATAAAGTCATAGAATCATGTCAGAGAGAGGAGCTAAAAAACTGAATGGGCCTAAGAATTAATGTTGAGAATGGGAGTGGAAGAGAGTAGGAAATGTTCATAATCCAGAAGATAACCATAAGGAGCCATTTGTCCTCACTCCAACAGCTGCCAGGAAAGGCTGAAAAATCAATTGGTTTGTTCCCCAGAGATTATTTCCATAATGTGGCACATTGTCCTTGAAAACTCCTGGACAATTGGGTGTTTTATCTTACAATACATATCAAGTTACAAGCCATTTATTATTTAAACTAAAAATTACGGAAGATATGAAATCCTGAGCTGTGACGTGGGGTGAAATAACACTTTTCTAGTAAGTGTGGTGTTAGTAAGTGTGCAGTAAGTTGTTAGTAAGTGGTGTCCTTAATAAACTGTTGAGTATCATTGGCTACTAATTCTTAAGCCTTTTTAAAGAGTAGGGTTTCTGTACGGAGACTTTGATGTAGAATACAATCCGATAAGGCCTGTAACTATAGAAAGTGGCCTCTCTTTAATGAAATAAGCTACATTATCTAGCACAGCGGTTCTCAAACTGTAGGTCAGGACCCCAATGTGGGTCACATTTTAATGGGGTCACCAGGGCTGGCGTTAGACTTGCTGGAAGCTGGGGCTGAAGCCCAAGTCCCACCACTTGGAAGCCAAAGCCTGAGGGCTTCAGCCCAAGATGGCAGGGCTCAGGCTTTGGCTTTCCCCCCCTCCTGGGGTCGTGTAGTCATTAACGTTGTCCGAAGGGGGTCACGGTGCAATGAAGTTGGAGAACTGCTGATTCTAGCACATTTCTTAAAATGTCGCATTTCTGGTCCAGATGTGTGGCTGTGGGATCGAGAGCTTTTCCCTCTTCCCTTTGGCAGGAAGAAGACATGGTTTCAGGGTCTACTGTATATTTGTATAGTCTTTGAGATTTATGTATCTGTGACACGAGTGACACGCCGCTGGGATGTTTAAACGTCCAGGTTATTAAATCAGATTTAGGGCTTGGTTCTTCAAGGTGATGAGCACTCTGGCCCTGATCCAGTCTTGGGACTTCAACAGATGCTTAGTTGTAAGGCCATGTATAGACCTATTGACCTCAGTGCTTAAAATTAAGCATGTAGCTAAGTGCCTTTCTGGATCTACACCTGGTAAGCTCAAGCCCCTGGTGAATAAATGCAGTATTTAATTACAGCTGATAAACAGCATTTAATGGACCTTTTAATGTTTCTTAGAAAGTGGTGCAGCTCCGAAACCAGGGGAACCAGAGACCATTGTGCCCTCAAGAACAAGAAGGCTTCTTCCCCAGCTCCCACCGAGTGATAAATCTGACAGTCCAACACCCACAGTTGTAATTTGTCAGGACTCGTATCCTGAAGTAACCAAGAGAAACATCGTAAGGGAACATGGGAGAGAAGCCTATGCTGATTCCAGCAGCCGACTTTTCCTCCAAGAGGAGTTGGATCCTGATAGCTTGAGTGATACCAGCAAGTCCGATGATGGCTTTGGTTTGGAAAAAGGCAAGAAATACAAAGAAAACAGTAAAATGACTGAGCAAGAATGGCGAAGAAGGGAAGACTTAAAACGTGAGATCCGACAGCCAGGAGCTCCAGAGGTTTCAAGTATCACAGCTGTGAGTGAGCCAGTATCTACTGCCTTCTACATTGGTGATGAAACTAATGAAGTAGGGATTCCCTCAAAGCTTTCTCATTCTCAAGCAGACAAAGAATGCAAGGATCAAGAGTTTCCTTTCAAATCAGCCAGCACAGCCGCTTCTGGAAAGCCAGTGATCAAAGATGTTAACAACACTTATGTTAGTGCATCAGGAAAAATGGTTATTTCCCTACATCAGAGTCTTCCTCAAGAGCAAGAAAATATAGCCACAAAAGAAACATCCTCCTTCATTAGGCAGGAGAGTTTTACCAAAGATAAATCAAGCAGCATTGTTCCTCAGAATAAACTCCCACATATTTCGAGTCATCCTCTGCTTAAAGACTTAGATACTGCACGGTCAAGCCGTATGGATTATAATCAAGACACGCATCTTATCCTTAAGGACACTGAAACTGCTTTGGCGGCATTGGAAGCCAAAATACTCTCTCAAAACCACCAGCTGGACCCTTCGGAAACTCTTCCCGGGCAGCTAGAAGACTCCTTATCTGGGGACTCCGATGTGGACACGGCAAGCACAGTCAGCTTGGTTAGTGGGAAAAACGTCCCAAGCAGCACGCCAAAATGCAAAGCTACGAGCAGCTTGCAGAAAGAGAAATCCTCCTCCACGCCCTCTATCCAGGACCAGTGTAGCCAGCCCAGTGCTCGCGAAAGGCTATCGGAAAAACGCAGGATGCTTCCACCTGAGGCGGGAAACAGAGGAGAAACCGCCAAACGTTTCCAAATCAAACGTAGTACTGGGGCTCGCGGATCACTGGATTTTACAGATGATGAAAGAAGCTCTAGTCTTCCTTATGTCCCAGCGACTGAAACAGCCTCCTCTGACCACGAGCATTCTGTGTCAAAGCCCATCCCCAGAAGAAAACCTTTTCCTCAGGCTGCAAAAGAGGAGCATGGCAAAGGGACTCCAAATGTGCAAAAGATCCAGCAAGTTCTCACCAGGTCCAACAGTCTATCAACCCCACGGCCCACAAGAGCCTCGAAACTCCGTCGCGCCCGGTTGGGAGATGCATCAGATAATGAAAGTGCTGACGCTGAGAAAACAACCTCCAACCTCGAAGGCACAACTGCCTCTTCTAAACAAGCTACAGAGTCTAAAAAGCTGTCCAGGCTTGATATCCTCGCCATGCCACGGAAACGGGCAGGTTCATTTACCGTGCCAAGCGACTCTGAAACGACACCGTCAAGAACTGCGGTTTCAGGCCGCAGTGTGGATTCGTATTATGCAAATCGGAAGCCACCTATGTCCGAGGCTAGAATGGCAGCTAGAAAAACTGCAGCAGCTGCTACTACAAAGCAGCCTTTCAGTAGAACACGTTCGAGCAGTGTCAGATATTCATCCACTTCCGGTAAGCACTTATATTTTAGGTTTCTCCTTTGTTCCGCTCTCTTATATGTTACAGGCTCTCTGTGTGGGCTCCAGGTGTAGTTCTCCTAAGAATAAAAAGCACTGCAGTGGGCATGCAATGAGGAGGAAGAGAGGAAAGGAAACAAGGAAGAGGGACAAAGGGAGGCGTGTGCAGAAATAAGCATGTTGGAACAATTCAGGAACACGCCTTAATGCACCAGGAAATAGAAATAGCACATACCCAATTTTGTCATACCCAGCTGAGATTTCGTTTGGTCAGCCTGAAGGAGTTCATAAATGATGAATGATTCTGGGGTGCTTCAGTTACCGTGTGCCCACCAGAGATGCTTTAACAGTAGCTGACTTTCAGGATGGGTGTTTAGCACTTTCTGAAAATCTGAGGCCTTTTTTTTTTTTTTTTTTTTTTTTTTTTTTTTTGGAAGCATCTCAAGTTGTGCCCCCAAAATCACTGTCTGAGGCCAGGGTGGTAAATTTGAAGGCATCAGAGAAGGCAAAACAAGGAATAAGCAAGTGAGCAAATAATTCGGAGGCCGTCCTACTCCTTGCTGCAAATTCAAAGTATTGCATGGTTGGACAGTTGGCTTTGAACTCCAATAGCCCAAGGGGAAGATTGCCTCTGCCTCTTTATTGCTTGCCATACAGCCTCCAAAACGTGCCATCGGTACAGTAGCCGCATACCTACCTCTCTCGTTGAGGAATATGGTGCATTTTATTCTGCTATAGAGCTGTGCAGAGCCATGGCTGTTTGTGACCCGTGTCCCAAACATTAATAGTTATCATGTTTAAATATCTGGGGAAGATGCATATAACAGGGACTGCGCAGTAATCAGAGATGATTCTGAACATCATTCGGTCTGACCCCTGGTTCCTTGTCCTTCAGGGCATGCAGCAAGGCATATCCGTTTACTTAGGCTTTTAGGGAGGGAGGGGAACGAAGAGGACGAGGAATTCTGTGGCTCGCTGAGTGCCACTGGGGCCTTTGGGACAGTGATTAGTTTCAGCTTATCTGTTTTTTGTCACTTACATCGATGCTAGATAAGTGCCTCTTTTCCATACTTTTATAAATTTTGTGGTATTCAACTTCCTATTGCATGCTAGAAGTGTTATTCACTGCTGCTGTTTTAATTTTGCCTTTTTAGCTTATCTATCCTTTTATTTTGATGAGGTTTTTTTTCTTGGGATTTATATGCCAAGAAATCAGCACAGAGTATGGGCAAGCTAAGGGAATACGTACAATGTTTCCCCGGCGTTTTCTAGGATGGTGCTCCTATTTACCTTCTCTTTTGTCCGAACACCGACAAATTCAAAGTGCTGGACTAAAAGACCTCTCAAGATCCCTTCCAGCCTTACATTTCAGAGTTTTCCAAATAGGTGCTTCCTCTGCACTGGACCACAGACTTCAAATGTTAAAACAAATTCATGCCTGGTTCTTGTTCTAAATGAATTGGTTTTTGGCTTTCAGTGCTTTGTAGCAACACGCTAACAATGTTTTTTGTGTAGAATTACAGCAGAGAATTCTAATCCTTTCTGTTGAATCAGTTTCTACTAAAATACTAACCTTTTAATTTCTTGGTAGGATTCTGGACGTTGCACAAGTTCTACATAGACTGTGGTATTTTTAAATATGATTTGTAGTGCTGTAGTTTAGTGTTTGATACATGTCCCTGTACTAATGAACAAACAGCTAGTACCCCCTTATAAGAGCAAAAACAAACAAACAAAAGGAATACACTTAAATGTTTCACTGTAGCATCAAGGCCTTTTTTAGCACGATACAGTAACCATTTGAAAATGCTATGCTTAGACACTGGAACCAGAGATTCTGGGTGACGTGAGGACTGGAAAAGAGCAGCGAGGTAGATCTGACTGCCTTATTCTTCAGTCAGTTAGCTAACACTGATCACCTCCATCCAGGCCAGTGAAAATGTAACCCTAGCAGTGGGCAAACCGAATGAATACATGGCTCTGGGACAGGCGATGCCAGGCTGTCGTCAGGCTCTCTTAAGCAATCGTGTGTGAGATGTCAGGACATTATCAGAATAACCCAACCAACTAATTTGAAAGCTTAGGGCCACTTACGTTGGATTTATGCAGCGTAATTCCACTGACTTCAGTGGACTCACCTCAGCTGGTGTAAATCAGAATTGAGTGGTGCATCAAGCCCTTACTTCTGAAATGTTCACTGACTGCAAGAGTGACTCCTTGATTCTGAAAAGTCAGTGCTTTTTGGTATTTTTTTTCCAGCTGAATTACAAACAGCTTCATTTTTCTGGTAACTTTGTCATGAGCTAGAAGGTTTAATCAAGTGCGTCTAGGAGTGTTGGGTTCATAGTTAAGGGACATGTCTGTAGACAGTTGCTCTCCACATTTTATGTGCCAAATGCAATATTTTCATTTGTCTGATACCATTTATGTCCATTACTTCTGGCACTGGCTTTATTTGCTTGCAGTGGTTTAGTATTCTGATAATCTTGGTAACACAGTGAAGCTTTTAAATGTATTCAGGTCCCAACTTAATTTTGAATAAAGTGGCTAATTCTGCCATTTGTAGATCATTATGGCAGAATATAAGAGGTGAAGCCATTAATTATTAAGTAATGTAATGGGATACTAAACAAAGAAATATTGGGAGCCCAGGTTTCAAATAAAGGCACCTGAGTTGGCCTGTTGTCAATACATAGATGCCTAAAAATGGGTATCTAAGTGCTTAAGGACGTGCTTCAAAGCCTAGTGAAATGAATGAAAAAGCTTTCATTAACTTTCATCAGAATTTGAATGCTTTCCTGAAGCATTTGAAATCCTATTAAAGGGGAACTGCAAAGTAAAAATAAAAGGGAATGCAGATTTTCACAAATAAAATTGAGCCCGAAGATCTCTGCTTCACTCAAACATTTATGTATATTTTTTAACTTCCAGCTCACCTTTAAGATGCTCAGCAAACTTGAAAATTGGGCCTTCGGTGTGAAAGATTTCTAGGGGAACTTCTAGGAATCTAACTTGTGTGCTACTTATGTATGGGCTTCTGTGTATGGAAAATCGAGTCTGACAAAAATAATTGAGTATGTTTACTTAATAATGCAGTTTATACATCTTCCCAATGGAATTCTGTAACTTCAGATTTATATAGTTTGTGGCAGATCTGTTAAAATATTGATCTGGTTTTAAATGAACTCTGCCAAAATTTCCTTTAACTGAAAAGATGCACAGAAACTCTCTGGGCCTTTCTTCGTGTTTGTGGGCTAGTTTGTATTACTCCTTGTTTTCACCGATGTAGTTAGTCTTAAATCTCTTCTCTTCTTCTTCATCTGAAACCAATTCATTTTTTATAAGCTTCAAGGTGGAGACAACAGGGTTCAGATTACACTTCTACTTCCGAGGAGGAGTATGGCTCAAATCACAGCTCCCCTAAACACAAACGCTCCCATGCTTCAACAGCCACACAGACACCTCGGACGCACAGTTCTGGGCTGAACAGACAGAAACACAGTGGGAGAGAAACAGATGATGATGAGGACTACGAAGAACCTGACCCCTTCAACTTCATGGCGCAAACGGCAGAGATAGCTGAGATTGCCAGGTGAGCTGGAGTCACAGTAAGGCCGTTCTAGGAAAGCAAGTCTCCTGTGTTATCTCAGAGTTCAAACCAAGCTGGGAGGAGGTAGCTTGGGGAGGCAGAATCCAGCAGTGTAACAAAGAACGTAGTTAGAGAATAAAGAATGCTCGGGGGGGGGGGGCGCACATCTGTAAACTATGGAATGACACAGTCAGCCTTTCCTGCTGCCGAGTATTAGTTATAGTCATTTCCTCCTTGGAGGATCCTTACGTTATATAATGAAATTAACTTGATGTATGTTTCCTCATTCAACTGCAATTCTAACATGCCTTTTACTTTATCCTTTCATTTTCCCGCTCCCCCAATTCTGGTTTTAGGGCCGGATATAACTCTTTTTCTATTGCCTTCAGTGAAGTGTTTTAATTGCTTCTGTTCCTAACTTTAGGAGTAAACCTAAAATGCATGCCTGTCTGTACACTCCTGTTTACTTTAGCAGTGCCATTTACACTCCTGTAACATCCCAGCTCGTAGGGGTTTATAACTAGGTCATAAAACTTCTCTGGGGCTCATCCTGTGAGGGACTTTATTTTATGCTACTGTTGGTTTAAATGATTGGGCCACACAGGGTCTGGGAGGAGAACTCAGGAGTGGTGTTAACTAGACGACAGCTGTACTGACAGACGTGCTGAGATGAATTGTATCGGTGCAGAGGCACATTTGTTTTTAACGAGACTTCATGTATGAAGTGGGCAGTGGGCATTTGAAGGAGTGATTGATGGAGCAGAGAGAAGGAAAGGCTGCACTTGTAGTTAAGGCACTGGACTGAGACCCAGGAGATCTGAATTCAGTTCCTGGCTCTACCACAGACTCTTTGTGTGACCTTGAGCAAGTCATTTAATCTTGCTGTGCCTTAATTCCCCATCTCTAAAATGGGGATAATGCCACCTCATTTCTGCCACCTGTTTTCTGACCTGTCTGTTTAGATTGTCAATTCATCAGGGAAGGGATGGTTCCTGTATGCTTGTATAGTACCTAACTAGAGACGAATCATAGGCTACTGGATATAGCACTGGACAAAGACTTAGGATACCTGAGTATTTCCAGTGCTGCCACTGACGTGCCGTGTGACCTTGAGCAGATCACTTCCCCTCCTTATGCCCTTTTTTCCTTCCCATCCTTTGTCTATTCTGTCAGTTTAAACTGAGGCAATAGCTCCCTCATATACAGTGTTTGTGCAGCGCCTAGCGCGGGGGGCCCTGATCTCAGTTGGGGCCTCTAGTTACTACTATAACACACAAAGATAATCATCACCCTCACTGATAGATTGTCTTGATGGCAATTTCTCTTCCGAAGGCACTTAAAAGGGAGAAGGTTCATTTTGTTTTAAATGAAATCAGTTCAGTTGAGATGCTCTGGACACCACCTCACGTCTGCTTTTCTTGACTGTCGTTGTCAGTAAGAACCACTGTAGCACTTTCCATACAAGTGTCTGGGATTGTACTTGACAAACGTTTGTAAGCCCCTTCACCCTGACGTGTCCTTTTACTGGGTTGCCAGGGGCATCCTCTAAACTAGAGCTTGCAAAGCGGTGGCCTTCCCAGTGGTCCACAGAGAGCTGTCTGGTCACATGGTACCGGCCCCGTTGTCTTGTTCCTAGCTGAACGGGGCTGGACACATTGGGAGAAGGGGTATGAAAAGCAGGAGCTGGCAGTGTGATTCCTGATTGCCGTTAGAGAGCAGCAAATACATAAATGCCCTTCCCTTTCTCAGTTGCTGTAGTTGCCATTGGGTTGTCACGTGCTTGCACTGTAGGGGCAGGGAAGACGTGTGAATGGGTCTTCCCTCAATTGGGGTGGCCAGTGCAATTGAGACCGTGAGGTTAGACAAGCCACGGGGAAATTTCCTTACTAAGATATGTTCTGCACTGGGATGTAGTATGAAACCCCCTACACAAAGGGTCACAGCGGTCCTGGAGCTCAGCATCTTTGCGCTCTCAACGGCATCATGAGAGCATCTATCCTTAGCAGCTCCCACCATCTATTTGTGCACACTTTCCAGCGACTATCTTGCAGCTGTACACTGGCCACCTGTATAGCTCCTCCCCTGGTGGGCCATACGTTGCCTGTTTTCGGCTGCATGCACTCACCCTGCAGCCTACTTCCCAACTGCAAAGCTGCCCACCTCGCTCCCTGTCTCCCTGGCACTTTACCTTCTCTCCCAGCAGAGACTCCCACCTGCAGCTACCAACCTGACCTGTTTGCCTGCTGCTACTCTTCTGATTATTTTTCCCCTTCGCACCTTAAAATTAAAATATCCAGTTTGAAGTGATTGGCCAAGCCTCCCAGCACGTGTAAGACAGGCAGGCGGAATGGCAGGTCTGCCGAGGCTGTGCTTTGCCCCACATTCACAGCCCGTAGCAGGTGTGGAATGGAACCCAAGAATCCTCACCCTCAGTCCTGTGCTCTAACCACTAGAACATAGTCCTTTGCTTTCAAAATGTAATTTCGACAGACAGGCTTTGAAGCTGATGGGGAGTAGTCTCTTTAGCCATAATGGCCACTATGTAATGGGATATTCCGGTGGTTTGAAAGAGTCAGGCAGTTGGGTCTGAGGAAGTGCATCAGTTTTTAAAGTGGTGGCATGATAGGTGTAAAATAGCACAGCTGGCTATTAAAGAAATGCTAGCTTTCTTGAACATAGGAATTCTGTAGTGCTTGCCATTCTTTATACATTTCCAGTTTAAGAAGCCAGCTCTTGTCTACTGTCAGTCAGTTTTTCCACATTGTCAGCACTCTCAGTATGGATTTCCTAAAGGTTAATTTTTTACTTTTACAAACGTTGCAGTTTAAAGGTTAAAACGTCCAATCAAAGTAGGAACAATTATTGAGTTTGCTTCATAGTGGGATTCCCTAAAAGAGAGAGCACTTTAGATTGCAAAGGCTATAAATAAATGGTTGCATCAGATTTTGTCTAGCATTGCACACAAGCATTCTGCAGAATGCGGTCAAGTAGTCTGGTTCATAATTGCTGCTCTGATTTCCGCTTCTGCTCCCGAATTAACTGGGCGTGGTTTAGAATAGTAAGTGAGAGCTAAAGGAGAAAATTCCACTTGTTTACAATGAGGATAATCATATAATTGATGTAATCTGTGACAACTCCATTTCAAACAGACAAGTGTAGACGGTGCCTTAGACATGCACATCTAACTATTATTTCATTAGTTCAACTATGCATCTTTTTTCTGAGGAAATGACTTCAAAATATTTTGGTGATCTCATGGTTTAATAAATTACTTGATTACTCCAATAAAAGAAATACATTAAAGCAACAGCAGCTGGCTGGATGACAGCTTTAAAGAAATCACATCAGCCTGTTTTTAACCTGTGTTGTTAACCCCTTAGACTGTTGGAAGAGAAATAATTTTTGAAATCTAGACCAAGATTTTTCAGAAGTGGCCAGTTAGTTGGAGTATCTGAATTTTGGGATTTTAACTTCCTTCCTTAAAGGGGTTTAAGTATTAAATCCTTTTAAGTATCTCAGTTTGAGCTCTTACTTTTTCAAACCTGTTCGTATTTGCCCCTCACTTAGGCTGGAGAGTGACACTGAACGGGTCAGTTTCACTTTTGCAGTTTTTATACACAAGAGCAGTGCTGTTTATCTGCCTAGGTTCTTCAAACTGTCATTACCATAGTATTTAGGAAACTGAGTTTTCTGTGCAGCAAGGAAGTGTCAAACGTTTTCTTTAAAACAGTCATTCACTTTTTTTTTAAAAACATCTATGAGAATATTTCTTTTCATGTTAGGTTTTGTAAATGTCCCTTCTTACGTGGGGTTTTTAAGGGAAATACATTTTAAATTTTGAGATCTAAAGAAAGTTGTTTTTTTTTTTAAACAAATTTTGTGTCTGGGTTGACTGTATAATATAACATTTCCCGATGTTAAAGTAGAGCCAGCAGACTCAGCTTCTGATTAAAACATCAGCAGTTTTTAATCCCTCCACTCTAATGAAAATGGACTAGTTTCAGCCCAGGTTTAAGTGCTTCTGCCAGTGAAAACCATGGTCCAGGTCCCTGGCAGTGGAAAGTCCAGGAGGAGAGGGAGGTTGTGCTGATGCAAAGCGGTTGCGAACTTCCTTTTATCAGAGTTTAGAGGCGAAGGAGTCCAGTGTGAGGATGGTGTGTGATCTGCGGACACCGTCTGTTTGCAACTCTTGATGGCAGAGTTCCCTGGGATACCCAAAGCAGCAGTGAGGGCTGCTCTCCCTCAGGGTGAATCTCCCAGGACTACTGCAGTCTCTGCAGATGGGTGTAATTCATACAGCTTTAGTGCATCTGGTCCAATAAAGACTCCTTTGTGGCTGTGGGACATTGACACCTGCCATTTGAACCCTGCACGAGACTAGGGTGTAGAGCCCTCCAGTGGAAGTTAGGATCCCATGGGTTTAAGAATCAGTGTGAGGTTTATTGTCAGATGAAGCATGCTCTGATGGGTCTAACTTGTGCTCTGCTGCGAACTCTAGATTAAGCCAAACCTTGGTGAAAGATGTAGCCATCCTCGCTAGAGAGATTCATGATGTCGCAGGTGACGGAGATTCCCAGAGTTCATCAGGAACCGGACCAAGCACCTCCCTCAGTTCTGTGCCCAACACCCCTGCTTCCACCATATCAGCAAGAGAAGAGGTAAGACTGTCATGGGAAAAATCTGGGCCACAAAATTGAAAGAAGTGTTCATCTACCTATCCATAGCAGGGGGAGGGCCGCAGCGCCAGTCTCCAGTATTACCAAGAGGGGCGGGGGCAAGGAATGCAACCAAAAGAAGAACACTGTCTCTTTAGTGCACACAGCTTTTGTCACGGCGTCTCCCTGCTCTGGCCAGTTTACACAGTGGTGGGACCAAGCCTTTCCTCAGTTTGGCTCAAAGAGAGGAGTCTTTCCTTGCCAGATCGTGGCACCTTGCTCAGCCAGGGGAGGGGAATAAGCCGTTTTATTTAGAGTCATCAGCAAGCAGTAGAGCTCTACAGTGAGGGCAAAACAGTCAGTTCCCCTCCTGCTGAGGGAGTATCCCTGGATTAGGAGGAGGGGAGGTATAGTCTTCAAGGGGGAATCAGTGCTTCTTGGTATTGGCTTAGCCCAGGGGTCTCTTAGCTCTGTGACCTTGCTGGACCCTGGAGGTTGAAGAGAGAAAAGAAATTCTTCCATCCTTTATATTTTAAAGCAAGGACATTGGTTGCGGGCATTCTTGCCGCTTGTGGCACACCATATCCTGCACTTCTACAGCAGCTCTCCTCCAAGGCTCTCGAAGTGTTTGCAGATGTTCGCCACGTTACTTCCCCTCCCCGTTCACACTGATGAACCCAACTAGGACTCCTCTCTTTCCAGCCAGCAGGCTCAGTGGATTCTGTAGGGCAAGGCCGGCTCCCTAGTTTATTCCCTGTGAAGGGAGTTAACTCCTTCCCTGAGTGGGTGTTGGTAGCACCCATCCTACTAGCTTTACATGTTCCCCTTCAGATTGGCTTCTTCTGCCCTCCCCAAGCTGAGTAACTAACACGGCCTTTGATATCACCTGTGTGTGAGTCTCCACTTGCTATATGGTGATATGATGTTATGCATATTATAAAATAGATCCAGAGATGTATTGATAATGATCATTATGTATTGTATGAGTTAGGTTAGCACCTAGAGGCCCCAATAGGGGGCCCCATTGTTTCTCTCCCTGGAGCCTCAGAATGGAATTTAACCAGAGTTTCAGAAACAGTACTGAACACAGTTTATCCTGCTTTACATTTGTGGTTAAACCAGGTTTGCCTACACCCCTTGTTAGAAAATGGTATTTTCCGACTGTAGAATGGGCTTGTGTCTCTATTGTGCAAAATACAGTTGAATCACAATAGCCTTAGGCTGTGAGGTGATAAAGATTCTTTTATTGCTGTACCTGAATCCAAGTGCCACACCTGCAAACTGTTATTTTGAGCAGTTAGACAACACATTTACCCTTTCCTTCCCAGCTTCCAATGAATTTTTTGATGCCTGTAAGCAGAACCTTCCCCCCAAACAGAGAAACATACTTATTTCTATTTATATAGTGCCACTGGGAGTGTGGCATTCTGTATCTGTGTAAGAAAGACAGGCTCCCTGCTGTAGATGAATGCTTCCAATCTAGGTGAAATATAAGGGACATGGGAGTGGAATAAAATCTAGAAGACAAGTGTCTGAGTGACTGTGCTTAGCAGGCATCATCTTAGAACCAAGGTTTTTATTCATGGTTTTGGAACTTTATTGTGAAATCCATGAGAAGGTTTTAGGAGGCCCAGGAAGGCCATAAGAAGTGATGGGAAGAAGAGGGAGCGTTGAACTTTAGAGCCTTGACCAAACGAAGAATCTTTTCCAAAACATCCCACTATCGCTAACACTATTTAATCTCCACTACTGTCAGCAACAGTACGAGCAGAGCAGGTTGAAAACTTTCCCAGTGAAAAAAGACAAGAACATTTTTTGCAAAACATAGAATCATAGAAATGTAGGGCTGGAAGGAACCTCAAGAGGTCATCTAGTCCAGCTCCCTACACTAATGCAGGACTAAGTAAGCCTAGACCATCCCTGATAGGTGTTTATTTAACCTGTTATTAAAAGCCTTTAATGATGGGGATTCCACAACCTTCCTTAAAAGCCTTTTATAGTGTTTAATTATCCTTATAGAATAATGGGGGTTGGAAGGGATCTCAGGAGGTCATCTAGTCCAAACCCCCTGCTCAAAGCAGGACCAATCCCAACTAAATCATCCCAGCCAGGGCTTTGTCAAGCCGGGCCTTAAAAACCTCTAAGGATAGAGATACCACCAACTCCCTAGGTAACCCATTTCAACCCAGACCACGCTCCTAATGAAAATGTTTTTCCTAATATCCAACCTAAACCCTCCCCCACTGCAACTTGAGACCACTGCTTCTTGTTCTGTTAGACAGTTTTTCTTAATGTCTAACCTAAATTTCCCTTGCTGCAGGTTAACCTGATTACTTCTTGTCCTACCTTCCGTGGACATGGAGAACAATTGATTGCTGTGCTCGTTTATAGTAGCCCCTAACCTATTCAAAGACTGTTATCGGGTTCCCTGCTCAGTCTTCTTTTCTCAGGACTAAACATGCCCAGTTTTTTATCTTTTCCTCACAGGTCAGGTTTTTTTAATTTTTGTCATTTTTGTTGTTCTCATATGGAAACTCTTCACTTTATCCATATCTGTCCTACAGTCTGGCACCCAGAATTGGACACGGTACTTCAGTGGAGGTCTCACCAGTGCTGAGCACAGCAGGACAATTACTTCCTATGTCTTACACAGGACAGTCCTGTTAGTCCACCCCAGAATGATATTAGCCTTTTTCCCAACTGCATCATATTGTCTCAGATTCAATTTGTGATCCGCTATAACCCCCAGATTCTTTTCAGCCGTATTATGACCTAGTCAGCTATTCCCCATTTTATAGTTGTCCGTTTGATTTACTTTGCACATGGCTTTATTGAATTTCATCTTTCTGATTCCAGACCAGTTCTCCAATTTGTCAAGGTCATTTTGAATCCTAATCCTGTCTTCCAAAGTGCTAGCGACCTCTCCCAGCTCAGTGTTATCACAGGTTTTATAATCTTCTCTTCATTATCTAAATTATTAATGAAAATATTGAATACTACCGGACCCAGGACAGACTCCTGCAAGATCCCACTAGGTACATCCTCCCCATCTGACAGTGAACTATTGATAGCTACTCTTTGAGTATGCTCTTTCAAACAATTCTGCACTTGCCTTATGCTAATTTCATGTAGACCACGTTTCCTTAGCTT
Source organism: Mesoclemmys tuberculata (assembly GCA_007922155.1). Lineage (NCBI taxonomy): Eukaryota > Metazoa > Chordata > Testudines > Chelidae > Mesoclemmys > Mesoclemmys tuberculata. Next base: position 17,463,913 of record ML675611.1, on the reverse strand, counting down.
GCTTATGAGGCTGTGTCAAAAGCCTTACTAAAATCAAGATATATCAAGTCATTTACTTCTCCACCATTCACTAGGCCAATAACCCTGCCAAGGAAGGACATTAAGATGGTTTGGTATGATTTATTCTTCATGAATATATGTTGTCTATTACTTATCATGCTATAATTCACCAGGTGCTTACAAACTGATTGGTTCTGGTACCTTTCCAGGTATCCAAGTTCGGCTGACTGGTCTATAATTCCCCGGGTTATCTTTGTTCCCCCTTTTTAAAGATAGGTACTATGTCTGCCTTTCTCCCGTTCCCTGAGACCTCACCTGTCCTCCATGAGTTCTCAGAGCTAATTGCTAATGGGTCCAAGATTGCTTCAGCTAGTTCCTTAAGTACCTCGAATGAATTTCATCAGGCCCTGATGACTTGACTACATCTTAGGGTACATCTACACTTACGGCAGGATGTAGAGTACAGAGACTGCTCAGCAGCTAGCATGGGTATACTGTAGATGGTGAAACAGTGTAGATGGTGCAACATGCCTTAGGTGAGTAGAGCAGGGTGCCCTATACGCTTGAACCCCTCCAGGGTACATACTGTCTATTGTTCCCTACATGACCCCTTGTGTCTCCATGTTTACACTTGCATTTTTAGCAGCGTGGTGTCCCACTACCTGAGTTTTTCCCTGCAGCGGGGGAAGGCTACAGCTGCCGGAGCCTTTCCTCACTGCCTTCCCACACCAGAGCCTTTCCTCGACACAGTGAAAGACTCCAGCAGCTAGAGCCTGCTGCTGGAGCCTTTCACTGCTCCATGTAGCTACATATGTGTTGCCTGTACTCTACAAGCTGTCGTAAGTGTAGACATAGCCTAACTTATCTAAATATTCTTTAATCTGTTCTTTCCCTATTCTGGCTTGTGTTCCTTCCCCCTTGTTCATATTAATTGTGTTAAGCAAATGATCCCAAATAACCTTTTTAGTGAAAAATGAAGTACAAAGTGAATTAAACACCTCAGGCTTCTTGATGTCTTCTGATTTTAGTTCACTTTCCTCAGTAAGTGGAGGACCTACACTTTCGTTCATATTTTTTTTTGCTCCTAGTGTATTTCTAAAACCTCTTCCTATAGCCTTTAATGTCCCTTGCTAGATGTAACTCATTTTGTGCCTTAGCTTTTCTGATTTTGGTTCTACATGCTTGTGCTGTTCTTTTGTACTCAGCCTTAGCAGTTTGTCCTTGTTTCCACTTTTTGTAGGATTCCTGTTTGATTTTAAGGTCGTTGAAGAGCGATGTTGGCCTCTTACTATTCTTATTGTCTTTCTTTTGCATCAGGATAATTTGCTGTTGTGCCTTTAATATTGTCTCTTTGAGAAACTGCCAGCTCTTCCGAACTCCTTGTTCCTTTAGATTTTCCTTCCATGGGACCTTATCTGCCAGTTCTCTGAGTTTGTTAGTGTCAGCTTTTTTTAAGTTCATTATCCTTATTTTGAAGCTTTCATTGCTTCCTTTCCTTAGATTTATGTAATCCTATCCATCTTTCACCCAGATTGCCTTCAATCTTCAAATTTGCAACCAGTTCCTCCCTGTTGGTCAGAACCAGGGCTAAAATGTCTGTCCTCCTGGTTACTTCCTTCAACTTCTGAAACAAGTTGTTCCCAATATATTCCAAAATCTTACTGGACATTTTGTATATTTCTTTTCCAACAGATGTTTCATTAGTTGAATCCCTATTAATACCAAGTCTTGAATTTTGGCTATATCCCCATGTTTCATGTATCCGCCTTTAACAGAGCTGGATGAGTTCTACTGTGCATGGCTGGTAATGGCTGACATCATTTTAAGAATCATGTTGATTAGATTCACTCCAGACAGTGCTCAACTGTTGGTGGGCCGTTTGTGTTAGGGCGCCTAACATAACTAACACTGATGGAGCCACACGTTTTAATAATAGTGGGAAATAGAGTAAGTCAATGGGACTGTCTAATGACTTCGCTAAGAGTTAGGTCAAGGTCTTTAATGATGAATGGCTTGAGATGCTGAGCTTCATATCCTTGTGCCATGTTATTAATAGCACTATATGTGCACTGGCATGGGATTGGATAACAGTGCATAAAATCTGTATGAAATGGGATTAAAATCAGTAGGCATGTGCCTAGCGTCAGAGGCATTGAAGTGACTTCATATGCTAAATCCATGCTAAAAATGATTACTTTATACTAATGCAGGGAACACAAATAAGAGAAGTTCAAAGATCATGAGAGAGGGATGCCCAGTAATATTAATCAGTGAGTGTTTATTAAACAGCTTTATAGTAAATGTCCTATGCATCCTCCTATATGAAACAGAGCTCTGGGAAATAAGAAGTCCGTTCAACACAAATTGAACTGCTTTCAATGCAGGTATCTGTGCAGAATTTAGAAGTAAACTGGATTTACAGAAGGAAGTAATGAAGAGGTCCTAGAATGGGCACAATTACCTACAACAATACAAGTATGAAGGAAGAGATGGGACTTACTTTTAAGGATGTCAGACAAAGGGCTACCTAAATAAGCATTTCTTTGGCAATCTGAGGGCAAGAAATGGAGAGAGTTACCCAGAGGCACACTCCGTAGCACGATAATGGCTGAAGTTGCATTATTACATCCGAATGTAGAAGATCTAGAAAAATGAGCCCAGGTTAGGGATGGCTGGCACCATTAGACTTCTGCCTTATGCCCCTGAAGTGCAGGAAGGCTAAGGATGACCATATTAAATGTTTATATGTGAGTGAACAGTGTGGGGGAGCAGACGTTGTTTGATAAGCAACTACTGTAATTGTACTAAGTGTAATAGAAGGCTGTTTCCTGAATGGTCACTGGGCACAGGTATAGCACTCACGTGGACAAGCAAAGCAGTTTGCTGCACCTGGCCTGTCTAGCTTATCCTAAGGGTGTGTATATAAAACGTGATATAACACTAATCTAGCCCCCTGGTTTTCCGTGGCTGAATATCTTGTCCTTTTCTAAGATGGGAACAATTCAGGGGTTCAGCTTGTTCTTGATCCCAGGCACAGTAGGAAAAGTAGTAGCAACTTCTATGATGTTTTTAAGGCTTGGTCAATGGGGACCAACCTGGACTTCGATAGAAGAAAAAATATTTTAGAACACAAAGTAGTGTTCAGGTTGTCCCAGCTAGAAGCACCTCACTGTAATTGAGCGTCAGTATTTTCAATTTATGTTCCTGTTTTCAGGGTATTTATAAAAAATGGCCATGAATATTCACTCTGGGCTCACACTTGGCACAACAGTGTGAAGCTCTAAACAAATTGATTTTTAATGTCTTTTTTACCACACTTGATTAAAAATTTCAAAGTAACTTTGCCCTTTTAAAAGATAAAAATAGGGCCATAAAAGTGAGCTTGTGTGCTTTGCTCCTGATGTTTTGTCCTTACCAGTCCAGGATTTGCTTGGATTCAAACCAGGCTGTTTTTCAACTTGCCAACTACGCGTTTAATGAGGATTTTAGTACCTCCGTGTCATATAAGTGTGTGGATTGTACAGTTCCCTGAAAGGCTGATTTGAGCACTACTGTGAGTTTACAGCAAAGAGTGCAAACTACCTGACTTACATTTTCACAAGTGACTAGTGATTGTGTGTTCCTCGGTTACTGGATGCCCAAATTTGAGATGCCTTTTAAAGAGGTCTGGTATTCAGAAGTGCTGAACACCCACTCTCTGAAAATCAGGCCTATTTAAGGTGTCTCAAGCTGGGCATGGCAAATCCCTAGTCACTTTTGAAAATTTAGGTCTTTTTTTTTTTTTTAATTACTAATGATGTGCAAAAAATTTTTAAATCTCCTTGAGAATTGTTATGGTGTGTGTAAAAGGTATTAAGAATACCTATAGGTATGCCATGGGCCAGCACTTAAGGACATGATAGAACTGTGGATGAGTATAAGCCAATTTATCATGAAATAGTATTTTCTAGGTCCCTAAATATTGGAGTTACACCTTGGTGGTTCCAAAGAGCAGGTTAGGATTGATCTGTTTGTTTGGATATGATGGAATAACTTACTTTTGCACTTCCATGGCTCACTATGTTAATAATTTGTAGATGGTAGGAATATGTAATTTTTTTTACCATTGATTTTTAGTGACTTCCACCACCACTGCTAGTATAATGCACTAAATGTTTCCAAACTTCTGAAAAGGACATTGTTTAAATGAACAATATAGGGCAGGATGGTGTGTTCTTTTAACCCAATGTCTCATGTCTTCTGACAATTTATAACTCATGCTTTTTTGTGCAGTGCTTGAGTTAGGGTGACCAGATAGCAAGTGTGAAAAATCAGGACAGGGATTCGGGGGTAATAGTTGCCTATATAAGAGAGAGCCCTGAATATCGAGACTGTCCCTATAAAATCAGGACATCTGGTCACCCTAGCTTGAGTACAACCCTTGCCCCAGGATCCCCAGTTTCTCTTCATTTTGCTTATGAGAGTTGTGGGCTATCATCAACCAATACCCATTGGAGTCTCTTTACAGTTCCATGATGTCTGTTGCATTGCGTGTCTGATTTCTTTATGCATAGCCCATATTATTGCAGTTCCTTTCTTTTAAATGTAATCAGGAAATTGCAACAGATCAGATCTGAGGAATTGGTGTGTGAACAAATTCCCCATATGTCACAATCCATGTCAGTGTGGGAACTTTCCATAGAAGTATGTTAGTGTTTTTAATGTTTGTTCTCTGGAATGCGCTTTTTGGAATGCCACCCATTCTGGTCTATCTTGTGTGTGTGTGTTTTCTTTTGATAACAACTGTCAGAGTCATGTTGTCAGCATTGATCTCTTTATTCCTTTTGTTTCTGTTTTAACACAGATTGCTCGTACATCTTTATGGCCGGCATATTCATCTCAGGTGCACTTTCCATCCCATTATTTTGTTACCCAGTCTTTTTAATGTTGTTGTTTTCCTTACATTTTCTAATGCTTTGTCTAACTAGTGGTATCAATTTTAATCTAACCAATTAGTTGTCTTGCTTATTGTTTTTATTCTTTCTGGTATTATTTACATGTTTTAATTGCTTTTCACTTTTTCCATGTATGACTAGAGATTGTTTTTTCTTAACTTTAATGTCACTTTAAGATTGCGTTAATTGTTCAGAGTTTGTTATATTAAAACATAAAATGCACATGCGTGAACGGGTCTTATCTGGGAACAATCATTTTTCTTTGGAGTTCAACCCAGAATTCACATTAGGTAGGGATTTCGTTCATGGCACCAGTGATGCAAACATGCACATGAGTCGCTCCATTGAGTTTCATGGGACAGCTCCCATGTATAAGTATTTGTAGGACCGGGGCATAAATGATTTGTTTCTGATCCCATTCCTGCTTGAACAGACTTGAACTGTGGAGCACTCTTCTTGGGTTTGCCTCGAAATCTAATACCTTCAGAAACCTGCGCGTTTGCCCGCCTTGTTTTTTGTGTTTTTGTTTTTTAATCCGCACCACAGATAATTGTGACTGACTCATTGCTTCTTATTTTAAAGTTGGTACAGCACATTCCAGAAGCAAGTCTGAACTACCAGAAAGTGCCTCCCGGGTCAATGGGATTCAAGGATTTTGATCAAAATATGAACGACAATAGGGAAGAAGATCTCTCGAGAAAAACGAGGGCAAGAAACCGAGAGGAGGCAGGCTTTTTTTCCTTTACTCTATAAGCTTGTGTATAATAATACCGCAAGTTGCAACCCGTACGTTTGTACTGCCTAACTCGCTAACTAGCTGAGGGAATTTAAAGAACTCCAAGGCTTGGGATCCCTGGACTTTGCAACTACAGAAATACCCATCTGTCCCCTCCCTGTCCCGTCTCTGCTGTCCGTGCTTCCATTCCAGGCTGTGCACGGTTACCTTCCCAGCCGTCCATCCCTCACCAGGGTGGAGCATGAATTTGCCAGCGGGAGCATCCTCAGCCTGTCTCCGGCAGCCAGCTCGTTCAGCCGTTTTGCTGACTGAGGGCTCCCTGCTCCATTCCCCACAAACTAGGGGTTCTCCCAACTCATGCCCCTCCACTCCCCCCCACAATGTGGTTGCCCCACCCCTTCCAAAACACCCTTAGCTCTTCACATGCTTTTGGTGTGCTGTGAGTTTTTCATTAGATGGGCTAAGCTGATTGCAATGAGAATGTAAAGCTTTCATTACAAAGGCCATGGATACTGTGTTGTAGAGAGACTTGGGTGTATTGTTTTTGCCCAGCGGGTTCTAACATTGCTTTCCCAAGACTAACACTGTGAAAGTACCCTGGATTTGAGCCACTGTATGAAAACACATTGAACATTTGCAAGGGGGGGTGTTCTGTTTTTGTCTTTAAAACCAAGGGAGGACTTCAGTGATTGGTTTTTAAAAAATGCTTAAGCAGTTTTATAACTGAAAACAATTCTGCAGGCCTCTCTTCCTTTACTCTTTAGAATAGAATCTTAACAGATTAGTGCTAATCCCCTCAGTGAAGTACTGTAATAAAGCTGCATTCTCTCTCATCTCCTGTTGAGTTTTAAATATGACCCAGACTCGAGAAGTCTCAGCTGAGCTGTCACTGTCTCCAGCTGCAGAAATAAACTGTTTTGACACAACCAGTATCCTATAAAAATAGTAGCTAGGAGGGCACATTTTAAAATATGATCTGATCTGTTACCTTTTAGGTAATCTTTGACAACCTGATGTTGAACCCAGTGTCACAATTATCCCATACGATCCGTGAAAATACAGAAAACCTGGCTGAAAAAATGAAGTAAGCTTTTAGCCCTGATCCTGAATGTACTCTTGTCCATTGAGTTGTTTGGAGGAAGGGCCTGGTTAATTTATTACTCATGAAAGGAACTAGATTGTCATCCCTGGAAGAGGATCTCTTTGTACAGCAAAAATAGAAAGGTTTTTACTCCCGCACCCTCCTCAGTTTTCATAGACTTGTCTTGTAGCAAGGTCTGTCCATAAATAACTGAAGCCTTGACCTAGCTACATAACACAATATCAGGATGCTTGCTTAAAAATGTAAAGTTCACTGTATATGACACAACTCACATGGTCATGGAGGACAGTGTCAAAATGGCAATCTGGAGTTTCTGCCTATTTTGTACTGCCTTACTGTTGCATCTTAGCCTTCCCTGTGGGAGTCTGACCTATGAGAAGAAAGGGAGCTCATTCTCCATCTCATTCAGTCCATGGACCCCCATTTCTAAACTCCCAGAGCATATGCAGATTGTGACGGTGATTGTTCTGTCAGTTCCTAGGCCTTAGAACAGCCAGCAGGTAGGGGATGACTTTTGGTTGCTTGTGAGCTAGATTTGAAGTGGAGATGAAAGGCCCTTTATCTCATCAATAACCTACAGACCCCTTTTGTTGTTATGTTTTGTGCCAATTATACACTGTAAAAAATGTAAAGGATCTGTTTTTGGTGGACATTAAGGTCCAATCTTGTGTGCTTCAGAATTCTGTTTCAGAACACCGAAAGGACCTGGGAGGAGATGGAGGCCAAAATTAACTCAGAAAATGAAGTGCCAATATTAAAAACCTCAAACAAGGTAGTGTGTTTGAGTTTAACAAATAAATAAGATGCCAAGAAGCTTGCTTAACACAAGTCTTTGCCTAACAATTTATGGAACTTTGCTGAGACTTTCAGAGCAGTTTGGTGCCCAACTAGCATTGAATTTTAATGGGATTTGGTTGCCTAACTTCCTTAGATTCTTCTGAAAGTCCTAGCCTCAACATTGAATGTAAACATAAAAAGTGGCAAATGATCAAGGTAAAAGAACTTCCCCCATTGAATGTTTAAAAAAAAAAATCAAAGCTGTGAGCTTCGGAGCTAACCAAATACATTTCCTACGTTTTTGTTAGTCCAAATGTAAATATTGAACTTCTGTCTTCTCTTTTAAGGTGTTACAATTAGATATCCCCATCCTGTTGTTCTACTGTCAACTTCACCTATGTCTCCTCTTTAGTACTCTTCAAGGACCCAATCTGGCTAAGGGAAGCTCAAGTACAGGACCATTAAGTCTTGTCTAACTACCACTCTTCTCGGTGTCTCCCACCAGTGCAGCTCCATTGATGATAGCACTGGAGTAGATGGGGCACAGGCGTTTTCACCATTGCATTCTCTTCGTTTATTAGGGCTGTACAACAGAGTGGTAAAAATGTTAGTGCCCCAGTCAATGTGATCTTTTCTCCTGTATAGATTTCTGTTTTCATTAATTGGACTCCCTTGGGAGCCATGCAAAGATCTAAGCATTTGAGTATTTTGAGGCTCAAAAACACAGTAGCATGAGCAAATTCAGAACTCAAAACTATACATAAACTTAATCAGAAAAAGACAGAATGAACAAGGTATTCTGTGTAGGCTTGGTTTCTAAATTAACTAAATGTTTGGTTGGTTAGTTAACTGATCTTTTTGGTGCATTTGTTTCTAGGAAATCAGCTCTATCTTAAATGAGCTAAGAAGAGTTCAGAAACAGCTTGAAGGTTGGTAACTTAAAATGTTCTCAGTTTCTCTCCTAAATGTAGACGGCTTGTACAAAATAAAATACTATCGTAACTTGTTGTGGTTTGCTTTGCCAGTTTAAACTTTGTAAATCTGAAGCACTCATTCACTTTGTGCATGCATTGCTCCTCAGTATGTACAAACAGAAGACACATAAGTGGTGGATCTTTCTTAGGTTGCAAACATAAGAAAGTTGCTGACTTCTGACATGCCGAAGTTATTGCTTTGGAAATGGTTTATTCACAATGATTAGGAGTTCACTACAAGATTGACAAGCAAAGGCTTCTGTTGTTCAGGTAGTCAAACAGCTGGCGGTCCTATTCAGCCAGTAAGTCAGGCCATATTTTCGGACGACTTTTAAGCAATTGTTCATGTTGACTTGAATCCAGTCTGGAAGGCGCCAGACTATAGAGATAACAGTATGATCTCAATGCCTGACCTTTCAGTTATTCTGATAGTTCAGAAAATGTAAAAATGTCTTATTGGTGAGTGATTGGAGTTTGGCACGTTTTTCTTTTTCCAGTTTAAACAGAAAGCCTCAAGTCCTAATGGTAAAGATCCATTTTTGAGGGGTTTGGTGTTTTTTTGCTTATTAAATATTGCTTGGACCCAAGGATAATTATAAAGTAAGTGGAGTGGAGTGACTCAAATGGGCACAAGACTACTTTAGAATTCTGAAGGTGAGAGACTTTTTGTGTAGAAATGCAACTGAGTGCAGCTAATGTGCATCTATCTCTCTCTTTTTTTTTTCCCCTCTGTCCCCAGTTATAAATGCTATCATTGACCCCAGTGGGAACTTGGATGTTGTTGCCATTAACAAAGCATCCTCTGCTGCTACACAATCTACAACCACTAAAGTCAGGACTGCTAACCATTCTGGCTCCACGTTGGAGACTTTGTCACCAGTACAGATGAGAAATTACATCCAGAAATCGAACTGTGGATCTGCTAGCCTACAAGATGCTAATTTCATTCCAGATGGAAAGAAATATGTGATCTGATACAATATTTTATATTGCTGTCATACTGTAATTTACTGTGGCGTTAGTTTTGTGTCTGAGTGGTTGTGGACAATTCATATGGAGCAGTTGTTTAGATTGCTAACACATTGCACAAAAATGAAAAAAAAATCAATGCTGTGTGGGTGAATGGCAATTCTGTAGTATGCCTTTTAAACAAGACTAGCACTGTGGAGCAGCACATATTCAGCATAGAGGCAAACTCCAATTTTTAGAAAAAGACTCACTTAAATTCTTCCAATGTGCCATAAGAAACTGGCTTTGCATATCTTCCATTTGCTACTGCCGAAGCTCTGAAGCGTTCTTGGATTGGCCTGTTTATGGTTTTCAGTTACTGGTAGTTCAGTTGTAGCAAGGCTCTGTTAACATAAGAAGTGTGCTTATGTTTTGATTGGCACTACATTTTGGACTGATTTTAAAAATAGAGCATTACAATTCTGTTGGAATCAACTTGCATACTTAGCAGTATAATGGTGCAATATAAGTTTCTATAAGAAATCTGTTCTAGTTGTATGAAAATTGTTTTCAATGTTGGCAAAAAATAACAAAAAAGAAGAAACCACTTTGAATCTATGTGCATCACGCTTTCAGTCCAAAACTTCTGTTTTTCCTCTGGGAAGGTGTCAAATCAAGTATGATGTAATGAGTGTAAAATTTCTGATGTAATTGTAGATTCTGAACATATTTGAGGCACAAATGTAGATAAGCCTCGTAAATGAGGAGGTCAGTTTTTATAGCTGAGCTTGCCAAATTCTCATTATTGCAGTATAATTGCTGTCCGAACACGTTGTTTTGAAAATGTAATAACAATAATAATCTTTCATACTGTGCTGCAAATTCTCCTGAATGGACAAAAGAGCAAGTTGTCTGTGATTGGCCAACTACTAAGAAGAACATCTGTTCCATTGGTTACACAATTGCTGTGAACTAGTATTCACTCTACGGCACTCAAAATAATGGCTTACATGTGGCTCTGCCTTTACTGATAGTGTTGTCATGAAATTTTCATACCCAAGTATGCATGAATACACACCATCCTGTTGTATTTGTGAGAACCTACTCACAACTGGTAGCTGCTACTCACAACTGGTGTTACAGTGCGGCATTGGTGTGACTCTTTTTGGTCCATTATAATCTTAGGAACTCTAAGGATATTTTGCAGCAGTATTGATCAGTATGCTGTAAAATAGCTTTTTATATCCTATCTGTCAAGTGAGCTGCCAAATTCTAAACAATTAATGCTTGGGTTTGTTTTTGTTTTGCTTTTTTAAAAGGGCATTTGAGGCGCTTTTTGGAGAGTCTGTTTGATGCATGAAGTGTGCAAATTGGAATCTGTCCCTGTTGCACGAATTCCTCTTGAATGAAAACAGCTATCAGGAAAAGAAAATGTATCTGAATAATTGTGGGAAATACACTTATTGATGGAAATAAGCAGACTAAATTCTGCTACATGCTCATATAGTGTGTAATTTTGCTAATGAAAATAGCATCCCAAGCTTAATTGCTCTTTATGTGCTGACTTCATACTGGGGGGCAGTGGAGTTTTCATAATTAGGTCAGTTAGTTACTTGACTTTTTCTCCTAGGATTTGGCCGAGGTGTCAATTACATAAGTATAATTAAGTAACTGAGCTGCTCACACAGTGTTTAGTCTACTAGCAATTGACAGAATTCTGCTTCAAGTACAGCCAGTGGGAGTTTTCCATTGATTTCAACAGGAGAGGCCCAAAGGAAGAGATTGCTGGTTGGCTGTACTAGCGTGTCTTGCGAGTGTGCAAGGTTTTAGGTTGGAGGGGGGAAATAGTGCAGTTTTGCTACCAATGTATTCAGCAGAGAAAATGGCTCATTCACTACTGTGGCGATTTGGAGAAATATACTGGACTTCAAATGAACTTTGTGATGATGGAAGTAAAATTTACTTTTCAGAATAACTAAGAACTTGGCCTTTACGTTTCTCTGGCTGCCTGTTATATTAATGCTGTCTGATTGTTTGTTCCAGTATATCAATTTGAAATACTTGCCTGTGTCCTTAGTTAATATCATAGGCTCTTGACACATGGTAATTAGTTTTCAAAGTCACCCTAGTTACGGTCTGATCCAATGTGCTGACAACAGCTCATTGGGAGTTGAAGGGCTTTAGCAACATAAGGGATCAACCCACTAATTACAGTTTTGCAGTACACAGGTATTTGTTTGAGCTTGCCAGAAGCTGGAAATGGGCAACAGGGGGATGGATCACTTGATGATTACCTGTTTTGTTCATTCCTTCTGAAGCAGCTGACATTGGCCACTGTCGGAAGACAGGACACTGGGCTAGATGGACCATTGGCCTGACCCAGCATGGCTGTTCTTATTAGTTACTCATCAACATCAGATTTTATTATTTATTTTTACTTTTTACCACATTTTCCCATCCTCATGACTATACTCTAGTGTTTTTGTTTCTTGACAACATATCCTTGATGTGACTTCCATTTACTTTCACTTGGAAACTAACTAGTTTCTGCTTTCATGAAGTGACCCATCAAAGATGAATTTTCTCCCTTTGTTGCTTCTCTGCTCTTGGTACCCAAATATCTTCATTGCAGGTTGAGTAAAACCAGAAATATGGTATCTATGAGAAGCAATTGGAAATAAAGATGCAATAATGAATCTCTAAAAGTTTTAGTCTGAGGTTGGGGAAAAGCACAACCTGATTCTGTTCACATTGAATCTCTTGTTCAGTGTGGTATAAAAAAAAATCTGTTTCTCAGCATGCAGTTCCTATTGAGAACTTTTCAAAACTATTTTAATTGCAGTCCTATTACATAATCATTTGAGTGCTGAAATGTAACACAAATATGTTTGAGGTACTTAACTAATTCTGAAGTAAGACCTCATTCTGCATTTGTCTGTTATAATTAAGCCAAAGAGCAAGCCACATGATTATAAATCATTAGCCAAGGTTTGGTCTTATAAGCAGTACTCTATGTGACAAATAATCAAAAGCCTGTATACAGTTCAGATGTGAATGTCACAAGCATTTAGGGTCTGATCTCATGGTTATTAGAGTCAGAGGAAATATTCCTATTGACTTCAATGGGCATTGGGTCAGACTTTAGTTGGTTAATGTTCAGTGAGTTTGATTGCTGCTCCACTGACCCAATAGTCATTCATACAGTATATTGTTTTCAGATTTGTTGTATTTAAAAAATTAGGCTGGCATTTTCAAAGAAGTCTAAGGGAGTTAGGCACCCAACTCCTATTGAACTTCACTGGGACGTGGGTACTAACACCCATAGGCACCTTTGAAAGTCCAAGCCATTGTTCTTTTACCATACTTGAAAATTGTGCTCTCATTTAGATTGTTTTCAAATGTTAAACTCTTGGGATTTCATGATGATGGAATGAATGTAAATTCCCAGGAGAATACTTCAGTGCTTTGCGAGTCAGAACCTAAGTGTGTCTACAGTAAAGTTGTTTTGTGGTCATGCTGTGAGTATGAAAAAGGCTTAAGTCATCCTTGAATATTTTAATAAATAAAAACCTTACAGAATGTTTACATACAGCCTACTGAAAAAAAGTGTTTAAAATATATAAGTGCAAGATTCTACTAGTTTTTCTTCATTTTTGCAGATCACACTAGATATTTTTAAAATTCAGTAAATATGTGTAATGATTTTGCAAAAAAAAAGTTAACTACCTGTTTCCTTTTGGTGTGCCCTGTGCTGAAGTGTGCCTATCTGCTGTTACGCTGCTGATTCTGCTGTTCTAAACTGTTCACTGGATCATTCCATTTGCATGCAACACAAATGCAAACTGTATGAGAGTAAAGCTGAAACACGTCTGTATAACTTGAATTGATTAATGACTGTCTCTCTTTTCCACGCCCTCTTCTTAAAATGTTGTGTATAATTTTGATTCAGATTTCTCCCGCCCTATTTTTTTTCTCTTGTTTTTTGAATGGTAATTTATTTTGTTTGGATTCTAGACAGTATCTGTACATTTTGTTCCAAGGTGATATTGTGAATGTCTTTCAAGCTAAATTGTTATTTTATATAATTTTATCATAAAATTTCTCTAATAAATCATTCTTTTATCATGTGACAAATATGATTCTGGGGTATTTTTGAGAGTTAATTTTATGATATGGGGAAATACTTGGAGAATTAAAACTACTGATCTTAAACTGTCCCTGAATCAAAGTATTACAAAAATTAATCCTATTTTTTCCATCTATTTAGAGCCTGATGCAAAGCCCAGCTGAAATCAATGGGAAACTGTCCACTGACTCCAATAGTCTTTGGATCAGGCTTCTTAAAACTGGAAATTTTGCTTTTAACAAACTAGATTTGGCTTTTTTCACCAGCAATGGATTTTTTTCAAATGTTCCTGCCTCTTTAAAAACTTTTTCTAGCTCTGCCAGTGTATTTTGTATAACACACTCTTTTACAGAGGGAGAAAGACCCTTACATCCCCTAAAATACTGCATCATTTGTATCTTTACCACATACTCTTTCCACACCTTGACCTAGCAACACCAAGCAATATTTCTGAGTGTTCTAAATGCTATGCAAAGTGCCCTTTGAAATCAAAGGGGCAGCCATTTAATTCATTTTGAATAAATCTTTTGAATGAGTAAAAACAGGATGTGCTGAAACCGCTGCCAAAACTTCGTTCAGTGATGAAAGCCATTATCATTCAGTTTTCTATCTTACCAGATGAAAGGCAGATGCAGTTATCATTACTGCATACCACTGAATACAACGGTCAGCTGAAATTCTGCTTTGCTCTTTCAGCCTTTCCTGGCTTGTGTGAGACAAATACATGGCCTGATTCCCCCCATAATCTTATAGGAGTAGACCAATGGGATTGGGTATTACTCCCATCTTTAAGGGTTTGCAGGATCAGTCCATAAAAAAGAAATTTCCTAAATTTATCATTGATCTCAGACTCTGAACTGTGGGTGTCTTACAGAAATGCAACTGATACATCACAGAATCATAGAATATTAGGGTTGGAAGAGACCTCAGGAGGTCATCTAGTCCAGCCCCCTGCTGAAAGCAGGACCAACCCAATTAAATTATCCCATTAAGGGCTTTATCAAACCGGGCCTTAAAAACAGAGTCTAAGGATGGAGATTCCACCTCCTCCCTAGGTTAGCCCATTCCAGTGCTTCACCATCTTCATAGTAAAAAACATTTTTCCTAATAGCCAATCTAGACCTCCCCCACTGCAACTTGAGACCATTGCTCCTAGATCTGTCATCTGCCACCACTGAGAACAGCCTAGCCCCATCTTCCCTGGAACACCATTTCATGTAATTAAAGGCTGCTATCAAACCCTCCCCTCCTCCACACTCTTCTCTTCTGCAGCCTAAATAAGCCTGGTTCCCTCAGCCTCTCCTCATATGTCATGTGCTGTAGCCCCCAATCGTTTTCCATTGCCCTCCGCTGGGCGTGGGCCTAATCACTTACATTGGACCTTGCCAATAAAGATGGGGAGGATGTAGGGGAACCAATGCATCATTTTTTTTTTTAAAAGCTTGAGTGAAATATTGTATTCATGGCAGGATCCTTGTGATCCAGGCTCGATGGTCAGATACAGCTCACCTGGAGCTTTGATGGCAACAGGCAGCAGCACCTAGCCCCGTTGCCCGATTTAGACAGGAGATGAAGGATTTAGAAGTGCGGGGCAGGGGTCAATCAGAGAGCATGTTTGAGAGACCCAGGGTGGTGGTGTCTCAGGATCACATCTTCTAGCACTAACAGGGAACTCAAGGCCTGATATTTTTAATGTAAAACAATTCGGAACTTAGATTTCTGAAGAGCAAGAGAGGCCAAAAAAGTGCATAGCCCCTAGTGCACCCTCGCTTCTTACAAGAAATGCCTTTTTTATTTGAATTTAAAGAAACAACAACAAACAACCTGGTTACCAAAGAAGCAGACAATACCATAGGATGCTTGTGCACTCTCCCCATTTCTCTCTCAACTACATGGCTCAGGGCAGGGAAAAATGTCTTGCTCGATGTAATGTAAAGCTGGTGTAAGCTTTAAACACCATTAGGTACCGTCAATGTAGCTGCCACCTCTTGAAGAAGTGGATTTACTACAGGGATGGAAGAACCCATATGGTCATGATAGCCCATGTCTAACCTACAGCAGTGCAGCTGTACCCTGGTAACATTTCTAGTCTAGACCTACCCACACGTTCACACTTGCAGTAGAAAGGAGAAGTAGTTACTCTCTGACTCCAGTGGAAATTTGTCTCCAATGGGAATATGTTCCAATTCTGGCATCTCAATAATCAGCCACGTGAGTAGTTGTCCCCAGTTGTAGACAAGGACAACTGCAGTTTACACGTGTAAAGTACACCCTGGTGCCAAACAGGGCAAAGCCCCACGGGCACAGATCACAGCTTTGCTTATTTATGCTTGCACTGGGGCTATTGCAGTTAAGAGGCTGGCCAAAGACTGATGGAATTGGGATATGTTCCCCTTGGAGAAAAGGTCTCTCTCTTTCATATACCCCCCTCTCCTAATCTGCTCTGCTGAGCGGTACCATGTTGCTTTGTCACAAGCAAACCTGGGGGGAGGAATCTGTTATTTTTAAAGGAAATGAGAAGAATGACACTTTCTTTGTTTTCAGGAGGATGAGGTGTGCCGGAGTCAGGACTTTTGGCTCTTTATCTCAGCTGTTAGGTCGGCTGCATCTCAGGGAGGGTGGGGGGGGCAGATTATAGCAGTGCCCCACTAAAAACAGCGATTGTTTTAGTGAGAAAGGATGTACAGGAAGCATGTAGTGAGCTTCCTGCGTATCCTGACCTTTGATGAATTGTGGGTCACTGCACTGATGGGAGTGGAACAGTAGAGGGCTTGAACCAGGATCTTTTGTTTTCCCTTCTCACCCATGAACCTCATGGAGTCGTTCAGGTACTCCCCATGAAACCAAGTTGACTTTTTTTTTTTTTTTTTTTTGGTGATAATCTAAAATAACTGCAACATCCTTATCTATTATTAACTCAGGTTATGGAAGTGATTTAAAACAGCAGCTTCTGTTTAACACACCTCCCATGGCCATTAGTGCAATGTCTTGTAATATATTTTCCTTCCCCCCACCAAAAAAAAAGTAGGTTCTAACTTGGTTGTCAGAGGGAGAGAGTGTGTCAGGCCTGCACTAAACTGAAAAGGAAGGTTTTTTTAAAGAGGAGAGGGGTTTTCTAACTGAAAGAGGGAGTGGAGAGAGTCCCAACTGGCTGCCACCAAAGCAAATGTTAGAGGGACCTCCAGCTGTGAAGGGAGGAGGGGAACTAGGGAAGTCTAAGATTAGAAATGCAGAGCTGGTTGAGGAAGTGAATGTGAGATCAGATAAGTAGGGGGCTCTAGGCCACAGAGCTGAAAAGCAGGAGGGCATGTTTCCATCCGAATGGCAGGTGGACAGAGCCAGCCATGGGGAGGAGAAAGATCTCCATTTCCTGGATTCTGGTGGCATATGCTTGGTGCATATGGAGGTAAGAAGGTTGTTACGTAGAGGCCAAGATTTTGCCGAGCGTGCCTCGTGCTTTTGGAATCGTCAGCTTCAGAATGCCTCCAAGGCGCCTGAGCGTGCTCAACCCTTGCTGAAAATG
This sequence comes from Mesoclemmys tuberculata, assembly GCA_007922155.1. NCBI lineage: Eukaryota > Metazoa > Chordata > Testudines > Chelidae > Mesoclemmys > Mesoclemmys tuberculata. Next base: position 17,446,793 of record ML675611.1, on the reverse strand, counting down.
CAGCCCCCTTTCAGGGGTCTCACGTTGTGTCCCTGTAAAATCTGGGCTAGAGATTTTCTGATTAAGCCCCTTTTCATTGCCAAAAGGGGCAACCTAACTCCAGGGTGGCGTCCCGGGTGATCTGGATTTGAAAGGAATGTTTGTTTGTTTTTAACTCAATTGTTCACTGTCGTCTTGTGCAGTTGCAATGTCAGGAGTCTTTAGCCCCGTGCAGGCATCAGGAATCGTTGTTGCCACAGGCTCCAATATCTGGTTTCATAAATGAGAGGGGATGCTAATGAACAGGCATGATATAGGATTTCTCCAGTGCTAGAGGTGACCAGAATTAAGCCTGACACACATCACTCATTAGTGGGTGGTGCTGTGCAGGAGGGAGAAACCCTGGCCCCCATCAAAATCAATGGGTGCTTTGTCGTAATCTTCAGCGGGGCCAGGATTTCACCTCCTGTATATGGTCAAATCAATGTGGTTGGCTGTTGAGTTTGCTGCCATGTGAGGCACTGACTCTCTGCCTTGAGTTCTGCCTCCTTTGCCTCTGTTTTGATAGCAACACCTAATCTGGGATGGGAGTGGTGCACTAGGGGATGGGCCCCATGATAGTGTATGGAAGTCTTGCCTTGATGGCAATGAGGATTTTGCCTGGTATTTTTAAAACCTTAGTGCACTAAGGGCTCAATCCTGCAAAACGCAAGCAATTCCTGGGTATGCTATGCCCCCGCAGCTCCCATTGAAGTCAGTGGGACTTCAGGATATTCAACACACCTTATTACTCAGCACCTGGCGAGATTGGGCTCTCAGAGCTTGTGCTAAGTGCAATAGGAGGTGACATTAACGAAGCAACCCTGCAGGAACATCTCGTGAGGACATTGCCTTGAAGATCTTCTACTCCCTCCAACGCAGCCTTTCTCCATCGCCTTTTGGTGCTGATCTAGGCTTTGATCCTGCACAGCTAAAGCCCGTGGAAGTTTTGTCATTTAGTTCAACAGGAGCAGAGCCCGAGGGGCTGTTTGGAAAGCAACATCAGTGGAAGCTATGCCGATTTACACCAGCTGAGCACTGAGCCCCAGAATCCAAGGTGTCCCTCGGAGAGAGCCAGACCAGACCAGACATGGGTCTCTGTCTATATATGAGTATTGTGAAACTCCAGCCCTGAAAGGGAAGTTATCTATAGCAGAAAGCAAATGTGGAAGGGGGTGGGGGGTTTCTATTGTAGGAGATTGTGTCTGCTGGCTGCCATAACTGCAGCTGTGAGCCTTATCAAAAGAAGGCAGAGCATTTCCACAGCAGGCAGTCTCCCACAATGGTAAGTACGTTGAATTGTTATGCTGTCCTTATGTACTTTTTTGAAACAGGGAAATGAATGCACCTTGCTCCTTTGAGAGACATAAAACAGCTTCTGGGGAGGGTGTTTTATTCTAGAGACTCATCTTTGTAAATGTCTGAAATTTGGAATGTGAAACAGTTAATTTCACGTGGAGAAAAAGACTCATAATTGACCCAAATTGAGGGTCTTTTGTTGCTGTTACTACTTAATAGTCCCATAATACACCACCATAAAAAGGATTTTTGTGGAGAAAACACCAACCCACCGCTATAGGATGATTAAATGCCCCAACCTGTGTATATTCAGGTAGTCTAGTATTAGCCTACCTGTTGAAATCTGAGAAGCAACATTAAATAAGAGTTTTAGTCTTTGCATTTTGCCAGTTGCTTTCAGCGACTAAAGTCCACCAAACTCAAACAAAGCGGTTAATAAGTTGTGTTTCCTTATTGAGCTACCACAGCTGCTTTTCTTTTAAGAGTTCTGTTTGATTCCAGAGTGTATTCTTTTTTTGAAAGAAATTTTGGGGCCACATCCACTTTAAACTTTAGGGCCACATCCACTGCAACACATCCTAGTCAGAGGTACACAGAAGTCCTTCATTAGAACTAAACGGGGTTTTTATTCGGGCAAGTGAAAGGCTGTTCATGAGAAAATGTAAAAGAGAAATGTTGCTGTTCAAACCCATTTGGTAACTGTTACTGGAAAAGAGAAGTGAAACATTATTTATGACTTTTGCGATTCTAGATGCTAAGGCATGATGTATCTGTAAGTGCATATAACAAGGCACTAAATGCAATGTGTATGATTACCTGCCCTTTGGGCAGGTGGCATATGTGTGCATACAGTGCAAGGAACTCCTGGCCCACAGAGAGCGCATAGAGGTTTTGGAGACCCGGGTGGCTGAACTGGAGGAACTAAGGGAGACAGAGAGGTACATAGATGAGACTTTCTGGGACACCGTAGAACAGTCCCACCCTCCGTATGACAGTGTCTGTGCTCTTGAGGAGGATGAAAGTCTGAGGGAAAGAGAACATCAAACTGGAGTGGAGGGAAACGATCCCATAGTTGGGACCCTCCTTCCAGATGATGTCATGATCTCCTCTCGCACTGAGGATACCTCTCCGGGGGAGGGAACTCCAGTTATTAGAAAAAGACAGGTAATATTAAGGGGGAAGTTGATCATTAAAAACATAGATAGCTGGGTTTGTGATGACTGGGGGAACCATATGGTGACTTGCCTGCCAGTGTGCAAAGGTTGCAAATATCGCAAGACATCTGGACAGACTTATGTGTACTGCTGGGGAGGAGCTGGTGGTCGTGGCATATGTAGGTACCAATAGCATAAGGAAGGATAGGAGAGAGGTCATGGAGGACAAATTTAGGCTGCTAGGTAGCAGATTTAAGTCCACGACCTCCATGGTAGCATTCTCTGAAATTCTTCCAGTTCTCTGTGCAGGGCCAGTTCGATGGGCAGAACTGCAGGGTATCAATGCGTTAATGAGATGATGGTGTAGAGAGAAGGGGTTTAGATTTATTAGGAACTGGGGAATCTTTTGGGGAAGTGGGAGGGCCTATGCAGGAATTTTGGGCTCCACCTAAACCAAAATAGAACTGGGTATTGTTGGCATGTAAAATTAAAAAGGTCACAGAGCAGTTTTTAAACTAAAGACTGGGGGAAAGCTAACAAGTGCGGAGGAGCATGTGGTTTGGACAAAGACATCCCATAGGGGAGGATATATTAATGGAAATTCTCTATATCTTAGTAAGGAGGAGAGGATGGAAGAGGATAAAATATGGGTGGGATCTAATGAGAAACAGTCAAATGAAAAAGAGTCCCATTCAGTTACATCACATGATGGCAGACAGCTAAAAAGTGACAATTTTTTAAAGTGCTTATATAGAAATGCTAGAACTCTAAATATTAAGATGCGTGAACTTGAATGCCTCGTATTAAATGAGCATATTGATATAATAGGCATCACCGAAACTTGGTGGAATAAGGATAATCCATGGGAAACAGTACTACCATGGTACAAAATATATCAGAAGGACAGAATAGGTTGCACTGGTGGAGAAGTGGCACTATATGTGAAAGAAAGCATAGAGTCAAATGAAATAAAAACCTTAAATGAACCAAATTGTGCCATAGAATGTCTATGGATAGTAATTCCATGCTTGAATAATAAGAATATAGCACTAGGGATATACTACCGACCACCTGACCATGATGGTGATAGTGACTCTGAAATGCTCTAGGAGGTTAGAGAGGTTATACAACACCCCCCCATCCAAAACCAACCAAACAAACAAAAATACCAAAAACCAAACCTCAATAATAATGAGGGATTTCAATTATCCCCATATTGACTGGGTACATGTCACCTCAGGACGGGATGCAGAGATAAAGTTTCTTGACACCTTAAATGATTGCCTGTTGGAGCATCTAGTCCTGGAACCCACAAGAGAGGGGGCAATTCTTGATTTAATCCTAAGAGGAGCACAGGATCTGGTCCAAGAGGTGAATAGAGATGAATAATTTGGTAATAGTGACCATAATATAATAAAATCTCTGTGGGAGGAACACACCAAAGCAGCTCATCACAATAGTATTTAATTTCAGAAAGGGGAACTACACAAAAATGAGGAAGTTACTTAAACAGAAATTAAAAGGGACAGTGCCAAAAGTGAAATCCCTGTAACCTGCATGGAAACTTTTTAAAGACACCATAATAGAGGCTCAATTTAAATAGCACGAGGACAAAATAAGTGCCACCATGGCTAAATAGCAATGTAAAAGAAGCAGCTGGAGGCAAAAAGGCATCCATTAAAAAGTGGAAGTTAAATCCTACTGAGGAAAAAAGAAAGAAGCATGAACTCTGGCAAGCAAAGTGTAAAAATAAAATTAGGAAGGCCAAAAAAGAATTTGAAGAACTAGCTAAAGACTCAAAAAGTAACAACAAAAAAATTAAGTAGGTTGGAAGCAGGAAGCCTGCTAAACAACCCATGGGGTCACTCGATGTTTGAGGTTCTAAAGACTCAAGGAAGATAAGGCTATTGCAGAGAAACTAAATTAATTCTTTACATCAGTCTTCGTGGCTGAGGATGTGAGGGAGATTCCCAAACTTCAGCCATTCTTTTTTGAGGAGCTGTCCCAAATTGAGATGTCATTAATGGAGGCTTTGGAACAAATAGATAAATTAAACAGTCATTAGTCACCAGGACCAGAGGGTATCCGCCCAAGAGTTCTGAAGGCCCTCAAATGTGAAATTACAGAACTACTAGCTGGGGTAGGTAACCTATCATTTAAATCAGCTTCTGGACCAGATGACTGGAAGATAACTAATGTGATGCCAATTTTTAAAAAAGCTCCAGAGGCAATCCCAACAATTACAGGCTGGTAAGCCAGTACCCGGCACATTGGTTGAACTTATAGTAAAGAACGGAATTATCAGGCACCTAGATGAATACGGTTTGTTGGGGGAAGAGTCAACATGGCTTTTGTAAAGGGAAATCATGCCTCATCAATCTACTAGAATTCTCTGAGGGGTAAACAAGCATGTGGACACGGGTGATCTGGTGGATCTAGTGTACTTAGATTTTCAGAAAGCCTTTGACAAGGTCCCTCACCAAAGGCTCTTAAACAAAGTAAGTGGTCATAGGATAATTTATTCCTGCTCAAGCACCTGGCATTGGCCACTGTGGGAGGACAGGATATTAGGCAAGATGGACCATTGGTCTGACACAGTATGTCTGTTCTTATGTCCTTAAGGATGCAGTTCTTCCAGCAGATACTTATGGCATCAGAAAACATGCTGTAAAGAAGAATTTAGCACGGGGGGGTTCGATGTGCTAGGTGGCACCTCACAGGGCTTTCCCATCTCTCCGTTCTCTGGTTCCCCCAAGGTCACTTCAGAATGGTGGGTTTGTCACCGAGGGATCCAGCCAGAAGCAGCCGCTGCTGGGACTGCTGCACTGGGCGGAAGAGGTAAAATGGGGCCTACCCACGGCCCCTCTTCCAAATACCACTTCCTAGACCCAGAACTGTGCAGGGGAAACCCCCCACATTTTATAGGGATCAAGACACAGGTTGTGCCTCCCCCAGTGCAGCTGCAGAAGCTGACAAAGCAGGGAGCTCTCAATATTCAGAAAACTTTCTGCAGCTTTGACTGGACTTTCTCTGCCCTTTGACTGGCTACTTGCTCCAGTTCTCCCTCTGTCCCAGCAGGGCTGATGGAGTGCCATTTAAAGTGTGCCCTTCCCTGCCTGAACCTCTCCTCCCTCACCAGCAGCCTGCCCACCCCCTGCTCAATGAGCTCCTACACCCACCTCCTCACAGGAGCCTTCGCTTTTGAGTCGCTGTCTCTACTCTCTCCTCCCAAGAAACCCCGCCGCTCCCACCCCACTCCTTACTTTACCCCTCCCTGCTGGCAACCCTCGCCCTCGGGTGACGGGTCCCTCCCTCTTCTAATCCAGCACCCAGCATTAAGAAGACCTGTGTGGTTTCAGCAGCTGGCACAGGAAGGCCAGGCATGTGGCACGTAGATCCCAGCCATGACACGCACAGCCACTCATTCCAAAACCCTCGTGCACATGGCTGATTATAGCAGATTATAGCTCTCGCTGGCACTGGCAAGAGAAGAGAAAACCAGCCAGGTGGCAACTTATTCTCCATGTACCTGCTTAAAAATGGTGATACCATAGCCTGGGCCATGCCTCAGGCCCTTCACTTCTGCCTCACTCCACACCTGCCCACTTACCCTCGTTTCACAAGGTCTGTCCCCCACACCACCCATCCCTTTATGTCCCTTTTCTCTTTCCTTCCCATTTAGGTGATCGCCTCCTAACTGTACCCACATCCCAAACAATGTTGTGGAACTAAGATGACGTTAGCCACCATCACATTGGTCACGCTCTATCCCCCACGGGGTGAGGGGGGGCAAGTCACACTCCACACTGCCGAGCGGTGCTGTGACCTGGTGAACCAGGTTGCGCGTCACCCACTGCTGGGTCAAACCTGAATGGCGCTGCATGTTCTGAGGTTGTAGCTGAACCCATGAGCCTACGCTAGAGCCACCTATGTGGAAAGGCAAACCCCAGTGTAGCTGTTGGAGGCTCAGTCCAATTTGAGTTTCTTGGCCACTGTCCTACAGACCTAGCATAGCTTCAGTTGTTTGCGTGGCTATTCTGACCGCTGTAGCATGACATCTTCCAGTTGGCAGAGATGAATAGAACTACTGAGTAGCCTTGCAGATGGCTCACGTTCCGCAGCCCACGGCACATAAAGAGACAAAATACACAACGTGTATGCTTGCAGCTGCACATAGATAACAGCGATGGGACCAAGAAGTTATCCTTGAATGTCGGGGGGTACACTGTTTCATTGCCAAAGGGCATATTTTTACACTGCCCCCTCCTATCATCATGTTGTTTTGATGACCGCAGTTGTTATGGTGCGAATGGAATGTAGGTAAGGGTGAAAACCCAGTGTAGGTAATTAGCAGTTATGATAATGAGTTGAGGGGTAATTAGGTAAAAGTTGTTTATGGAAGGGTATAAGAAGTCACTATTTAGACAAAGGGACACGCTCCATCAACACGTGACTCCGCGGGAGGTGCTGCCAGTCGGACCAGAGGCCACTGACTCCCTGGCGGGGCCCCTGAAGAAAGCCGTTCCTGTATACAGCCTTCTGAGAGACTGCTTAGTGAGTCTGATCTAGTGTAGTTAATTTTAGGTTTTGTATTCAACTAGTATAGCTATAGAAAACCTTGCACAGTGAGCCTTATTGATCTGCAAATCGGGCGTCCCGTGTCTCACCGGTATTCACACTGCTCACAAAGTATCCAGTATCAACAATAGCCGCTAACTATTCTTACCCTGCCCTCTGGTTTGAGCTTCAGAGAGCCTAGGGGATACGTTATTGTTATAAGGGATCACATGCCCACCCGTGCTGACACTCCTTTCTGTAACTCTGCTAGGCTGGGCCCAGCATTACAGCCAGGGCACTCTGTGGCTGGGGACCTTGATGATGCTTGCATCTGGGGACGGCACAGCCTGAGCACTGAGGTTAGCTCATTTCCTGGAGCATGGCTGCAGTGGAGAGAAGCGAGTTGCAGCTTTCAGCAGCCCTATTTGGTCCACGTCCCATTAACACGGTCCCTGCTTTGAAGAGTGCACAGGCTAGGGAAGGACAAAATATACAGTCCAAATGTAACGCCTCTTAGCCCTTGTATACTTGAAAAAAAAATTCACTATCCCCTCTAGTGTCTGTACTTCGGCATTATTAGTTAGCTAATTTATTAGTAGGCACCATGGTGAAAGTGGGTCTTGAGAGATTTGAAGAATGAGAGGGAATGCATTCCATGTGCAAGACTGGGCCGTGTCGTTTGACATCCATGAAAGTCACCAAAATTCCATAATACAATGACTGTTCCGTATGCGGGTCATTTCAGAACGCCATAAAATACAACTGCAGTAACCTGGTTTTCTGTGCATAACAGGCTTTATACAAATGTCTCCATAGTATTTAATTCAGTTGCTTATTTTTTTTCCTTCCATATGTACGTTTCTGTTTTTCAGAGTGGGAAAATTGCTTCAAAAAAATCCGTGCCATTAAATGGGTATTCCTACGGGAAATTAAACGCAAATGATCAAAAAGGCATCAGAACGGTAGGTATCGGAATACACTGCATTGTAGTGAATGAGAATGGAGAATGCATAGGATTGTATCCAGATCACTGGAAAAAATAGCAAGTTAATAATAATACTTTTAGTATATGGTTTAGAATTACAAGCTGGCTTTGAGTCTGTTTGCAGCAAAGTCAGCGGCCAAAATCCTCATGGACTAACTGGGGCCCTGATTGGCCCCGCAGTATGTGATAATGTAGAGACCAATCCTGTAGCTTTTGCTTGTGAGAGTACCCCTTGTACGTGCAAGCAGTCCTATTTACTTCATTGGTACCCAGACCTGAGGCTGACAGTAGGCAAATCAGTAAACAGACAAATTTAGTGGGCCAGGTCACCATCTGGTGTATATCAGCATAGAGTCACTGAAATCAATGGAGCGCTGCCAATTTACCCACCAGCTGAGGATCTGGGCCACTGACCTCAATGAAGTTACTGTGGATTTATCCTTTAAAATGATCCATGCAATACAGAGAATGAAATTCATCCTCAAGGCACGATGTACCACTTGGACACTAGTTTAAGGAATTAAGTTCATAGTGCCTTTACTCTTGTGCTAGAGTGAATGCCCCTCTGATTTAGACACCAAGTAATAATCCATTAGAATTATTTTATCCATCCAACCTTACTCCCAGCAATGTGGCATAGGGGTGCTAAGTATATGGTCACTGACATGGATGTCTTTAAGTAGATTTCTTCCTTTTGACAGTCCCTCACAACCCCATATTACAATATAACCCATGCCATTGACACTCATAGGGTGAAATCCTGACCCTGTTGAAATCACTGGGAAATTTGCAACTGACTTCAATGAAAGTAGGGCTGGACTGTCACACCCTTCCTTAATTAGATGATCAGACTATAATCTGTTAGTTTTGTTACAGGCCCAAACGCTCATTTTACGTGGGTTTGTTTTGTACAGAGGTTCACCGCTCAACTGATGGTAATAGAGCAAACATTAGAGAATTTACACAAAAATTAAACAAATTAAAACCATACAGAGATTTACACGACAAGTGATATTTTAGCTGTTTTCTTAGCGTATGTACACTCGAAAATGGAAGATTAATAATTGTGCTCGTTTTTATTATTTTTGTTTATTCACATTTATACCTAGGGCTTAGCAGGCATTTTTAAATGAATTAGAAAGCAAGTTGCACATCCTGGAGGTCTTAGATCCCAGATCCTATGAGGTGTGTAGTGCCTTCTGTAAAGTGCCACACACCCAGCTCCTAAGAGTTGCAAGAGGTTGAAATCAATGGGAGTTAGGACGTTTGAGGATCTAGACCTGACTAGGTAAAAATGATCCTAACATTTACAATTATTGCTGCATTGCTCTATTTCCTTAATACAGGGAAGTCGTACAGAGGTCAGTCTTATGTCGTAAGGTTCAGAGGGAGTTCATGGACAGTATCTTTGTAGAAGCAAGTTTGCCATACATTCTGCTTATGAAAAGGCAAACACAAAAAGAGAAACACCAAGCTGTTAAACCAAACTGAAAGTGTAAAGAGGAAACACTGTCGTTCTCATGGACTAATGGTTTGCTAAATTCCACTTTCAAAAGTGACATTTGAGTTATAGAAGTTTAAAAACAAACAATGGCCTGAAATCACAAAATGTCTTTATGTTCCTGACTTGTATTTATATAGCTGCAAAGCTGCCTGTTTTTATTTTCAGGTTTGTTATATATACATATTATGGCCAGAACCCCATATTTCAGGCAATGTTACAGATGACTAGCTGCTATTCTTGTGTTAATTAAAGAAAAACTAAATATGTCTAATAATGTTTGGGTAAAGCAATTTTTTTTGGTGTATTGGTATAAAATAAAATTTAAAAAGTAAAATCAGCTGCTGGCTCAGGATCCTCGTTTGACTGAGGTATCTGGAGCAAATGAACTATTTGATAGCAGCTGAAAACAGAAGTAACATTCAATACTTGTTTGTAAACTGGTAGGTACCTGTTACTGTATTAATGGCTCTTGGAAGGCTTTTTAGCTATGACAAACTATATCTAACATGAACTGTCTTCTAGTTCCAATTCGTAGGGGCGATTTCAATAGCTGGGTTTATTGTCCTGATAGCTATTTACATCATAAAAGCGGTCACCATAGATTTTCCAGAGGACAAAGAAACCACTATTGGCAGTTACCAGCAGATGGAGGAGCAAGGATTCTTTGGAGATATCTTGGAAGACAAGATGACTAATGAGGACAATGTCAGTAGATATAATGATTCATGCAGGTAAGCCAGATCTGATGGTGTGTAGAGAGGGAATTAATTAACTGATAGAAAAATAGCCATAATGTTCACACATTCAAAAGGAGGAAGATAGCAAAGCAACATACTTTATTAGTTTATGAAGCATCGCTGATTTGGGAAGATAATTTATATTTCTGATTACACATCTCATGGAATTACAGAAACTAGAGACGGAGAACACTCTCTGGTCATCTTGCCCACCCCTTGTGGTTCTACTTTAGAATTGTCTTTTAGAGTATATAGAGAGGAATATTCTTCAGTATTCTGCATGAAGGACTCTCAGTTCATGAATGTTTGCCTCATGATATGGGATTGCCATTGCAGTTTTGAACTTGTGGAAAGTATTCCTTACGACATGCCTTATGAGACAAATAGCACCACTGTGAAACCCTTATACCAAGCTTGGATGGGTCTCCTCAACATGGCACAGGAAAGGATTCAAGTGGCTTCTTACTACTGGTCTCTCACAGGAAAAGATATCAATGTAAATGACTCATCTTCGGAACAGGTAAGAGAAAAACAAGAATAAGCTCATATGTGATCCCTGGAGCAGTGCACCTCCCAGGCTGGCTCCATGCCTCTCCATTGCCACAGTTTACCCTCATCTCATCCCATTCTCTTGGCCTTTGGAGCTTGAGGTCGCTTAGCTCTCCAGCCAAATCACAAGAAGTCCACCCCTTCCGGTGTAGCAAAGCCCAAACAAACACAAAACCAAGAGTCTTCCACCCTGATCTTAAGCTGGGCACAGCCCTGTTTTCCAATGGTCCGTCTTCTCTTCCAAAGCTGTCCTTCCACGGGCTCACCTCTGCCTCCTCCTGGCCTCTATTCAGTCTTTCTGTGCCTTCCCCTTATTTGTGGGGATTGCTGCCTCACCTCACTAGGCGGCTGTATAGGAGAAACCCTCTTCCATGGGTTTCCAGCCTTCAGAACCTACACAGCTCGGCTTTCCCCTACCTCAGCTGCCCTGCCACGCCTTCTCACGTCCTCTTCCTGTACTATCTACCATTCCAGGACTTCTCTCTCTCTGCCCCCCCGGCTTCTCTTATCCCTCCCCCCACCTATGACCTACCTGTCACATGAGTGGGCTCATTTCTTCCACCTGGGAGAAGACACAAGTTTGGCCCAGCTGCAGCTGAGTCCCGACCCTCTTAAGAGTCCAATGCATCTTGCTGCAGCATAATAAATGTTGCATTTATGTGCAGGGTGAAGATATTCTGAAGAAGTTTGAAAGTTTACTTGGGAAGAATGTCTCAATTCATATTGCAACAAGCCTGCCCACTTTAGCTGTAAATTCAACTGATCTTAAAGTTTTGGAGAAAAAAGGTAACTCCGTCATTCACATGATATCTTGAGTTCTGAAGTGTTGTAAATAAGGGCCAAGTAAAACTGGGCTCTTAGGACCCAATCTGGATCATGCTTAGTTTACATCAGTGAGACTACTCATATGCTTAAAGTTAAACATGATCTTAAGTGCTTTGCTGGATTGGATCCTCTGTGTATATTGATATACATTTAAGGTACTTTTCTGAAAGTTAAGCTTTAGGAAATATACATATATTATACAACTACTAGAAATCCATACATTTTCTGGTCACTACAAGAATGATACAGACATGGATTAAATTAATTTAGCATGTTTTTTTTTTAGTTTTCCTTACTCAATATCTATCCTTAGGGGCTCATGTAAGAAGAGTCAATTTTGGACATTTGACCAAAGGTGTTCTGCATTCCAAATTCTGGATTGTAGACATGAAACACATGTATATTGGCAGTGCAAATATGGACTGGAGGTCATTTTCTCAGGTCAGATGTATTTTATTTTGCTAAACTTAAACTTACGTTGATACATATGGTGGAGATAATATCCATGGGATAAATTTCAGAGCCGTATGAGGAATGTATTTATCATGCACATCTTTTATCATCGTTCTCCATGACAACGCATGATAGTACTATAAAATATTACCAGGAAAACACCAGGAAAACAGTGTGGGGTGAAGGAAGCCTTTGAGTATAAGAGAGTGAGTTCTGGCATCTATTTCTTCTCTCTGCAGGTGAAAGAAGTTGGTGTCATGATATACAACTGCAGCTGCTTAGCCAATGATCTTTGGAAAACGTTTAGAACATACTGGGATCTTGGGCACGCTAATGCCACCGTTCCCTCCCCATGGCCGAGCAATTATTCCACCACAGTTAACAAGCATAGGCCTCTGGAAGTGCAGTTTAATGGAACCTTAACCACAGCCTATTTTTCTGTAAGCAGATTTAAAATTAAAATATTGTTTGTAAACTATGCCAAACTATTTGCTGACAATGACAGATTCTGTATTTCTCTCTTTGCTTAGGCGCAGTTATACCCTACTCAGAGTGAGTAGTACCTTATTCCAACAGGTTTCAGTGGGATTCTCATGGAATAAGGTCCTACGCATCATGAGCAAGGGATATAGAGCCATTCTCTGTATCTTTAGATGACAACAAAGAGACAGTTCCTGCCATCAGCTACTCCCATTATGTAGTAATTTACTGCTCAGGTGTTCCCATTTGTTTGAATGAGACTACTGAAGGGTCAATCCATTACTCTGTGTGAATAAGAGTGGCCTGAAGTAAATAGTATGTTGCAAATCTAGGCTATGGTGACTTTTAATTTTTCTTTTACTACCTGTAATGACTAGTAGATTAGAAATACAGAATTACTGCCATATTCTATAAGGTTTCTTCCTTATTATGTTACCTATATGTAGGACACATTAATTATAATCTGTGATTTTGGGATCCAGTTTCAGAACCCAAAAATTGTTAACACAGTTCCTGAACCTGTAAATGAATACAACTCAGGAAGTTCTGTATGTGTAATCAAAACTGAGTGGAGATTAATATAAATCAATCAATTTAAAGTTTGTTGGAAGATAATTTAAGCAGTAGGACATGAACAGAGAAATGTATAACAATCATCAGACTTTGTTTCCCTCCTTTACAGGCCTCTCCTCCTGCGTTTTGTCCAACGGGTCGTACTCACGACCTCATGTCTATTATCGGTGTTATAAATGATGCAGAAGAATATGTGTATGTCTCGGTTATGGAGTATTTTCCAACAAGCCGCTTCAGACACCCAGCAATGTAGGAGGTTAAACCTGGATAAATCAGTCAATTGTATTGATAACTAAATGTCCTTTGCATTTGCCGTAATTTGTTCTTACCAAAAATGCAGCATTTTCCTCTCTTCAGAAATATAAATTATTTTTTCAGCCGTGGCGAGAACGGAGACTTTGGACACTCTGTGGTTATTATGCCATTGCAAAACACGTGTAAAACAGGATCCTTCTGTTTTTTGGGAGCACTTTACACTGACTTTGCTCTCACTTCATAGAATCATAGAAATGTAAGGCTGGAAGGGAGCTCAAGAAGTCATTGAGTCCAGCTCCCTGAGCTTAGGCAGGGCCAAATCAACCTAGACCCTCCCTGATCGGTGTTTGTTCAATCTGTTCTTTAAAAGTTTCAGTGATGGGGATTCCACAACCTCCCTTGGGAGCCTGTTCCAGTGTTTAACTACAGCTAAAGTTAGAAAGTTTACTAGAGTAAATAATTACACAGACTGCAGGGCAATTGATAATCAGGCCCTTTCCCTCCAAACCAAAAGCATAGCAGTTACAAGAACCTCCTGAGAGTAGATTAGCAGAAATAAATCTGAATTAAAAATTTAAAAAGAAAACGCTGCTCCTCCTGGCATCTCTCAATTGTCTCTGGTCTCCTCTACTTCCTCCCTTTATGGTTGCAGTATCCCATAGATGAAGCTTCCCTGCTTTTTCCTCCTATCTAAAGTACTTCCATGACTGTCCAGATTCTTCACTGAGGCTGGGTCTACACTGAGGGCGGTAAATTTGCCACCATCAATTTGATGTTTCTGGATCGACTGAGCGGTCTGTGTAGATCTGCTCAGTCAATCCAGAAATCGACGTAGGAAAACCACCCCAGCAAGTGATGTAGCACTGCGTCTACAGGAACGCTGTTCCCGTCGGCTCAGTGTGGACAGCGCGCAGAAGAGAGGCAGTAAAGTCGACGGGAGATACGTACGTGATTTACGTCACTTATGTATCTCCCGTCAACTGCTGCCGAATCTGGAATGTAAGTGTAGACCAGACCTGAGGCTGTGAATGCCTCCAGAAGGAGCTATAAAAGGGGAAATAGCCAGCAGTGTTTGTTCAGCTAGTGTTGTGAGGGTAACAAGCAAATTCTCTCCAGGCTCAGAATTATAGTCTCTGCTCGGAATAATACAGAAACGTGTCAAGTCACTAGATGTTTATTAAAAGGCCCCCTAAACCCAGAGCTGCACTTGAATTAGGATGTTTATTTGCAGCCACCCTCTCTTGGTATTTTATATTATATCTGCATCTAGCATTTCTGGGTTATTTAATCACCAAAAGAAAAAAAATCTGATACAGATCATTTGTAACTATGCAGGTTGGACTAGATGAACTGCTGAGGTCCCTTCCAACCCTAATCTATGATTCTATGATAATTATGTACGTGTGTATTGCTTAAAGTCTCCTGTGAGGAACAGATTGGGCTCTATATTGCCAGTATATGAGATAGGTGGGTTATAGAATCATAGAAATGTAGGGCTGGAAGGTCTTGAGACCTTGAGAGGTTATCATCTAGTCCAGCCCCCTGCACTGAGGCAGGACCAAGTAAACCTAGACCCTCCTGAGAGGTATTTGTCTAACCTATTCTTAAAACAATTAATGATGGACCGTCCACAACCTCCCTTGGAAGCCTATTCCAGTATTTAAACTATCCTTTTAGCTAGAATGTTTTTCCTAATACTTAGATTTTATCAAAACACTCAGAGTGGCTGCCACCTGATGGATAATTCTGCAAATCAGACAGTGAAGGGGAAATATCGTATATTTGATTTTTTGTATTTCTCTTCTCCCATTCTTTTTGGCCAAGAATATTTGCATGAAAATAGGCTCTTTTTACTTTCAGGAGGCCACTTGTTAATGTTGTACATTCTCCGTTTGATGCCTTAATCTCCAGTTTATGTTTTCTGGGTCCTGATCTGATGCAATTGGAAGTTTGAGGGCTTAGGAAATGCAGGATTGAGTCCTTGGAAATCTCTGCAGCAACCAGCTGAAATGTTACAAACTGAGGCTGATTAGTTCAGGTTAGGTAGAAGCAGCTGAGGCAGATGAACTCGGAAGAAACAAAGCTTCTGTTTTCATACCCCTGTGTTAATTAATTAAAAACTGGTAAAACACTGGAAACAGTGTTAGCAGAATTAGCCCAAACAGAGTGTTTTCCAAAGACTTCCAAGTATATTCTGGTTCCTGGGCCTGATTCTGAAAACACAAGTAGTTCTGTTGCCTTCAATGGGATGTGAGTGAGGGTTTGAGGAAACAAAGTCCTAGTTCTTTGTTTTATTGGTTAATAATTCCTTCTGCAAGCACTGAGACATCTTGCAGTGGTAGGGGAGTAGATTAAGTCAATTAATTTACCACAGCCTTGCAGGAAGACCTAGGGCAAGCCACTGAACCTCTCCGTGTGTCAGTTTCCGCATCGGTATAACAGGAATAATTATGCTTTCCCTCCTCTGTAAAGCGCTTTAAAATCCATAGAATGAAAGTGCTACACAAAAGTTAAGAGTTAGTCATTATGGGCCATATTCTGCCCTCCATGGAAGGTGTCATCAGTCTTCCTCCACAGTGTGTCTCAACCAAGTGCCAGGGAGAAATGCAATCCCTGCATTCAGAGAGCAGAGTCTCTGCTCCTTTGTGTCTAACAGCATACTAAAGGGGGCAGGCAGGGGTGGGGCAAAGGTGGGGCCGTGCCCTTTCCTCCATCTGCACTGGCTGATGGAGTGGGACCAATGTATTGAGTGGGAACAGCCTCTGTTCACCTGACACATCCAGGAGGCATTCTGCTGGCAGGCCTCCTGTCTTTCCCCTTGGGCTCCACATTGCTTCTTACTCTGGGTAGTACCTTCAAAGGTCTGATCCAGCCCTACATTATTCCTGCTATTGTTATTTTATTATCAGTATGGTGTTAGATATTTATAGTCTCAGTTGTCTCTGCATGTTTTTTAAAAGGACTTTTTCTGTTTGTTTACTTTCACTCCTATAGATACTGGCCAGACATTGACAATGCACTGAGACGTGCAGCATTCAACCACAATGTACAAATCAGGCTTTTGATCAGCTGCTGGATCCACACTGACCCATCCATGTTCCATTATTTGCAGTCCCTCCGTGCGCTCAGTGATCCACATGCCAACATCACCATAGATGTGGTAAGAGAAGAAAACTCTTTTGACATAATGGGCCATGCTTTTAAAAAATGCAGCTTTCAAGCAGGAACCGCAACTGTTTGTGTGTATAAATGCACAACTGGGCCTAGGTGATGTTGTTCAACATTATTCTTAACTGAACCCAGCAACTGCTTCCATCAGCTCTGGTTTGACTTCAGTAGCTGTCTTGCTATGGACATGTTATTAGCATGGAAGACCAGTGAATTATGAAGCACGTTTACCAAGGAATGCCATTATATGGCCAGCAACTACATGGTTGCCAAACGCTTTGGTGGTGCAATCTGATTGCCAGTCATAGATGTAAACTGAATATACAGTCAGACCACCTTAAGGACCTCATTAAAGACTGAGCTGGGTGGCACTTGATCTGTAAGGAATCTATATCCTTGTGGGATTTGTCATGATGGTGATATTCTTCTAGGAAGCAATAGCTGTATTTATTGCAAGCCAGTTTGCAGTACTAGTGAGCGTGCAAGGAAATCTACAAAGAGTGTAGCCAATTCTTTACAATTAAATGACAAGCCCTATTTCACACCCTCTGCCAGCTTTCACAGCAGTATCTTTTCTGGTATGGCATGTGTAAGAAATGACACTTATCTAATTAGTAACATCACTCACACTTTTATGAATGTTAGTTACCTCTCTGCAAGTTACACTAAACAATACACAGGTGGTTATGGACACTAGAGTGAAATCTCTTGTTGTGGAGGGCTCCGAGCTTGATGCAGGTAAATGGATAGTGAAGAATAACAGAATCAAAATGGATGGAATTTTAGCAGGGAAAATGACAAACAATGTCTTGAAATATAATTTTTAATTAAAGTAAAAATGCAATTGTAAGGCACTGGTGCTTTTTGCAATATCGCTCCCTGTCTGGGATCAGCCCATTCAACTGTACAATAATGCTGCAACAATCAGTGATGAATGCAGAATAGTAAGGCTATTAAATAGCTATCTAAAACTGTATTTAGTTGTCTTTATTGTAATATGATAGCTCTTTCACGGATGGAACGTTGTGAAGTACACATTATCCTTATCTGATCTCGCTAATTTATCCAGTTTTGCTGGATAGTGGAGTCATTAGTTTGTCCAAGTTACTTTTCTTGGATAATAGCGAAATCTCTCTTATAAACCATCTAAAGCCAGAGCATTTGAAAATATTGTTCTAGTCTATTCTATTCTATATAGATTTTTATTTGAAAACTTAGAAAGTTTACAGCGTCCAATAATATAAACTATGCTTCACTCCAGTAATTCTATGTATGTTTTATAATTACTTTCCATCCAGAAAATCTTCATTGTTCCAGTTCTGAATCACACAAAAATTCCTTTCGGGAGAGTGAACCATAACAAATATATGGTCACTGATAAAGCGGCGTATATTGGTAAGTGTCCTATTTTGAAAATGCATAGTGTAAGACATGATCAGGACTACAGAGTTGTGACAGAGCTGAAATGGGAGTGGGTGTTGTGTCAAATGTTAGCTAAATTTACCTTGAAGAGTACAGAAAATATAGAGTGGATAGCTTTAGCAAAATATCTGCACTGGATAGAAGAGTAAAGACATGACAGAGGAAAATAATGTATGGCAAATTCAGCCACAGGTTATTTCATTTGTTTGTGAACCATTAAGACTGAAGTGGCCCTGAATGAGCAGAGATTAGTATTATTGTCATTACTTGTAGTAATCTCATAAATTGTGTGTTTAGATTCATGCAATGACACTTAGTATTCCAGAAAATAAAACTTTATTTTTCCTCTAACAAAAGCTCAGTGCGAGGAATCCATTGACCATTTGTTTATTAAGCAGTAGTCCAGGAGCGAAGTGGAGGATACAGGGACCTCAGACTTGCTAAATTATTAACCACATGTTGGTGTTGATGTCTCATGCTCATATTAGAATCCTAGATGAGAGTAAGTGATAGAAAAGGTCACCAAGTTCACCAGCCTGTCAGTGTGGGATTGTGACGTACTGAATTATCTTTAGAGGATAGAAGTGCAGTTAGTTACAAAGAGAATGTATTTTCTGCTCAAAGAACTTCTTGGAATCAATGCGAAATTTGTCTGAGTGAGCCCACCAGCCACAGAAACCCTACACGTTAACATTTGAATTTATTTACAGTGCTCAGTGCTTTGTGTTAGGACAACTGTTGACAGAGCATCAGAAATCACATTCAGCTAGATCCCTTTCTTGATCTGGGACATCTGGTTAATAGCATTGGCACTTACAGGTGTAGCATATAGTGGTTGTGGGTGTTATATTCATCTAAATGCTTGTTTTCTTGTAACAAGTAATGTTCAGCTGCAAAACTTGTTTTTTTTAGCCTTTTTCTTCTGACGGTTTAAAAGTTTTGCAGGGATTGCATTGTCACAGGGCAAATATGGCACTGCCCCACAGAAAACAGAGTGCAGAGTGAAATAAATGTATTAGATATGGGCTTGAACCAAAATATCAGACCTGACATCTCCTGCTTTGTGGCTTGCTCCAGGTACATTAAGTGCATCTGTGCCACAACCTCCATTGTATGAGACTCCTACGGAGCCTCTAGTTGGCACTTAAAGTTGCTTTTCTATATTAGAGTTCTGAAATGAGAAACAGGTGGCCTGATTTTCAAAGATGCTAATGATTTGCAGCTCCCTTTGACTTAAATGGCATTTGAGGTTGTATCACATTTCTGAAAATCAGTCCACTTATATTTGGGTGCCTTAAATATGTATTGAAGAGCCTAACATTAGGCCCCAGGCTTAGAAATTACATCCGACGTCACTTCTCCCATTTGCCTCTCTGCCCAACAAAATATTTAAAATAAAATTGTACTTCCTTATTAACCATCATTTTTTTTATCCTGTAGGGACTTCAAATTGGTCAAAAGATTATTTTAGTACTACAGCTGGAGTTGGGCTGATAATCAGTCAGACATCAAAGGAGCTGCAAAGAAAGAAGCCCGTTATACAGGAACAATTAAAAAATCTTTTTGAAAGAGACTGGAATTCCAAATATTCAGTAAATATGGAAGATCTGCCTGGGCAAAAAGACTGTGCCTGGGAAGAGGGATTAAGTTACTAATAAAGTTCAACATTTTTGTTTCTGTTTGAAATTTAATATACACAAAATGTATAGTTTCTTTCTGATTCTTTGTCAAAGAAATCATTTCCTACTGGTATATCCTGTTACTTAACGTTCTGGGAAAGCAGTTCAATGTACCTGTAAATCAAATAACTTTGGCACTTAATGTGTGAACTATTTGAATGCTCCACATGGTTAGCCCACCTTTCTAAAATAAATATTTTCCCAGTTGTAGGTCGGATTGTCCAGTATTTGAGTGAGAGGAATAACCTAGTAGAGATGCAAAAGGGGACAGTTCCATTTCCACGGGGTCTTTAACTCTGAGTTGCCTGACTGGTGGCGGTTTTACACATTATTCCATTTGCTTGTATGTGTTTAAATATTTGTATCAAAGTCCAGGACACCGTTAGGCAAGGCCACACAAGCAGCTGCCCAGGGCACATTGAGGACCAGGTTTGTAAATGTAGTTAAGCACCCAAAGATGCAGATTCATAGACTCCAAGGCCAGAAGAGACCATTGTCCCTGAGGTCCCGTCCAACCCTAATCTTCTATGATTGAGTAAGTATGGCTTATGTTCTTAGGTCTATTAGCTCCTAGATATATACACTGTCATTTAGCCACATTAAAATGCATATTGTTTGCTTGTGCCCAGTTTACCTCAACAATTGTCTCCAGGCTCTCCCCCTCCCCCCAGACCACCTGGTGCTCTCCTCATCAACAATCCCTCCACCAGGCTCTCTTCCACATCACCTTCCTACTCGCCCCCCCCATGCCCCTTCCCCACACACACACACACTCTCCTGTCAGCCCGACTCCCTCCAATGCCAGGCTCCCTCGTGGCTTCTGGTTCTCCACTATAACATGGCACCCTTGTGCTCCAGGCACCTCCGAGTCCGCTTTGCATCTGGGGCATTCTGGGAATAAGCCCCTGCCTTCCCACCTAACACCTTTCAGGGGACCCTGACGAGGTCATCTCCGGTGGCTTTTCCCCATAGTTTGGTAATGCCACACACGGAGCAGCACAAAACTCAGCACCTCTGTGACTGGACCATCCCACATCACATGAACAATAGTTCCTTTAGAGTCAAATTGATGTTGCCCCAGAACATCTTGTTTGAGTGTGGTTTTCAGCAAATTGTGGCATAAATTCTGTAAGCTGTCTAATAAAGGGGTATGATAGGTGATTTCAGAGATGAAAAGAAGGGAATTAATTCCAGTGGGGTTTCCATTTTTGCAGTGTAATCTGTGGGCCAAGTTCTGCCCTTCATTACATTTGTAAGGCAGTACACAGGTATGACTGCAGAATTTTGCCTTGTATGGCTACAGCTCAAAGCTAATTCTGCAGTTGTGCTTTTTTGGCTTTTTTGGAGTTTGTTGTAGCTCCAACAGGCCACAAGATGACAGTGTTTGAGAATAATACTTCTGCCCTCAGAAAGATGCATGTTTATGCTGTCCACGTTGCGTTGATATGGGATTATGGTGAGTTTAATGGTGATACGATGGCAGTGCACAGAGAGGGAAGATGTGATGAAAGGTTAGTTGTTCAAATAA
Organism: Mesoclemmys tuberculata; assembly: GCA_007922155.1. Taxonomy (NCBI): domain Eukaryota; kingdom Metazoa; phylum Chordata; order Testudines; family Chelidae; genus Mesoclemmys; species Mesoclemmys tuberculata. The sequence goes on along the minus strand of ML675611.1, from coordinate 17,425,607 downwards.
GTGCATGTTGAATCAAGAATTTAACTCATCTATAACTTTTGGGATTGTCCTCAGCCTTGGAATGCACCTGTCAGAACCTCCAGTTCCATTTAGCCTCACCTCCCAACATGAAAGCCCCTTGAACATGGCAAATTTCCAGCATGTCTGCCCCTTCCTCCCCCCATTATATAGCAGTTTCACATAAGCTTGTAGGTAACTGTGCAGTGCGTCAATAAAAATTCACTTTCCTTGCTAAACTGCAGCCAGCCTTTTCCGATTATGCCACGAGGAGGGCAATTGGTCTGCTAGATGACAGTACTGTTATTGTTATGTGAGTCCACTTTTCAGCCAAACTGAAAGGGCACCAGTGAAAAATGCTCATGTTCTTTAAAACAGTATTTTAGTGTTTATGCTGATTGACAGCACAGGAAATTGAAGTCCTCTATCCACAGACATGGCACTGCCTGGACAGAAACAACGAAAGCATCTCCAAAAAGGTGTCTGCCCACTCTGGAACAAGTTAGTTAATGTTCTTTTGCTCTTCAGTCCTTGTCATCTGCTGAGAATGCCAACAAAAGGACCAGCTATGATGGTGGTGGTTGTGTAAATGCTGCTGTACTTGCACAAGAATGAGACCCCTAACTTGTTTCAGATAAGCCACCAAACAGCATTGCATGGTACGTTTTTCAGTCATGTCCAACCAGCTGCTTAGAGGTAAGCAGCTCCATAACTCACCCAACCTGCTGAGCCATCAGGTGACCTCAAAGGCAGGCATTTTTATATACAACCCTATTTTGAAATACAAGTTGTATTTACTAAATGTGAAGCAGCTTTAGTGTCCTATAAAAACGAATGTAGCTTCCTTAGAAAACAAGAGCCAAACAGAAAAGCTACGTCAGCCGTGTTTCATTCCAACTTCTGCTGCTGCTTCAGGCATGTCTGAGCGTATTTAAAACAATCACCTTAATTACGGGAAAATCTTCACTATATCAAAAGATGCTTTTCTTTCCCACTTGCCGGAATGATCACTGTTGAACTGACTTATACATGACCTCTAACTGTGGTTTCTTACTGTATTTTAAAATATTTCCAAGGCATTGTCTGTCTAGCTATCAATTGAGCTACACAACTTTAATACACTAACATTAAAATACAGAAGGGATGCGGGTTCTTCTGGATTTAACCGATTGTAAGAGTGCAGAGTGGCTGTTGAAGATGTACCTGCCCTGTTTTTTATTTGATACATTTCCTATTTGGGCTATCGTTCCTCTAGCTTCTTTTAACTTTTGCTGAATCATGCACTGCTGTTTTCTGTTTGGTTGTTTGTCTTAACCCTTGAAACTGCCTTTCATTTATCACTGGGTTGTAAGTTTCTTGCAAAGCAGATGCCAGACTTCATTGGTTCCCCCCAGCTCTAACTCTCAAATGCTGTCATGTTGCAGATGTGTTTTGTTTTCCCTAGCCAACCACTGCATTTGACTCTAGGTCAGACTCATGTCTGGTGCATGCAGGAGCAATTATGCTGAATTCTCTATTGGCCAGGTTTTCAGAAATGCTCTGCCCCCAGCTTTCTGAATGGGATCTTCTGGGCACTGGTTACGTTTAAAAAGCTGGCCTCTTTATTTAATGAAGTTGCCTAAATAGGACAAAAGCTCTTTTGAAGATCTGGGCCCATAGTTTAATGGACAATAGTATTTTATCCCCATATTTGCTCCACTAGATGGCACCCAAAGCTATATTTTCATTACTTGAAAGACATTGTTTCTGTTGTATTAGCAGAAATCAGAACAAGAAAATTGTCTCCTTTACTTGTGAATCTACCCCATTGGTTGTTTTATTGTTCCAGTTGAATAGAGCTGTTTTAAGAAGTCATGGTCACAGAGAAAGAAGAGATCTCTTGGATCAACCGATGGATGATTTGACATATCGGGGCAGAGACCTTGAACTGGACTCTCTTCACTGGAGAGCCAGTGCAGAAAACCACAGAGCTGCCAGGGTGATGTATTCACAGCCACTGCATTGCTAAGCAGAAAAGCTGCTGTGCATTATATCAATTAGAGCTTTTTAAGGGTGTTACTTCATTCCTATATAGAAGTAGTTGTACTACTCAAGCTTGAAGGTCATGAATGCATTTCTCACTCTTGCCAGAGCTGTCTCGTGGGATGGGGCACAATCTTTCAGCAGCTCACAGAGAGAAGTGAGAGTTTTTTGCCAACGTGGCTATTTAGTAGCAAGGAGTCGAAAAGGACCCTGAGGCCACAGATTCATTTAATGATGGAAATGACAATTATGAGAGGGGGGTGTTATAGAGGAGGGAAGTTCTTGGAAGCACTGCACTAACCCTTTCTCTGCAAGCATTGATAGTGTCTTATCAGGGATTCGTTTTTGTCTGCTGCTTTTTAGCCAAGAGGAAAGCTAGTTTTGTGATTAAGGCAGTGGCTTGGGTCTCAGAGGATCTGGGTGTGATTTTCAGCTTTGCCATATACTCCCTGTGTGACCTTTGACAAATGGCTTTGGATCTGGGTCTTGTTTACACTAAGACTCCTTTACAATGCCAGAGCAGGGTAGAGGGATGTTGGTGTAAAAGAAAATCAGCTCCTTAATCCCTGCCTTGTAGCCCACAAAACCAGTCTATGCTTGCTTGCATTATAGATATGTATATCTTTCTTTAGATTTAAGTTTGCTGGTGTGGTTATAATAGAGTTATATCAAGTTTATATTAAAGTAGTTTTGCTGTAATGCAAAGTACCCTACAGGCCTCATCCTGTATGACAGCTATGCAGTTAACATACATATACTCAGGACCTTTCCCCTAGATGAGTGTTATTGAATAAGACATAAATAGTCATAACCTTTACGCCAGATAAGTCAGGAGGCCTCAAAACAGGGGATGCTGTTACAGGTTACACCCCAAAGGTATTTTAAAAGGACACCGCAAAACCCGCAAGAAGGGCCAGAAATAAAAAAGGTGAAGTAAAAACGACCATCTGAAACCATCTGGAGAGGATGTGATATGTCAGCAATATGCACGCACTTGCCAGCCTATGGAATAAGTGTACCCCCAGTAATTTGGGGTGATCAGTCCAAGTTTGGGCATAGGAGGAAGGATACCCATACTCCTAGGGTATAAGAAGGAGCAGATTGTGCTATTTGGGGCGATCAATCGTCAGCTACTCCTGCTTGAAGTTTCTTTTAGTTAATGTTAAGATTTTAGTTCTTCATTTTATACTTAGTCTTATTTTGGTAGTGTTAGTCTTATAGCTCTTGGCTCTCGTGCAGTGCCTACTCCACCACTCTACCCAACTGCTGGGGAATCAGACATCTTCCTCAACCAGGTCATCAGGGAAGGGTGTGAGTATGTTAATCCAAATCACATTATAGAAACATATATCATATGGCATTGATAAATATATATCATATAGCATAAGACTGTATTACTCATTTTATTATTCATTTTATTGTTCATTCTCTGAATGTATCAGTCTGTTATCATTTCATCAATTTACCTATCAATTTATATTTTCTGTTATCTTAATAAAACTTATAAAATTATACAAATTTGACTATCTCTGACTTCTGCTCGTACACCCCGGGGTCCCTTATAATACACCTGGAGCCTGGTTCGCGATATGAACCTTATTATCTTCTGATCACATCAACTGGTGAGCCTGTAACCCATTCAAATAAATAGATCACCCCAAAATCAAGCTACAGCCTGAGTCCTCAGTCCCTCATTGGTGAGATGGAAATGGTGATAATAACCTTTCCTTTCTCTCACCCTTTGCTTGTCTTCTCCATTTAGACTGTAATCTCCTCAGGGCAGGAAGTGTCATTCATTGTGTGTGTGTAAGCTTACAAGAAGTGGAAGTTTGATCAGATGACTAGGAACTACTTGAGCATGCAGGAGTGAAATCAGGCAGGCCAAAGCACAACTGTAGTTACAGCTAGTAAGAGAGGTGAAGGGTAACAAAAAGGATTTCTACAGGTATGTTAGCAACAAGAAGGTGGTCAGGGAAAGTGTGGGCCCTTTACTGAATGGGGGAAGTAACCTAGTGACAGATGATGTGGAAAAAGCTGAAGTACTCAACGCCCTTTTGGCCTCTGTCTTCACAGACAAGGTCAGCTCCCAGTCTATTGCACTGGGCAGCACAGAGTGGGGAGGAGGTGAGCAGCCCGCAGTGCTGAAAGAACAGGTTCAGGACTATTTAGAAAAGTTGGACATACACAAGTCCATGGGGCCAAATGCAATGCATCTGAGGGTGCTGAGGGAGTTGGCTGATGTGATTGTAGAGCCATTGGCCACTATCTTTGGAAACTCGTGGTGATTGGGGGAGATCCCAGACAATTGGAAAAAGGCAACTACAGTGTCCATATTCAAAAAAGGGAAGGAAGAGGATCCGAGGAACTACAGACCAGTCAGCCTCACCTCAGCCCACAGAAAAATCATGGAGCAGGTCCTCAAGGAATCCATTTGAGGCATTTGGAAGAGAGGAAGGTAATCAGGAACAGTCAGGATGGATTCACCAAGGGCAAGTCATGCCTGGCCAAACTGATTGCCTTCTATGATAAGATGACTGGCTCTGTGGATGTAGAGAAAGCAGTGGACGTGATATATCTTGACTTTAGCAAAGTTTTTGATATGGTCTCCCACAGTATACTTGTCAGCAAGTTAAAGAAGTATGGGTTGGATGAATGGACTATAAGATGGATAGAAATCTGACTAGATCATTGGGTTCAATGGGTAGTAATCAATGGCTTGATGTCTACTTGGCAGCTGGTAACAAGTGGAGTGCCCCATGGGTTAGTCCTAGGGCGAGTTTTTTTCAACGTCTTCATTAATGATCAAGTGGATTGCACCCTCAGCGTTTTGCGGCTGACACTAAACTGGAGAGATTGGTAGATATTCTGGAGGGTAGGGATAGGAAACAAAGTGACCTAGACAAATTGGAGGATTAGGCCAGAAGAAATCTGATGAGGTTCAACAAGGACAAGTGCAGAGTCCTGGACTTAGGATGGAAGAATCCCATGCACTAGTACAGACTGGGGACCTACTGGCTAGGCAGCAATTCTGCATAAAAGGACCTAGGGGGTTACTGTGGACAAGAAGCTGGATATGAGTCAACAGTGTGTCATTGTTGCCAAGAAGGCTAATGGCATTTTGGGCTGCATTAGTGGGAGCACTGCCAGCAGATTGAGGGAAGTGATTTTTCCTCTCTATTCAGCACTGATGAGGCCACATTTGGAGTATTGTGTCCAGTTCTGGCCCCCCCACTACAGGAAGGATGTGGACAAATTGGAGAGAGTCCAGCAGAGGGCAATGAAAATGATAAGGGGGCTGGAGCACGTGACTTATGAGGAGAGGCTGAGGGAACTAGGCTTGTTTAGTTGAACTAGTCTGCAGAAGAGAAGAATGAGGGGGGATTTGATAACAGCCTTCTGTCATGCGGACTGGATTGTGGGGGGGAGGCATTTGTGTTATTTGACATTAATGTGTCAAAATCATAGTGATTCATGTGAGACATACCATGTCAGGTACTGTTAGAAAGGTTATGATATGCTGAATAAGATGATAATATTTGTGTTCATGTGTTCTATGTGTGAAGAAAGTTATGGAGACCTTTGATATAACTGTATTTCAAACTGTGCTGTAGAAGACACACCCCAGACAGAGAGGCCGCAGGACAATAGCCCGCTTAATGGCCCATCAAGACCTTTGCAAAAGCCAAAGGCCTAGGAAGAAACTAAAGGCATACCTGAAGAGTTACCAGGATTGGCCCATGTGACTATGGACTCCATTTTGGTTCCTGTAAAATTCCACAAGCCACATGGCCAGTAACAGAGGGTATATAAGATCAAATCACAGAAACCATTTTGTCTTTGTCTTCGTCTTGTTCCTGTCCAGCTGCGGACACACCTCTGGATCAACACACTTTGCAACTGAACTGAAGGACTTAGACCCATCCAGGTACTGGATGTATACCAGAGGAAATACACAACTCCACAATTCTTCTAGAAACCTGATGTATATGGACTTTTAAATCATCTGTATGTATCTGATTGCTTTAAGCCTTTAACACTTCTCTTACTGTTTGTTTTTCTTCTATTAATAAACCTTTAGTTTTAGTTACTAAAGGATTGGCTGGCAGCGTGGTATTTTGGGTAAGATCCAAACTTATAGTGAACTGGTACTGTGGCTGATCCTTTGGGATCAGAGGGAATCTTTTAGTAAAGAGCATAGAGTTTAAATAACTGGTCTCTTTACTGGACCTAGTGTCAGTTTGGGAGCCAGAGACTGAAATGCAGTAAAGGGGGCTGTGTGTATTTGTACAGCGGCTTCTTGATATCCAGTGTGGGGGAATCAGAAGCACTGTTTGTGGCTGGTTGGGAAGTCTGACTGCAGTGTCACCCACCAGTGCTGGGAGAATTTGCTCTCCTTTTGCAGCCTGCCCTGACCCTGGCATTATCAGTGGGCTACCCTGGGCACGGACGGGTTACACCTTCAACTACCTGAAAGGGAATTCCAAGAAGGCTGGAGCTAGCCTGTTCTCTGTGGTGGCAGATGACAGAACAAGGAGCAATGGTCTCAAGTTGCAGTGGGGGAGGTCTAGGTTGGCTATTAGGAAAAAGTTTTTCACTAGGACTGGTGGTGAAGCACTGAAATGGGTTACCTAGGGAGGTGGTGGAATCTCCAGCCTTAGAGGTTTTTCAGGCCTGGCTTGACAAAGGTTTGGCTAGGATGATTTAGTTGGGATTGGTCCTGCTTTGAGCAGAGATTTGACCTAAATGATCTCCTGAGGTCCCTGCCAACCCTAATCTTCTATAATTCTATGTACAGTGCTTGGAACAGTGGGGCCCACTGCCATTATTGCAGCTGAGGTCTTGAGGGCCTCGACAACAAATAATAATTCATGCAAGTGTTAATTTCACCCAGACCTTGAGAAAGCTTCCCACCTGTCAATAACCCCAGTCTCAACAATCCATTCAGCTTCTGTTGTAAACATCTGCATGCCTTCTTGCAGGCAGCAGCTGAAGCCTGGGGTAACCGCCCCAAACCTGTTCATGGCCTCATTCAAACCCAATTTCTGCTGTCTTGCTGCTGAGAATTCGGGGGTAAAGATTAAACCATTGAAATGGCCCACATAACTTAACCATACAGATGTGTGCATGTCTTACTGAGTGACTGTGTGATCATTTGGCAAAAACACTCGTTTCCTCCCTCTTCTCTTTTCTGTGTGTGTATCACTCTGATTTGCTGTATTGTGTCAGGTCAAGCTTGGGAGTTCTTCTGGGCAGATGGCATTTTCTCTTCTTTAGTGTGGTGCCTAGCACACATTTTGGGGTCTTTCAGATAATAACTGAAAACATTTTTAATAGCAACTGTTGAGTTGGAATCAGTATGCACATTGCCCTGGAGCTGTAACAGCCTTTCCAAACCCTCTTAAGGGACAATCTCTTGCTTCTATTTATTGTTTAGACAATATCTCTACATTCTTTTGGTTTATGCTCCTCTTCTGCTGCCATCCTCCTCATGAACGCTTCTGCTGGCCATTCCCATTTTCAATCTCCTTTAGACCTTCACATGAATCTAGCTGCTTTTTCTCAAATCCTCCATTTTTCCATTATCAACCGTAGACCTTTTTTTGAGAGATGCTCTATTGGCTTTTCTTTTCTTTCCTCTTCATCTTGTTCTTCTCCAGTCCAACATGTTCATTTTTACTGTGCAACCAGTATGACCTCATGCTTCATTTTCAAGGACTCCACCCCCCTTTATGTTTTCTAACAGTCTCACATGTACAAAGTTGTCCAATTCCCATGGGGGCTGCTTAGAGCATTCCATTTTGTGTTGCTAACGGAGTGCACCCCACACTGGGAGTATTTTTCATGTATTTATTGTTAACTATAATTCTCTGTGAGCTTGAAATGTCGTGAGACCATTGTCTGCTTCTATTTGAAATGCTGTAAACAAGATGTCCTTTTTTTCTATCATCACAGTGGTTATCATGAATGATTCTCTGGTCTGGCCATGCTATTCTTCCTTTGCTCTGTTCAAAGCTGTGCCCACCTGCCTACAGACATTCCAGGTACCTGAGATCACTGGAGAAAGCAGCTTCAGTGGACATTTGGGGCTGTGTGAACAGCCAGGCACAATTTAGAGGAGCCCCAAGTGCGGTCTAGCTTGGCCTGAAGTAGTATGGGTTGTCCAGTACCTCTATGTGGAAACTGTTGAGAAATTTTTATTGGAGACTCCAGTTTGGGGGAATTCTCCTTTGGGACAGTTGGTAACTCGAGGAAGTGGGGGTGAAGAATACATTAATTTAGGAAGCTATGACTTGAGACTCACCAAATTCACCTGCATACATTCCAGTTTTTTTTTTCTGCTGCATTGTTTAGCTCCTACTAAACTGAATAGTTGGAGGGGGTGGGGAGAATAAGGTATGGAAACTGGGATAAAGGAGTGTAAGTGGATATGTGAAAATATCATATGCAGAATTACAATGGTGAATAGTCACTGGCTAGGTAGTAGCCAGTACCATTGTTGCTTCAAAAAAAGTTCTCCCATCTAACTGATGTCACAGCTATACCAGTTTTATCAGAGAGTAACGCTTAACCCAAAGTTTCCCCAGCCCTTTAAGCAATGTTCATGTTACTCTGTATTGCAGTTTTCATAATAAAAAAGAAGACCACAATAATAATGTTACTGAGTTTATTATCCATATGGTGACTGTACTGTGAATTGAGGACTACGTTCAACATTTTAGTAATGCATGTACAATGAAGGCTAATATGTATGGTACCACCTTTTTGGTTTTGAACGTAAGAGAAGCATTGATATAAACAAATGGTAAATAACTATTTACATCTTATTTCTCTGGAAAAGCTTTCCAGCACCTCCACTCACATATATCCCATCCTATGCATTAAGTATTCTGATAAGTATATACACAATGAACTTTCTTATCCCATTTTTTTATTATTATTATTCTCAGTTGCCCCATTTTATTTTGGTATTTTGAAAATCTGAATCAGCAGTATACATTTTTCAGGACTCTTGAGCATTTTTTGAAGTTTTTATTTTTTTAAGGATAAATATTACTCATCACCCTACTAACTAAAAAAGCATTGCCATATTTACAGTATTATTTCTATTTGTTCTACATTTTAAAATGAGCATGGAAAACAAACATTGCTCCATCTAATATAAAGAAAATATATTTTTCATAAGAAAGCAACACCAATGCAGAAATATATTTAATAAAATAAAACCTAAACAGTTACACATGTTTCTAGCCCTCACAGCAGTAGCTTCACACACCTTTTTGCAAATAAAGTATAACCTAAATACAACTGGCATGTTTTAGAGAATTATATTTAACAAAATCTTTTCACTGTGTTTGCTCCATTCAACACTTTGTTTTGCATGGTTAGGAGAATTTTTATCAGACCTTGTTAAAAGCAGGAATACCTCCTTTTCTTCAGTAGTTGTTTGTTTCTTCTTGTGTACATTTTATGAAACAAATGTTTCATTAGAAGCTACAGTCTGTTCATATTCTTAAAAATGCCAGTGTAGTAAAGAATGTTTCATAGACTGTTTTCATAAATGTCAGTTTTAAGGTCTGTTCCGTTTTCATGTCTTGGAAAACTCTTTGAGAAGACATTTTTTTGCATGTGTTTTTCTCTCAGTTTGTTCTACTTTTGGATTTCCCATATCTGATTCGATCAGAAAAAAATACTCATTTGTTTGTATCTTCAGGAATAATTTGCTGACTAGCTCTTTCTCTCTCCAATAAAATTAATTCAGTTCTTGCTGAAGATGTAACTATCTCACCAGAAACTTGGACATTAGATGAAGTTCCTCTAGTTTCATTTTCCTCACCCTTCATTGTTTCTTCTTTAGGTGATAAGCTTTCTTCTGCATCAAAAAATGTTTCAGGTTTCTCTGAAGGACTTTCCTCGTCTGACGTTTTTGTTTCTTTTAGATTTGTCTGTTCTTCTTTGTCAACATTTTTAGGCTTTTTTGATGGAGATGAGAAGCCTAGTTTGGGAAATCTAAACCATCCAGTTTTTTCAGTTTGTTTAGAAGAATCAGAATCTGATGCAGAAGAGTCAACAGGTTGGGTTTCTTCTGGAATTGATTTTTGAACTTCAGGTTTGGAATCTGAGCCTGTCTCATCAACAGAGGAAGAAAACCCAATACTTGGAAGCCAAAATTTGAATCTGCCAGAAGGTCTTTTACTGTCAGGTTTTTCTTTTTGATCCTTCATATCTTTTTCATCTTCTGGTATTCTAGCTATTTCATCATCTTTACAGAGAGGAGATACAGTTATTGCCTCTAGTTGCTTATCAGATTGACTGTCTCCAAGTTTACTGGAAGGCTGCACCTCAACTGTTAGGGTTTTCAATTTTGGCAGACTCACACTGGAAGATACTACCTCATCAGATTCATCAGTCTCACTCTGTGATTTGCCAGAGAATTTAAACTCAGCAGTGTCGGTCTTTTGCATTGCCACCCCCATACTTTCATCAGAAAGTTTAGGTTGGTGAACTTCCCTCTCAGACACCTCATCCTTATATTCTGTATAAGACTGTAGTTTGACCGGTATGCCTAATTTCACATGTGATTCAGGTACCTTCACTTTGAGAAGTGAAAATCCAAAAGTAGGAGTTTTAATTTCTGATGAAGGAATCTCAGATTCTTTCACTATCTGAGAGGAATAAGTCTCATGCCTTTTGATATCAACATGTCCGAATTCTACTTCACCTTGCGTCTTTATTTCTTTACCCTCTTCAAATGATTCCTGGGTCTGTAGTGCTGCTTTTGAAATAGAAGCATCTGTGGTCGGAAGCCTGATGTCTACTTTCAGTGTTTTAATGTCAGGTTCAGCTGATGTTGGAATTGTGGCTGTTGGTCTTTGTATATTGTCACCCACAGACTCTGGTTTTTCTTTATGGATCCTAGTGCTTACTTCCAGTTTTGATGCTTCTGTGTCAGTACCAGCAGCTTTCATGTCTGTTGCAACTTTTGATGATGAAACTTCAGTTTCAACTGTGGGTTCATTGTAAGTGAATGCTGGTATTTTTAACTTGGGAATTTTAATATTTACCTCTATACTTTCACTATGTTTTTCTGGCTTGTCCTTTGAAATCCTGATAGATGATTCCATAATGTCTGAACTTGGACTTTTCAGGTCAATGGATCCATCTGCTTTTTGAAAGTGGATTTCCACTATGCCTAGTTCAGTTTTAGGCAGTGAAACATCAGCTTCTAACTTTGGGAGAAATACATCAACTTCAGAATCCTTTGCTTTTGAATGTAACATTCCAAACTTTGGCATCTTAAATTTAGATGTTTTCATTTTGCTTGCTTCATCTCCATCTTCCACTTTCACCCTGACACCTGCAGAAATATCTTTTTCAACACTTTCAGCTTGAAACTCTATTTCATGGTCTGCAACACTTATTTCAGCATCCTTTTTAATTCCTGAAGCACCTAAATTGGGCTCTTCAAGGTTGGTTTTAACATCAGCAACATCTCCTGTTCCCTTTGTTGCAGGCCATCCAAATGACGGTACACTGAATTTTGGCATTTTTAATTTACTTTCTGTTCCTTGAACATCCTTTCCTGTAGATTTTATCACACCCCCAAACTTTTCAGTTTTAACTCCTGCATCTGCGTGTTGAATGCCCAGCTCTACTTTTGGAGGAAGGTCATCTAATTTCTTCTGTCTTCCATCCAAAGCAATTTCAACAGATGATGCTTTGGCTCCTATTTCTGAACTCTTCAATTCAATGGAACATTCGGCTATTGGGACTTCTGCACACTCTAATTTGGCTTTTTGTTCTTGAAGGGTCAGATCACACTTAGGGAGTGTAATATCAACTCTTGGCAAGCTGATGTCCACACTAGTTTTTGAAGCACTGATTTCTGATGAAGAGAGTTCTACCTTAGGCATCACAACTCTTGGAATATGTGTTTGCAATATTTGTCCTTCAGCACCACGTTTAACTACATCCGCATAAGTTTCAGTTTCTGGAGTGATCACTTTAATTACTGCTGTTTCTGGAAGTAGTGAAATATCTGCTTCAAACGTTGACAAGGTAACATCAGAACTCTTCCCTTTGTGAAGAGAAACTCCCACTTTTGGAATCTCTGCTTTAGCAGATTTGATTTTACCTTTCAAAACATCCTTTCCAGCAGCAGGTTCAGTGTCCACACCTGGCAATGGTGTTGCATACTCAGAAGCATCTATTACAGTTTGTATTTCAAGAGAAGGAGCTCTTACTTGAGGCTTTTTCAGGCTCCCTTCACTATCAGTGTCACCTCTTTTTTCCTTTGAAGATGGCCGACCAAATGTTGGCATTCTGAATTTTGGCATTTTAAACCAGCTCTGATGTTCTTCAGACTGTATTTCTCCAGACTTCATTTCATGTTCTCCTTGCACTTTCTTATCCTCTACCTCAGGGCTTTGAATAGCCACCTCTGCAACTGAAACAGAAACTGATGGGTGTTTAACATCCATCTCTGCAGCTTTAATGTCAGCGATAGAAACTTGAGGCATTTTCATTTTACCAGCTGAAACCTCTATTTCTACATCAGAAACATCAGATTTAACTTCTAGCACTGGAGATTTCACAGCAATGTCCGCAATATCTGATGTCATTGTAAGATGGGGAGCTCCAACTTCCATTTTGGGTAAGCTGATCTCACTTTCTGGCCTTTTTCCTTTTGGAAGTGAAATTCCAAACTTTGGCTTTTGGAATTTAGGCATTTTAATCTTCCCTTCATGACCTTCAACTTTCGCCTCTATTTCATTCACCACCAATGATCCTTCGACTCCTGTTTCTGGACTCTTCAGCTCAATGGAAGCTTCTTCTGTGGGAAATTTAATACCTGTGGACAAGATGACATCATCACCAGCCAACCCTGACTTCAGGTCAGCTTGTTGAAGACTCACATCACATGTAGGAAGGGTGGAATCGACCTTAGGTAGGGTAATGTCCACGTCTGCTGTGGGAGCTTTGATTTCTGGTTTGGAAAATTCCAAAGTAGGGATCTTAACTTTTGCCATTTTTATGCTTATTTGTGCTCCCTCTTCTATGTTTTTGATATGACTGCTTTCTATAGCAGGTATCTGCACTAAGTCTTCTACATCTCGTTCTGTTTTAGAAACAGTGATATCAGCTTCCACTTTTGGCAGATTAACCTCAGATTTAGGAGCTTTAATTTTGGAGAATGAAATTTTAGGCATGATAAATTGAGGCTTTTTAATTTGGCTCTTTTGTTCTTCTTTTCCTGTAGATATTTCAATATCAAGATCCATGCTGGGACCCTGATCCTCAGTTACAATTTCTGCTACTTTTGTGTCTATTTTGCCTGATGGTACAGTAATTTTATGCTCTTCAAGAGATGCTTCAAAATCTGCTTTAATGCTTGCTTCTTTTTTTGGTGACCAACTAAATGATGGCAATTTGAATTTTGGCAACTTGAAATGTCCCTCTTTCCCTTCCACATCTGTATCTACAGGTTGTATTTCTCCCTCAGTCTTTTCTCTGTTAGATGCCATATTTGAATCTTGAATGCCAATCTCTGCAATTGGCACAGAAACGTGAACAGATGGGAGGTTAATGTCAAACTTTGGTGCCTTAATATCAGCTTCAGGTATTTTGGGCATTTTGATTTTCCAGCCTGTTGATTCTGTTTCTGCACTAGAGATACCAGATTCATCTTCTACTGTCCATGCTTCTACAGCAACGTCGGCAATATCTTTCATCGTTTTTAGCTGGGGAAAATCAGCTTCCATTTTGGGTAAACTGACCTCACTGTCCGGCACTTTCCCTTTAGAAAGTGAAATTCCAAACTTTGGCTTATGGAATTTGGGCATTTTAATCTTCCCTTCAGGATCTTCAACTTCCACCTCTATTCCATCTACAGTAATTCCAGTTGGTAGTACTTCAACTCCTATTTCTGGACTCTTCAACTCTGTGGATCCTTCTGATCTTAGAATGTTAATATCTGGGGCGGGCAGGCTGACCTCAGCACCAATGGATCTCAATTTCAGGTCAGCTTGCTGAATATTCACATCATACGTAGGAAGCATGACATCTACCTTAGGTGAGCTAACGTCCACATCCATTCTTGGAATTTTGATTTCTGGTTTCGAGAAGGCCAAATGAGAGACCTTATCTTTTGACATTTTTAGGGCTATTCCTTCTCCATCTACACTGCTTCCTTTCCCTGATATCTTCACTGAAACATCTTTGTTATCTAATTTAAGACCACTAACATCACTTTCCAATTTTGAGACAGATACCTGTCCTTTGTGACCTTTCATTTTAGGAAAAGATATTTTTGGCATACTAAACTGAGGCTTCTTAACTTTACCTTTCTCGCAATCTTTTCCGGCTGAAGTCCCAATTTCAATTTCAACACTTGGAGCCTGGATTTCGGGTCCTGACACCGTTATGTCTC